>JBAWJW010000010.1:600000-925652 GCA_037356055.1 Xylaria sp. Z34
GTCGCCGCCAATTCTGCCAGAAAGATTGTACATAGATTCGCCATGTCTCGACAACCAAACCGACCGCGGGCGAATGTGTAGGTTCATGAGGTAGTATACGACCCGACTCTGCAAGTAATCCTGTATGCGATTGATGATTACTTGACTACCCACATCCATCATCTTGAGGTAAGTGTAGTGACTCTCATCTCCGTCTTCGTCGATGGTCTTGTACACTTTCTCGTAGTGCTTGATACGGTTACGGAAGTCGAGGGCGGCCTCCTCAGGATCCTGGCCCTGGTAGTCGGGGCTGGTAGTCTTCACGTCTCGAATATTGGCCATAATCAACTCCTCATTATCGCACTTGGACTCGACGAAAAGCACCTCGATTCCCTCTTGCGTGCACAAATCCATAACCCATTTGCGTCTTTCTTTAGTTGAATTTGTGGCATCTAGTATCCCTATAACGCCGCCTTGCCGGAACCAGCCCAGCATGTCGGCAAAGGCCGCCTCGGCCGCGGCGCGTCGTCTGCGCTCGCCTTCGGCGTTGCTGTTGTCGAAGAAGTCGGCGGAGGGTTGCGGGGCATCATTTCGGCGATAATTGCCTACGTTGAAGGTCTTGGACGGTATCGAGAGCCAGGTCAGGTAGCGCTGGGCTATAACAATGAATGATACGTCAGCCGCCACTCCTCTTCGTCATAAAACGAGTGAGATAGATGGGCAAAGGGGTAAGACATATATACCTCTTTGTGCAATATAGCTCTTCCCACGAGCAGGAAGTCCCACCATTACCACGCAAATCTTGGTGTCCTCTACCTGGACCCCGCGGCCGTTAGTTTTTGGTGCCATGCTTGCCAGATATGCCGAAAAGGCACACTCATGGACGCAAGGGCAAGGGTTGTGGGGGAGAGAGGCGGGAGAAGGGCGTGTCGATGAGAGCGTGAGAACGTCGATCACAGGATTAGCTGCGGTAGTATGTGATGTAGATTGGTCCAATAGGTATGCTAGTGGGAGCCAAAAGAGGACAAAGAAAGCAAGGAGCAAGTGGACCCGAGAACCCAAATGGAAAAAAAGAAGCAGAAGAAGCAGACGAGCTGTAAAAGAGCCGGACTGCGTTGCTCACGACAACAGGAGGGGGATCAGGGAGAAGGACAATGCCACAATTCGGTAGTTGCTTCGTCCAAACAGTTCAGGTACCGTATAATTACCGTGTAAGGCGATATGGCAAGGTGGGATGGGATAATTGGGATAGGTATGGGATATGGGATGCGGGAGACACGACGGATCGGTCAGTGTCGGGACGGGAAGACGGTTCGGGATGATGGAAAAAGCGAGTGCATGCGATTCCGTCACCACCCGGCGGGATGCTATGTCAATCCTCCTTGGCGGGCAGGGCCTGCAGGGGCTAAGGTAGGCGGGTTACCCCACTATAGTTTTTCTGGAGGTTGCAACCAGCGATGAAATCCCGGGCTGCTGGATTTGCGGGAACGGAACCCTTGGCCTGTGCCTGTATGCTCTGGCTCTGGGGAAACGCTGGACCTTGCCTCCGCAGTGCCAGTGTACCAAGTTATAACACAACCTACCCGCCGTCGCTTTTGGGACAACGACATATAGTACCGAGACAAAGATCCATAATGGAGCATTCTCCAATTTTCGAAATCTCGGTCAGTTTTGTGGAGACTCGGTCTATTACCCCAGAAACCTCGAACACTGACCCTCACTATCGTGAACGGTTGGAACGCCGAAGATCCCAAGACAAACGAAAACTGTCAGGAAGGACCAGCTGGCTGCCTCATGGCTTGATCAGATCAAACTAAGTGAGACGAAAATCGGCCATTTTGAAAATCATCGGGGCATTGACGGTGCCAGTGAGGTATTCTGTGTTTGTCTGGGCTCTAGACATGGTATGGTGGCGGGTCCGGATCATAGTCCACTTGGTGGCTCGGGTAAGGGGCGGATAACAAGATAGGTGAGGCTCACGCGGAGCATTCGTTTTAATCACCAACACTCGTCGTGAGTAAGCTTCACGCTTCACCGCCAGACTAGCATTGCAAAGTTAGTCCGATCACTTGACCCTCGACTATAACACATGGGACCACTACCTGATGCCACGATTATACAGCTCCACTGCATAAGGGGTTGATGGACTTTGTGGGTGGGCGCAGTAGAGGCAATGGGATCGAGGAGAATGCAGTAATAGACCGCGGAAAGGTTGAACATACCTTTGAGAAGCTCCAGGCGTGACCGCGCTGGCGCTGGCGACCGCCGGCAAGAATACCCTGCATAGCGAATTGGCTTGAGCAGGTTTAGATGGGATATTTGTGCTTTGCTTTGAGGAGGCGGTGTGTCCGGGAGTATTGTGATCAGACTCAAATCGACACAAACAACACTATTCGGAGATGTGCGCGATATTTCCGATCGTAGTTTATCCTCCTGAAATAATGCTCGACTGTCTCGGCTTTGCCGTTAGAGACGATAATTTCAAAGACCGTGGGTCTCGCGCGATTCGGCTTCTGGTTTTCGCTTTGCACAACATATAGTCGAGTGCATTTGCGAATCACGGTTGCTGGAATAGGCTGAGGCAAAGGCCGGGTGTTCGTGGGGGCACGCTCCTGATGTAGGGTTTAGAGGAATGCGGAGCAGCATTCCCCCCCAAGCTAACCAGACGCGCAGTACAAGTGAATGACAGTTGTTTCAATTTTCGGTCGGAAAACGAGACTAGGGTGTATGCGTTGTATTGCTATTGTGATGTTGGCAACGTATATTAAATCCGGGAAGCCTGGAACGAAGTGTTTGGTCACCCCTGTAGGGGATACCGATAGCCAGGTCAGCGTCTATTAAATCTACTACCCATTTGATGTAGGTATCGCATTATCACTCACTGATGTCACCAGCGTAAGCATTCCTATTCCCACCTTGAAGAGATAACGCAGCCAGCCCTCCATATATTCAGTACTGACTGAGGCACACGGACCAATAGCGGGCGACGTGTTGTTGGCATCAGCCCGATTGGTGAGCTAGCTATCTAACTGAGCAGGGACACGGTCAAATCGTACTACGGCGAACCGGCATCACAAGATAGTCATGCTCTATGTATAAAAGCAAACTGCTGCTAACCCAGCATAGTCTATCTAAGGCATACCAATAGGCAATGCTGAACAAACCTCTATTTTAAAAGGCACAAACGCAAGTGAAATGGTATGCCTCAGTGCGATGAAGAGCTGAGCCGCGTGCAGCTCTTCTTTCTAGAATACTTAAGCTCGTCTAGACATGAGCGTTCTTCATTACTTAACAAGAATCTAATGTACCTAGATTGAATGTCCGACCACGTCGCTTACATAAAAGGTACACTAATTTGTTAAACGCTAAACGCTAGGTAAGAATATCCTGAGTCCACCCACTTATCCAATCACTAGCTGCAGCGTCCCATCTTGCGGTCATCATTCTCTATTAGTAATCCTAGCAACCAAATTCATACTCCAGATACGATTCATAGTTAAGTGTAATGATATTACTTTCAACTGTTGAAAATTGATCTTTGTTTGATCATTCCAGTATTGCATCACGTGACGGAAAGGGCACATAGTTATGTATGTCTTCCTACTCGTATGTATCTAAGTAAGTAGCCTATTTTCATTTTCTCACTTACCTGGATCAGCCCAGTTTACTTTAACCTGCACAGTAGAGATTTGCTTCTTCACTTTTGACCTTTCTGTCGCTACACGCTCTATATATAAAGAATCTTTGGGAGGTTTCTAACAGTTTATACCACTACAATACTTCTATCAATAATTATTCCGCTATGAGATAACCAGTTTTGTACATTTCCCGGGAATTAGCCGATCCGAATGATCCTTCGATCTTGGTAGTATCCTCTCTTAAAGCTCTTCAAGGCAGGCATCTTGTCCTAGTAAAACTATCAGTCATCGTTATAGATAACATTGAGATGCACTACATTCTCTGACAGCCTTACTTGATTCTTTTCATTTTGATATAAGTAAAGTCGGTGTAAGGTGGGCAAGAGAGATTAAACACACACCCCAATTGCTCAAGCAGTATCAAGCGTAGCAAGATGGCGCCCAGTTCTACTTCATTACACATCATGACCAAATTATCAGCCCACGTTTTTACCTATGAACCTAGCGAAACTCGCCCTTCATCCGCAGCACCATCAGATCCCAAGTTGATAATCTTGGCGGCGTGGATGGACGCACGAGATGTGCACATCGCCAAGTATATCACTCATCATCAATCCATGTATCCCAACGCCGCTATTCTCCTCGTCAAATTCGTGATGAAGGAGGCGATGCTTGCGCCGGTTGCAGCCAGCGCAGTGCAACCTGCTGTGTGGTACTTGCGGTCTCTGATAAACGCCGGTGACTTGTCGGCAACTCCCGACCGTCCCGAGATCCTGGCGCACGTTTTCTCAAACGGAGGTGCGACGTCGATGCAGAACCTGTACGTCAGTTACAACAAATTATTTGGCCAGCCATTCCCGTTACATTGCACTATATTCGACTCTTGTCCTGGGTTGCACGCCTTCTCTACTTCATACAACGCCATGATTGCAGGGTTTCCCCGCGGCCTCCTCCGCTTGATCGTCGCTCCCTTCATCGTGTTGATGCTTATCACTTCCTGGATTTGGCATATCCCTTTCGGTTTTATTGCCGGCGAAGATTTCCTCTCAAAGAATGCGAGGGTCTTGAATGATCGCAACCTGGTAAAACAGACAAATCGAACCTATATCTATGGAAAGGCGGATACCATGGTAGACTGGCATCACATCGAGAAACATGCCAAGAAGGCCATTTCCAAAGGCTTCAAGGTGCGAAAAGAAGCATTTGAGAACAGTCCCCATGTAGCGCATATGCGGACAGATAGTGAACGGTACCGGCACATCGTCGAAGAGACGTGGAATCAGGCTATCGCGACCACCCATTGACCGGCATTAGAAATCTCCAACTCGTATTATCATCGTGTATTCTCGTTTGAAGACTGTCATTTCAATACATAGACAATCTGATGGCCCACCGCTTATAGACGAATCTTCGCTTCGCTTCGGAAATGCATGCTACGCAGCCATGTGGTGTAACATCACGATACAACACCAACGTAATCATTGTATGAGTGATACTGTCTATTGAAGGTCAGAGCGCATAATCTAAGCAAACTAACCAACGATCTCTTTAGCCAGGAAAAGTGACCAGGATATGGTTTACCCCAGCCCTTCCTAGTTTAGTCTACTGATCCGGTAGCTAAAGAATTGTTAAGCTTTAAGTCTCTTTACTCACTAACACGTGCTAGAAAGTACTTTCAATTTATCAGATTTTGCAGCTACGACTTCTCAATTGAAAACGCAATCGCGGTGTAATGAGATGATAGTCAAAATTTCGGAGTTTTTGATACTGACAAACGTGCCAATATGCTGATTTTGCTGCATGTTACAATCGTCCAACTAACATGCATCTACTTTTAAAACTGCAAGCTGACAGACCCGGTGCGATATGCATATAATAACATCAAGTGAGGGGTCATCATCACTCTCGCTTCTCTTCTCCTTTCACATTTTCTTGGAAGAACAAGATATTATACGTCATGGTGCTCTCATATTTGATTCTGCCCGCTATCATACTCGCTCTGGTCGGCGTCCGCGTAGCCCTCAACTGGGACAAACTGCGCAAGGCACCCGGCCCGATTCTCGCGGGCTTCACGGACCTATGGCGAGCTTATCACCAAAACAACGGGACACTGCGGGAGAAGCTCCTAGAGCTGCACGCTAAGCACGGATCTATAGTACGCTATGGCGTTAAGTGCATAAGCATCAGTGACCCGGAGGTCATTAATGTTGTGTATGGAAGTCGAGCGGGATTCATTACAGTATGATTATCTGCTTGGCCTTTAAAGTGTAAGACGGTTTCAATCTGATTTAAGATACAGGCAGAATCTTACAAGGTGTTGATGGGTCACCAAAATGGGAAAGATATTCCAAGTCTCGTGAGCACACGGAATGAGAAGCAGCACGGTGCCCTCAGGCGCTCCGTCGCCAATGCCTTCACTCCAACGGCTGCACTGGACTATGAGAAATGGATCGATATGACTATAGAAGAACTCCTAGAGAGCGTGGCTAGGAGGCCTGAGTTTGACCTGGCGTCTACGGCTTTGTGGTATACTATGGACGCTTCCGCCCGCTTCTCATTCGGGTCACCACTTGGCTGCTTGACTGCTGAAGGTGACGTAGGCGGTTCTATCCAGTTAATTAGAGATCGTCTCAGTCATTGGGCTCGATGGGCTTCGTATCCACGAATTGAGCGCCTTGTGCACCGAAACCCGATCTTCAAGCCCCCTACGCGGGGCCCATCAAGCATGGTGGCAGCCGCAACCGGAAAGCTAAATGCAAGAAAAAACGATATAGGGGTCTCTAAAGAAGGAAAAGAGGCCGATGTTGCCCCAGATTTGTTAGACCGCTTCCTCGAGGCAAGCAAGGATTTCCCTCAAGCGCTAGATGGACCAGGGATTGTTGGCATGCTGATGAGCACGATCTCTGGCGCTGGAGACACGACGGCGTCTACAATTGCGGCCATGCTATTCTACCTCATGAAGAACCCAGAAACTCTGAAGAAACTAGAAAATGAACTCACGGCCGCAGGTAATCAAGGGGTCCCTGCCTTCGCCGAGGTGAGCAAGTTACCGTATCTTAATGCAGTTCTCAGAGAAAGCATGCGCGTATTCACGCCTCTCTCCTTTCCCATGGAGCGGCTCGTCCCCGCTGGCGGTGCCGTGATCGCCGGCATGTATTTTCCAGAGGGGACGAGCGTTGGATGTATGCCAGCGGCCATCCACCTTAACAAGAAAGTCTTCGGCGACGACGTCGATGAATTTCGTCCTGAGCGGTGGCTTATCGAGGACCGTGAACAGCTGCGGCTTATGGAAGCCGCCCATATGGGATTCAGTCGTGGACGGCGGAATTGTCTAGGCCAGAATATTGCTGTGCTATCAATGAAGAAGGTAGTCCCTGCGCTTATCATGAAGTTCAAGGTTAGTATCATACACAACGGGTGAAACATGACTAGGATTTACTAATATCCCGCAAAGTTTAATCTCGTTGATTCCAATGCCTCGCTGAAGGCGGACTACGCTACCGCTGCGGCTGTAGTAGAACCCATTTATGTCACCTCGAAGATCAAGACTGACGCGTCAGTCTCGAGCACAGGCGGCAAGGGAAACTGTTGAATACTATATTTGAGGAATAGGGATGGGGCTGTTATCACGTCATATGATGGTGCTTGGAGAATACTGTACAACGACTAAGAAATAACGAAGGCGGGAAGAAGACGCTGGTAACTAGGACGCCCTCACACTTGCACTGCGATTTAGCAACGATGACTAAATATGAAACTTGTGTTTGCGGACGATAATGCCTACCATCTGTTCGTATGACAACAGAGAAATGCACCTTGTAGATAGTTTTGTGAGCCCATCACCAATCTAACACCGCGAGCCTCCGTCGTCCTGTACGAACAATATGCATGTTCTCCATGCTGGCATCTCATTGCGTAGTCAACCGCAAGTTTGAGCAATAGGTCCTATCGCGTGAATTGACCGATCCTTTAGTTCGTTTTATCTAAATATACATTTACCTACCACTTGCCCAATTATAATAATGGATAAGAGCTATGGGAAATCAATCGACCGAGTTCGATAGAGTTCCAATCCTTCTAATAGTGTGTTCCCGTAGTGCTACAGTTCTATCCCGTGGCGGTGTTATTCCTCCCCCAGGCGTGGCGTCACAACGGTCTCGCTATAGACGTACAGAATGCCAAAATCATCATTTCAGGGTCAGAATATGTAGTGAATGAAGCAACAATCACGATGCATCCGACGCATGTTTTTTACCCTGCTAACTCCTTTAGCTTGCATCCACGTAGCCTGTTCAGTTTCAGTTGGAAGCACAGAAGATACAAGTGTTACGAACACCCTGGCATGGGGATGATCTCCTCAGGTGGCACTGAAGAATATAACTATAAGTACTCGTTATAGTTCCCGGTCGAACAGCTTTCTAGACTCCCAGGCGACGGAAAAGCCACGCATTCAATACCAAGCCCGCCTATCTTCCCCCGAATATCCAGCTCATCGGTTGTCAGTTAGTCCCTCGGTATCTACAGTAAGTAAGTAGCATGAAAAAATGGCAGAGATGAAGAAGTTAATTACGATATTCAGCCCTTAACAGAAATCCTACCCCAACCAGCACGATGTGTGTATTTTACTCCATGACCTGGCGCTGTGGTGGCTCCGTCAGTTATTACATACGTTGCGATGAATGGGATGGGCCATACCCCAGAAATGTACCGGTCACCCATACAGGAAGTGCCGATTGCTACAATTACAATCCTACTGAAGACAGAATACGTACGTCCACCAGTATCTGCCGGCTCAGATGGTGCCATAATTGCTTTCCCAATAGGGGCAATCGCGATGGGAACCGCAGGAGGAACCGCTGAGACACTGGGGATCATCGATGATGATAATTGAGAAACGTTGTAGAACTCGGTTGTGGTTGGATTATAGGTCGAGTGTAACTACCTAGGGAGATTGGTGTCTTATGGACCTCACCAGGTTGTGGTTTTCAAATATTATTCTTACACTCAATCACGACTCCTCATTTTGCGTTATAGACTGGCTGTAGACGAATGCTCATTTGTAAATTTTGACAGTGTTTCCTTGATAATATTCAAAGTAAATATCTTATTCTTGCGTCGAGTGTTTGAACACTTAATTTGTGATCCCATAATCCGCAATGGTGGAGCCAAAGTGTAAGACGTATGCTGACACGTGCTCTGAGACTACCTACTGACTGACCCTTAGCTTAAAACATCCGCCTAAATCTCTACTCATAGTCATATGGCGTTAACATCTGCATGACCTTCTGTGTAATTACTTCATCCTCGATTTCCTATACTCCTGTACATCTGTCAAGTTGCATATCTTATTCCCAACAATTGCGGGATTCGTTGGTGATTTTCTAAATTCTACTCGCTCCTAGTCGTTCGTTTAGCTATTACCTTCAAACATTGTTATTATCACAATATCTATTAAGGATCTCTTAGGACCTATTTTATCCAAGCTCAGCCAATATTATAGTCGTATGTATCACAAATTCGCATATCTAATTGTCTTGTGACGAGAGATGTGTTTGCACTTGTATACACTTTGCAATCACATAGGCTTTCTGGCTAGAATCACCCTAACAGTTACTTACTTATTTCGCAATAATTCCAAGTCTTCCTTTTTGAAGCTACCAGTAATATTTTGCACGTCCGAATTACTTTACACTTCAGCAAGTTAAACCACCAACTCGATTGGTCCTATAATGACAGCTCTTGACAAGGTACCACTCCAGGTCCTGGAGGCATTGTCTGCTTGGTGGTGTCTACTGGGGTCAAGGATCTTGCTGGAAAGCTCGCCCTTGTCAATTCCGTTTGGCAGAGAAGCAAAGTTTCCAAGAGCTTCGCCTTGAAGCGGAGGATATCGCTGAGGCGATGAGGATCCTCCAGAACCGCCCAGAGCGTTTCAATTTGGTGCGATGCCTTGTCATTTTGTGGCATTAGCAACGTACACTGCTGTGGATGTGAGCGGCTCAGATTCAGTAACCTAACATAGCAAAACGTCTTATTGGCCCTTAATTTAGTGCACAGTTATCTAGTCTAGCAAAGACAGATTTCAAAATGATCTTGTCTTCTCCAAGTCTATGAACATTGTACTCACCCACCTTAGTAACTAGCCACCCATTGGCAGAACGCTTGAGCTTCAACTCTATCCATTTTCACCCTCCGACAAAAGGTGCATTGCGGGGAATCAATGGTTTCGCTGCAAATTTGGAATAGTTCCAGGAGACATTCTTCATGTGAGTAGTCTTAGTCAGATGAGTGCGAATCCTCCTTAACTTTGCTTTCAGAATCGATCGTGCGATTCAACTCTGGAACTATACGGAAAGACTGAAAACCCAATTCCTACCATCACCAAGCTCACTATTCGTGATGATTGTGAGCGTTATATAGCAATTTCTGGGAATTGAACGCTTGATCCACACCTTTACTGGATTGAGAGATTTAGACTTGCAATTTTGGGATAATTCAAACTTTATGCGACGCTCAGTTCGCCGAAGTAAGTCAACTTAATCTGCAAGATGGCTTTCGTGGTCAATGTTTTGCTATCAGATCGATTTTTTTAATTAAAAGCTTTTAAAATTAAATAAATTTACTTTTTAACCGTTTATTTTTTACGTTCTTATTTGTTTTCTATTTGCTTTTTTGTATAGAGATCAGGTATAGTGCCGGTGGCCGTGCGGCGCGTGGCCGTGGCCAGGTTGGTCAGCTTATAATGATTTTCTTGCTTGAGAAGCAAGATATTGAGAACATATTGCAGGCACTTTCAAGAACTTTCAAGGCCTGCAAATTTCTCTCAAACTAATCAATCGTCATGAAAAAGGGCATCTGTTTAGTCAAGTTCAATCATACACAGATTGTTTGACTTGACGTGGTTGTTAGATACGCTGGGCCGCACAGCTGCATCCAAGGAGCCAACACCGGACGACCGGGAGACCGGGGCGTTGGTTGGCGTGCACCCGTTCTCCTGCCGGGCGCTAGACAGATAGAACAGATTAGAGCACCTAGATCGCGGGACCTACGTCAGTGTCAGTTTTGATGATGAGATATATACGTTTTCGGTACTAAAAACCTTCAGTTTTTTCTTACTCGTTTGCATCGCCTAGAAAGGTTTACAAATCAGCCCGTCCGCTGATCGCCTATACCGCAGCAGCTTTTTTCTTTAATATGGCGGCGAATATGCAGTTCGCTGTCGAATCTGGCCAACCAGATGACGGGACTTTATCACCCCTGACTGACTACGACTGGATCAAGAAGGTCAATTGCCCTCGTATGCATCCGAGCAGTGCTATCCAGATAGCACAAGCACTAATTGAGTATTTTGGAGTATTTAGGACTATCTCACCTTAAACCTCGTAAATGGTGACATAGTAGGATGTGTAAATAAATAGCTTTGACTCCCCCTCACCTCCGAGCACCCTTCATCTACGAAGTCACTGATTCATCGATGCTGATCCTGCAAAGTATCTGAACGATGTTTCTCCCATACATTGTAGCTGCACTGGCGAGCAGCTTCGCCCTCGAGACACTTGCTAATCCTGTGTCTCGTCGCGTGGAGGCTGCCACGCAGAAGAGATCTGTTCCCACCACTCATGACCTTCACGAGCGCCATGAACCGCATTGGTCTCGGCATTGGGATAAGAAGGCGAAATTGCCAGGCTCCAAGGTTATTCCAATGCGAATTGGGATAAAACAGGGTAATATCGAAGCTGGACAAGCCAAGCTACTAGACATGTAAGCAACGCCCACGACCGCGGTGTGAAATGTTGCTGATGTACTAGTAAACACAATATGTAGCTCCAACCCCGTCTCACTAAACTACGGGAGGCACATGACAGCAGATGAAGTCATCGACTTCTTCGCCCCTGCACAATCTACTGTAAATACAATCGTTGAGTGGCTCACCACGGCGGGCATTGCTGCTGAACGCATTGGGCATTCAGCCAACAAGCAAGTATGTTCTGCCCCATAGACTTACTCACTCTGTTAGTAAGCTCACAGGCTCTTTCGTCGTGGCTATTCAGTGGATTCAATTCGATGCGACAGTCGATGAGGTGGAAAACCTTCTGTACGCCGAGTATTTCATCTGGGAACACTCGTCGGGGACCCAGGATGTCTCCACCGAGGAATACCACGTTCCTAAACATATTCAAGAACATATCGACTATATTACGCCCGGTATTCGTCTGCGGACTAGAACGGCACAGATGCAGTCGAGTAGAGACATCAGCAAGCGCGCCAACGACGTGTACGAAGATGTTACTCTTCTCTCGGGGTTCCCCCATCCCAACAGCAGCACGTGTAGCCTCTATGTGACTGCTGAATGCACAAGAGGTCGGTATTGGTGCCCACCGTCACGCTTGGTTGATAATAGGTACTGACATTTACGCAGCTCAGTACTCGATCCCGAAGGGCACTTCAGCGTTTCCGGGGAATAAGCTTGGCATTTTCGAGGGTGAGAACGACCATTACAGCAGAGTTGACCTTGACGTGTATTTCAGCACGCTCTATCCGTAAGTCGATTAGCCCAGGGCAATTCCATGCATGCTCGAGCAGATTAGTAACAAAACCAACAGGCACATCCCTAATGGAACATATCCTGAGGAGCGCCTTATAGACGGCGCAGTTGGTGCAATTGAGGACCCTTCCAACTTTACTAACGTGGAAGATGGAGCCGAATCTGCTCTTGACTTTGATTCGGCGATACCTTTGATCTTCCCCCAGGGGACTGTGCTGTTCCAGCAAGATGACCAGTATTATGAGTCGACGGACAACTTGCCGGGGTTCTGGAACAGTGAGTCAAACCGTGCCTCGTATTGGATTTTGTCGGCTGAGACTGATGAAAATTTGCCCGTCGGCAGCGTTCCTCGACGCAATAGACGGAAGCTACTGCAACTTCAGCGCATTCGGCGAAACCGGTGACTGCACAGATCCAGCATGCCTCGATCCCGCGTATCCGGACCCCAATCCAGGCGGGTACAAGGGCCAGTTGCAATGCGGTGTTTACAAGCCTACCAACGTGATTTCCATCTCCTATCACACCGTCGAAGGCGAGCTGCCCGACTCGTACCTCAAACGCCAGTGCCTCGAGTGGATGAAGCTAGTCCTCCAGGGAACAACCATTGTCACCTCGTCCGGCGACGTGGGCGTGGGCGCGGCGAACCAGTGTGGCGGTGCAGAGGGCCAGATCTTCTCGCCGCACTCGGCCGCTTCTTGCCCCTACGTCCTCGCTGTCGGCAGCACGGAGTGGAACCGCTTCGCGAACGCCACGGGGCCCGAGAAGCCCTTCGAGCCGCTCGACGAGGTGGCTACGCGACGGTTTGCCAGCGGGGGCGGGTTCAGTCAAATTTTCGAAAGGCCCAGCTACCAGCGCGCGGCCGTCGCCGGCTATCTTAATCAAGTCGAGTCGACACTAAATTTCACCGGCTATAATCATCCTGTCATCAACGGCAACTACTCGTCGGTCACCGAGGGGGTCTTCTTCCGCGGCGGACGTGGTTATCCTGATGTTGCCGCAGTTGGCGACCGTCAGGTTGTATTCACGGGTGGGCAGTGGAGGCTCATCGGAGGCACGTCGCTCTCGTCTCCCGTGTTCGCCTCGGTGATAACACTTATCAACGAGGCCCGTCTCAGGGCAGGCAAAAGCAGATTAGGCTTCTTGCATCCAATCCTGGTAAGCTAGTCACGACTCGGATGGGTAATGGCATCGACTGATCGATATTGAATTCTAGTATGCCCACCCGGAGGTCTTCCACGATGTCACCGTAGGCAACAATCCAGGATGCAACCACTCGACGGGATTTCTGAATGCGCGGGGATGGGATCCCGTTTCGGGACTCGGGTGAGTTACATTCATTTATTTCCTCGTAGTAGAAAAGACTTCGAGTCAGTCTATATATCCAGATACGCTAATATTAATTCAACAGATCGCCGAACTTTCCCAAGCTCCTGAAGCTGCTTTTCAACGCCTAATTATGTTGTTGTTTCTAGCTTAATCAAAGAAGTGCCTAATGGCAAGACATCTATATGGGATTTATCTAGCTGCAGTTGAGCCGAACTCGGCCTAAGTGTCTATATAGCATATATGAATAAACATACGCGGTCAACAAGCCCGCCGATTCAACTTCTTTAACACGACGAGTTTACTGATGAATTCCGTGATGTAGACGTGAGTGAATGCAAGGAAAACATATAGAGATACTAGTATTTTAAAAACTTAATCAGGTTTATTATTTAACCTTGCATTTTTTGTCATTTAAGTATCAAAAGTGGTTCCTATGAAAACGAGCTGACCTGCTCAGGTTCTGCAGGATGCGGGCCATTTGAAAGCCTTTGTCTTGTGGGGCAAATATGGGATAGAGAACTCCATTTCCGGATGTCATGACTCTCAGTCCTTGAGGCTTCCATCCCAATACTTCAACATTTGTATGCAAAATTGATACACGGGAAACCAGGATAAGATGGATGAGTATTACTCTGCTATAGCCAAAGCCGTAGCCAATATGCCAAACTTGCAACATTTGCACGTACAAGCACTCACCTACTGGGCCGGCAGTATTGCTCCTTTCCATGTCTTCGTTGTCAAGACTCATGGGAGAGTCGGTCGTGGCACTTGGCGTGGAACTCCACCTTTGGAACATAGTACTCATGTCCTCAAGGCTTGGCATAAGATGGCGTATGAACGTGGTATGTTCCTAGAACTTGAATTAAAATACGCTGAATGGAGTAAGGGGTCTTTATGACTATTATTGTACAGTCTTAGCCATCTACATCGACCTTACTACCTAGACTTTTGTCGAATTCATCGTCGATTTCCCTTCAAAGCTACTCAAATACCTACTACCTCAAGCAATTACGCGATTGTCCATTTAATTTGCCAGCATTTACCAGTCCGGGATGCGTGATATTTAGATTTTCTCCTTGGCTGGGGTTTACGGGGTTTGCAGCCACCGGTGGCCGTTTAAATATATAAGGCAAGAAAGCCAGTAAGGGTGTGAGTGATCGGGCATGTGTAGGAAAGATATTGCCTGATGTTGATGCAGTATATATGCCGGTAATACTACTGTCATGACCTCTGGATACTGAAGGCAACGTAGGGGTAAGTCTTGAATACTTGTTGTCGCACAAGGAGCTCCAACAACTACATCTACAAGCTAGAGATCTTATATATAAACTGCCCTCTTTGTTCTGTTACTCTAGGGAGGCGGTATGCAGCTGTAGGTATCGCGAGGCTTCGCGAGAGTCTGACAACTACCATTGCGTTACAAAGACTTAGCAGGGAGCTCATACTCAGGAGGCTAGGGTTTGCGAGACCCCTCAGGAAGGAAGCAACTTGTCCATGCTCCTTCGAACACAGCATGCCGAATTGCGGATTTAGAGAAGGTTATTACGATAGAGCTATGGGCTCAATATGACCGGCCTAAGAACGGGATCCGAGAGTATCATTAATATCTATATTACCATAAATAAGTCCTTGAATAACTAGCTCATCTATAAGCGTGACAATGCTTCCAAGGTCAATTAATCAAACACATCAGTCGCATATCGCACATTCCTCAATCCCTCCCACCACTCCTTGACGCCTTCTTCAGTAGTATCCTTACCATCCTCTTTCTCTTTGTTCAGGACCAACTTAACGACCTCAGCCTTGACGCCCTCACCAATGGCGCGCGAGCCGCAGATATACAGTCTAGCATTCTGGTTCCACAAGGGCACCACCTCGTCGTCGTGGATACGAACCAGATCCTGCACATACTTAGCTCCATTAGATTTCTCGGTATCCCGACTGTATGCCCTCTTGACAGTCACGGCGCCAGCCTTCTCCCATTCCGCCAACTCGTCGGCGTACAGGTCGTCGCGGCCGGGTCTGCGGCATCCGACTAGAAGCAGAGCCGGAGCAAGCTTACGGCCTGCGGCGATCATCTCGGCACGTTCTTGGATGAAGCCGCGGAAGGGGCTGATGCCGGTTCCCGCGGCGATGCAGATTACGGGGGTGCTCTCGGGGTTCTGCGGCAGGTGGAACGCGGCGTGGGACTGTCGTACGGCGACGTGTAGCTTGTCACCAGGCTCGAGGGAGTCTAGGTATGACGAGGCGACGCCCACGTGGGTGCCCTGTCCCGATTTCGAGGGCGCTTCGAGTACGGAGAACGTCAGGGTAACGTGTGACGGGTTCCACAGCGGAGAAGAGGAAATGGAACTACGGGTTGTCAGCGACAATGTACTTCTTTTGTTTTTGAGATTGAGAATCGACTTACTATTGTCGCACGCGCATGGGAGGAAGCATGGCGAGGAACATTCCTAGAGGGAGCTCGATAGCGGGGAATTTCTCTAGTAGATCTAGGATTGAGATACGCTTCTCTAATATCTCTGTATAATCTTCGTCTGCATATCTCTTCAGAGCGTCCTTGTCTTCTTGCTTAGTGGCAGTCTCTGCCAGAGCAATAATATTCTGTTCTCAACGTTAGCAAATAGTTTCTTTTGATGCGATCGTTTTACTCGCCCTCTTTGTTGCTGGCTGGGCCAATTCAACATATGCGTTAAAGACACTCTGCGCGGGAAGAGAAGTATCGGTGGGCAAAGGTGTGTTGGCAGCACCCGCGATTGTGATATGGGAATCCCATGCAAGTTTGAAGCGCCGCATCACGCGTTGTACCACAGACTTAGGATTGATAGGCAAGACTGCCAAGTAGTCGCCTGACCGATAGGTCTGCCCGCTAGGCAAAGCAATCTCAATGTGTTTCTTAACTGGCTCACCATCGGCCGTCAATTTGCGAGTTTCCACCACAAATGCTTCCATAACATCTTGGCGGAGAGTAGACGTGCGCGGGTTTGTGACTTCTACGCTCAAACCTGCGGACTGCATGTCATTCGATTTCTCGGTGCCGTATTTTTTGTGAAGGGCTGGCCAAAGAACGTTATCTTCCCATGTTTCAAAGTCGGTGAAGGTATCAGTCGACCCGGCGTCCGAGAGCCCCATATCTGCGATGCGGGAAGCCCCGTTCTCCTTAAGCTTGGTGTCAACAAGTTTGGGGATACGATGGAACGTCTGAGCCCAATCATGGTGACCAACACCAAAGACGGCGTAATCTACCCCTTCGAGCAATTTCTCATCTTTAGAACCGGCGATCCAGGAGCAAAAGAGAGCTGCGTTATCCGGCGGCTCTCCTTCATATGATGCTGTGATGACGATCACCGGCTGGTTCTTTGGAAGCGCGCCGTTAGCCGTATCCAAACAGTCTACCTTATCAACGGTAAAACCATGGCGAGAAGCGTCGCTAGCTAGCCTTTGCGCCAATGACTCGCAAGTACCGCTATTGCTGCCATACAGGACAGTGATCTTCTGTCCCTTTCCTATTGTTGCAGATGAATCCTCGGTGTGTAACTTGGATGATTCCTTGGTGGAGCCTCTACCGGCCAGACGGTGTTCCAGCTGGGTTGGTGACATGCCATCGCGGATGATGGCCCGCATGAGGAAGTTGTCAGGCTTGATGGTTAACGTTTGCTTAATAGCCAAATTATAAGTAGGATCGTGCATCACAAAGTTGAAGTTCTGGAAGAGCACAGCCATGGCCAGAATTGCTTCTTGCATGGCAAACGGTCGGCCGATGCAGGCTCGGGCTCCATTTCCGAATGGTTTCCAAGCATTCTTCGGTAGCTTATTAAACGGCTCATCTAACATTCTCTCCGGCTTGAAATCATTAGCATCATCACCCCAGACAGCTGGGTCAAGATGAGCGCGGGCAAGGAATAATGCCAATGGCTCGTCTTTAGTAACGGGATATCTCCCAGCTAACAGCTGGTCTTCGAGCGAAACCACACCAAATACCGAAATAGGTGAATCAAGTCGCAGCGTTTCCCGTAGAACCTAATAGGGTATCAGCCAAGCTCCTTGGGGCAGAACAAGCGGATACATACAGCCGTGATATAGGGTAGCTTAGAGAGATGCTCGACAGTGATAGGACCTTTCCCAATGACTTCATCGACCTCCTTTTGGACTTTCTGATACGATTCCGGGTTCTTTAATAGTCTATAAAACGCAAATGAGAGGGTCCCGGAAGTTGTCTCGTGACCAGCGATGAGAAACGTAATCAGATTGTCGATGATGCTGGAATCGCTCATATGTTTTCCCGTCTTTGGGTCGACACCGTTGAGCATGGCGTTGAGAAGATCTTTGCGATCATCAGGATGCTTCTTTCTTGACTCAAGAACTTCTTGGGCCGTATTTCTCAGGATCTCAATATCCTGCCAGTATTTTGCATCATCGGCTCGGTAAAAGAAAGACGGCAGTACTCGACTAGGTCGTTTTCCAGATTCTGTTAAAAAGCCACCCATAGCTTCAATCATGGGGTGCAGTTCCTTAGTATAGAAGCTGTTGAAGCGGAAACCCATGGAGCACAGAGCAAGCGTATCGAGAGCCAAGCGGGTGAAGTCGTCGGATGCCGGAATCGGCGTGCTGGGTCCATAGCGAGCGAACTTCAATGCCATCTGGGTTGCAATGTCATGCATTTCCTCGAACATGCCACGTATAGACACTGGTCCGAATCTGCGAGTGTCAGTACCGTCTTAGCCTTTCGGGGTGTATATCCTCGCTACTCAACATAGCAGGATATTATTAGAAGAGAACGTGAATAACATACTAAGCACTGGTTAGTACGAACATCAGTATACAATAGCATGGAATGACTTACCGCTGGCATCAACACGCGATGGGCGATACCCCAAGCCTCCTCGCCTGGCTTAGCCTTAATTATGGCTGTTAGCACGCAGCAGACCAACCCCGCAATGCTATGAGACTCACTGTGAATAGCCCATCGTGTACACCGTTCCGAATTTCCTGCATTTCAGTAGGTAAGCAACAAGCAATACACAATAAAATAGGAAACGACGAACCTCGAGAACTCCATTTGGTACTTTAGCGAAGCGCTTCTCGTCGCACAGCTCGTTGATTAATCGGTGGCTATTGGCGAAGACTAGGGTCCTTTGACCAGGGAGGTGTAGACGATAAATCTCGCCTACAAAGAATGTGAGTATAATGGTTTCACTCGTACTGTTATTTGCATATTCCGTCAACACGTACCATACTTGTCCGCGAAATCAGAAAAGGATTGGCGTTGGGCGACAGGGTCAATTTGAGTGGCATTGCCGACAATGGGCAGACCTGGCGGCGAGGGGATAGGTGTTATTGTCGCCATATTTCGTTTGTTTAAAATATCTGGCGATTTGAATGACTGAACTATCCACATGAAGGAGACACGACGGTGGGGAGAGTTATAATATATGGTTTTCGCAACTTAGTTAGTAGTGAAGATTTACTTGGCGCATAAGGCCTGACTTGGGTACCGAGGAGGCGGCGTCGTCACGAATGGCGCTACTGCGACGGGCATGCACTATCGGAGCAATACTAGACCCCGCTGTAGTGCGTGTGGTGCCGGTGACGCCGGGATTCGCGTGTTTGGCAGGGTCGGAAGCTATGCGACTCTGTTGGCAAAGACTGGAGCAGCCCCCGAGATCCCTGACATGGCTGATGAGCCGAGGACGATCCACTCGAGGTAAAACGCACGATTGCGTCGTTGTTTGGCCCGCTAGGTACGATGTGCATTGAGGTGGGGGGATTGGATGGGTAAGGCTGAGAAGCCGAGGCATCTCGCGTCGACTCCATTCATCTCAAGATAAGCAATACCAAAGCAGCAAATACCATGTCTACGGTTACTTATGAGTAAGTAGTAGCGACCTTTCAAGCCACGAGGAGGCCCACTCGGAAAGATCCGACGGTTAGATGTTTGCAGTGCATATAGGTACGTATTCGGGCAGGGGGGAATCTATTTTCAGTTGTCTACTTCGTATATTCAGACAGAAAGCAAGGAGAACTTGGGTCGGGAACATTTCTCGGTCTTCCGAGTCTTGATACCATAGAAGCGAATGTCGACCGACTTTTCAAACCGTAAGGCGGGTTCTATTGGGCGTCCGTTTTGTTTGATTGTCGCGAATTTTTGTCGCAAATTGTATCCGTCGGTCCAATTGAAGGTTCCATTGGCCGTTCGCGGAAGCCAATGACGTGCTAGGGTCGCTAATTCAAGGGTTGACATAAGCAGCATGTATGTATGCATGCAGGGAAAGCAACATTGGACCCCAAGAGAAAAAACCTGGCTGCTTTTAACAGTAGTCATTGAGTAAAGAGACAATGCTAGTTACTGTGTGAAGTGAAGTAAACCTTTCAATTGGTATCGATTTGTTTTGACTCATGTTTTAGTTTGACATCTGTACGAAGTCTAATAAGGCCTAGAATGCAACCCTTACCCAAACCTTATTTAAGACACCGCGTTGTACCTACATTAATGGATTCTAAGTAAGTGGTAACAGAGACGAATTGATGGCCGAATATCTTACTGCCGTTAGAGCGGCGATTGTTATGACGCAACTGGGTACTGTTGGTTACAGTTAGGCCAATTACAATTGCCAGTGTAAATCTATAACTTCAGTACCTATGGTCAATCCATCACATTACCTTAGGTACCTATACAGATAACGCCAGGTTTCTCTCTCTTCGCAAATAAGGGCTTTTAATAATCCCCGTGCGTGAAATACACGCCTCTAATATAGTCATTTAAAACCATCATCAAGCGAAACCGATCCCGATTCCTGGCCTCGGTAGTATGATCGAGGGGCCACGGATTTCGTTGTTAGTTCGCTTTCTTATCCCAATGTGGGCATCTCAATCCGCCTATTCGCCGAGCTTTTCCTACGCCGGTGCTCTCTTTTCCCCACCTCGCTCTCCCTAGCTCCATCGTGCAACATTTTGCACGACTGAGTTATAAAACATTGCATCCCGCTTAGCTTGCGCGCCTTGTAAAATTCAAGTGGGTGCCAAGTTAGATGCTTAGTAACTAAAGACATAAAATTTCAGCCCCTTAACAAGCTCCCCCTATTATCGTTAGAAGTAGGCTCCAGGCAGATATTTCTTGGTAAAGCATATCTCTTGGACCGGTCGGCCTCCGTCCGCCGTTAACGATAAATCTTTCTTTTAGGAAGTTAGCCCGATTGATACTTGCCTATCCCATGTGATTCGTCTGTCTATTCTGGGGATGGCATTTGCTAATCGCATCAACACTATTCGTCTTCTACATAGTACTTCAGTTCGAGCTTTACATAGCATTCGGATTTCCGCTCAATTAGGGTCCGATCTAGATTGGGATGGGTTTCTTGGCGTCTCGCGGCCCGCGGATTCCGACTATACCTGAGGCTATCGAAACTTTCGCCCGCGGAAAGGACGTAGGCGGTGATAACGGCTCCAATGTTCTCCATGACAGTTCCAATCGATACTGATTCTGTGATACGCCATTTCTTGTCACCGCCTAGCCTACCCATACCAAGCCGCTCCGGTTACGATCCACGTCGGTTACGATGACGAAGTCCTTGGGAATAACGACTTGATGCAGTTGAGGGGCGATGGTTCGCTCCAGCTATAACAGCCTCACCGCTACGGCGCATATCCAAGGATAAGTTTAAGACAATCCTGATCCCGTCATGGTAACTGAGTAAGCGAAGGTAGGGGTTTCTTCGTAGGCCACTATTAAAAATCCTTCTATTTTATTTGTATCAAGCGGCGCCATGAGCGTACCATCGGCACAGCCTCCATAGTGAGATGAGTTCAAGGTTCATCAGTAAGCAACTCACGTCCGGCTGACCTACATATCATCTCTCTCGCCGAATGCCATGCCAGCAAGCCAAATTAGCTACAGCCATGCCGATTAGGTACATAAACTCGCTCCTATAGGACGTCAATAAATCCCCGCTGATGAGGGGTGCAGGATAAGTGCCGGTGCAATGCATGCATGCGACGATAATATAAGCAAGAGAGATTTAGTAGGCCATATGAATCGGCAGCTTCTAGAACTATGCAGGTCCTCACCGCCAAGTTTAGTAAACGGAAATTCAAATACTCATGCAAAACTTTGTTATCACGGGAGAAACACCGCATGAATGTGGCAATTATGAGGACTGAATAGTTTACCATTGAAGTGCATGAGAGAAAAGTTAGACGGCACAACGGAGGAGGAGGCCTTGTACCTTGCAGGCGTTGGGCAGCAAGCCACAAGCCGTCCGGTATTGACCTGTCACGGATATAATTGTATTGTTATATTTGTCTTGAAACATTTGAATGCTGTGTATTCAGGTGTCCAAGATAAACAACTCTCACAGATGCTCTGTAGCTTCATCTTTAAGCATGATAGCGAATAGGAAGCTTATAATCAGGTTGGCGCAGCAAAAAACCCATTGCTTCCTTGTGCACATCAAGCAGATCTTTTCTTTCGACGAAAATTTAACGACTGGAATGGAGCCAAGGAACTACCTCTGTTTAAGGCAGCTACTATCAAAGTACCTAGGTATTCAAGTGCCCTTCCAGCAGTTTTACTCAACTGGCATCTATTTCCTATAGTTACGTCAACTTCCCTAAACATTTGCTCAGAAGGTCTAGCGACGACATTAATTATTATTAGCATGAAACAGAGGTAGTTACTTGCTATTATTACAGGCAGTAGAGTTTTCTTTGACTATTACACCCGCCCACATTGTCCACATTGCGCGTCAACGGCGCCGCGTTATAGTGACCTAACCCGAGAATATCAAATTCTCACCTGAGGCAAGAGTAAAGAGATTAACGTGCGATTCAGAGAAGCTTCGCTAAATAGGGCAACAGTTGAGATGAGTTGCTACTGACGATGTTCTGATGCATTGAGAAATACTGGTGTGTTAGGAGCGAATAGGAAGACCTAGCATAGTTAGAAAGAGCTTGATGTAATAAAGCGGACAGGCCATTCTCGACCTCGCGTTCGCCAGCAATCTCGAGTGAGGATAGGAGGGCAAGCAGCTCGCTGCGCAGGATTTGGCTGTGTGCAACGTGCTCTGCGCGGTAGGTGGCAATTATGAAACCGCAGCGGCACGAGTGCCACGGAACAGAACTGCAGCTCTATATCAAAAGATACAACGTTGTTAAGTCGGAGACTTGACCGTCTGCAGTCACTTATATAGTTGGAGCCGTAACAACGAGATTGAAAGCAATAGTCAAAACACAAAAGCACCGCTGTACGGCAACTCACGTGTTCCTACTATAGCCTGCGCACTCAATATCTTTCCCAATATCCGTCCAAAGGTCCTTTCTTGCCTCAGTAAATACCAAGCAAGCTATAGTAACTGGATAAGCCTACTAGATCAGGTGGCCCTTGGCCGGCACTGTAACAACCTCCAAGGCGTAAGGAAGTTCGGCTTTCGCTTCAGAGATTTTCCCTTATGAGAATGTCGAGCTCGAAGTAGTTCGAAGTCCTAACAGAGGGTTTGGAGAGTCTGAATTAATATGGAAAATGTAGAACGGGTTTTAGGAGATGTGCGACGGTACGCAGTATCCGAGTAATACTGACTAAGGCGGCTATCTCTTCGTCGGGATCAAGCTTGGAGACACTAATTTTCTGCGTTGTATCAGAGGAATGCGGAGACCGCATATTTGTATTTATTTACTCTGCTACTAGATTTCACGAGCGCGAATAGCTGAGACGGTTTGAAATATAATATTCTCTTGAATATCATACTGCTAACATAATTTTTAATCAGAGACGGTCCCTGGGGCCTAGTATAAGCTACAAAAGAAGGTATCATTCACCCGTTTGTACCCTTTTGTACCCAAGTATTTGATTAATTACGGGTCACAACCTACGATTATGTGGTTATTAAAGTGCAGTTACGGACAAATTATTCATTGCAAACGACGGTATTCACAATGGGTAGTCTGCGTGTTGCAGGTAAAGCTCCTGTGCGGATGATATTCCGTGAAAATTAAACTTGAAAAACTCGCCTGTAACCTGTATGATAAGCGCTATGCTAGTATTTCTGGCACACGGACTGACCTATATGAGCGGCAGATCGCAGATTTAACTACCCGTATTTGCCTGATCACGTAAACAGGCAAGAGTACGGAGAAGGACGGGCAAGATCATGTGAACGAAAGTAAGTAGTAATAGCGAAGCTTTAGTATATTTGGGATGAGGTTGCTGCGAGGGTTGAAAGAGAGGACTGGACTTGTATAGTCTCCTTAACGCCCTCGTAGATTATTGCAAATTCAAAACCCTTCCAAGCCCTATATTTCTAGCCCTTATTACATATGCTTCGCTAAGCTTTTATTGTATACTGAGTAAGGCATCGGTTAGAACCTTTATCAAGATGTAATGGCGAAGGCAATAAGAGTGACGACGAATAAGAGAAGAGCAGGTTGCTTATCAGATGCAGTAGATGTAAGTGAACTCTTAGAAATTGAAATCGAGTGAAGGGAACAGAAAGCCGGGCGAGCTAGATCCGAGGGAGGGATTCCTCGTCGTATATATCATAATAGAACATGAAATTTCGTTACATGCGATACATGATGATGTATTATACACATCTGATAGGTACCAAACATGGAATCAGTTAACTCCATAAACCCCGACGGTAGCGGCTATCGGTCAACCCGGCCTCCAACTGTATCGGGCGGCAAGCGGCAGCTCGGGCGGCAGCTCGGTCGGCAACTCCACATCAGAAGCCTCTTCCGGTAATTCCTTATCAAGCTCACGTGTACATCTCCAGGGTGTTAGAGATTAGAATTTAACTAGGCGCAGTGTACATGTAAATCTACTAGTTATCACACTCGATTAAAAGTACCTTCTTTGGTTTCTAGATTGGTTCGAGATATCTTTCCGAAGGTCTGGTTTCGAGGCTATGCTTGATTTAGTAGAATATGGGGCAAGCATCAAGCTTGTTCTACCTCTACCCTCACCTCACTATCTTTATCATTAATAATTATGTCTTACTCGTGACCCAGATCCCATGATTCCGAAGTTCCTGTTTAGCGTTGTTGAAAGGGCAGTCACTTAGTGTTTGAGAATTTGTTTTCATCTTTGTCGAAGCGTCTTGTTTGCAACATCGTCTATAGTCTACCTACGTGTGGTCTTAGTCAAATGAGTATGTATTCAATTGTCCATGAACAACTGACACCAACTAAAAACACTAGAACCATTCTTCGATCTGCCGCAGAGCTTACTGCTTCTGTTATTGATAGCATCACCCAGCAATGCATTCCCCAATCACCAATGGGAAAGCACTGAACAGGCCGTGCTTGAAACCGCCGCATCTGGCCACCGGGGCGCCGTCGCGTGCGAAAGTGAAGTCTGCAGCCAAATCGGCATCGACCTATTGGCCCTCGGAGTAAGTAGCCTCTGGGATTGTTATCTGGCATATCATCGCAAGAACCTCCAGGCCAGCTACGGATCATCTGATACATGATGATAACGAATATCTCAGGGAAATGCAGTAGACGCGTTCATAGGAACCCAGCTATGTGTGGGCGTGATTGGCATGTACCACTCAGGCTTGGGTGGCGGAGGCTTCGCTCTAATCCGGGATGAGAGTGGGGAGTACACCGTGATCGACTACAGGGAGTCGGCCCCCGCAGCCGCCTCCGAAGATATGTATAGGGATAACGTGCAGGGGAGTGTGTTCGGGGGTTTGGCGGCTGGTGTGCCGGGTGAGTTGCGGGGATTGGAATTTGCACATCAGAAATTCGGAGCTCTACCGTGGCGCGCCGTCGTCGAACCAGCTGCTCTCGTAGCTCAGAACGGCTTCACCGTAACGGAGGATACAGTACGATATATGGAAGCCGGCGTTCAAGCTTCAGGCTGGAACTTCTTGGTAGAAGACCCGTCGTGGGCTCAAGATTTCGCTCCTAATGGTGCAGTTCTTCTACTTCGTCTTGACTTCGCCGGAGTTATTGGCTGACTTGGGTGCAGGTACCCTTCTGACTTTGGGCGAAACCATGTACAGGAAACGCTACGCAGAGTAAGGATCATCCAGAGATAATGAAACGGCAGAGACAACAGGAAATTAACAATAACATAGGACACTGCAAAAGGTTGCCAAGCACGGCGCCGATGTGTTCTACACGGGGGAGATAGGTTAGTCACCCCTTTTGCAACCTCGCGATTCGACTTCTTCCAAGCTAACTACTGCAAAGCCGAGGCAATAATCGCGACGATTCAAGAGTACAACGGCACCATGACGCTGTCAGACCTCGCTGAATACAAGGCCATCAAGCGGGAGGCACTGAATATCACCTACCGAGGCTTCAACATCTATTCCGCGGAATCGCCAACAAGCGGGGCAGTCAGCCTCAGCGCCCTCAAGACAATGGAAGGGTACTCAACAGCAGACACAGCCGATTTCAACCTAACGATGCACCGCTTCGACGAGGCGATGCGATTCGCGTACGGGGCGCGGCAAGAACTAGGCGACCCCGCCTTTGTAGAGGTATCAGAGTACGAAGACCTCATGCTTTCCTCGCGACATGCAGCGGCGACGCGGTCGCACATTCTCGACAATAGTACACAGCCTGTAGAGAACTATGCGTCCGGAGGGAAGGGCTCCCCGATGAGATACACTACGCCGGGACATGGGACATCGCACATCACGACAGCGGATGGTACCGGGATGGCGGTCTCCAGCACGACGACGATCAACCTTCTCTTCGGAAACTTACTCATGGTTCCGACTACGGGCGTGATACTGAACAACGAGATGAACGACTTTTCGATCCCCGGTTTGCAGAACGAGTTCGGGTTCCCGCCGAGTCCGGCGAACTTCATCCGGGCGGGGAAGAGACCTCTGTCGTCCATTACGCCGCTCATCATCACCTTACCAGACAACATCAACGACGACAATAAAGGCGACCGTTTGTTCGCCGCCGTGGGAGCAGCAGGCGGATCACGGATCATCAGCGCGACGACGCAGGTCGCGTGGCGCGTGCTGGAGCTCGCGGAGAGCATGGGCGAGGCCGTGGGCGCGATGCGTGTGCACGACCAGCTGATACCCAACACGGCGGTCCTGGAGGCCGGCTTCGACGCAGCCGTGGCGGCGAGCCTGGCCGCCAAGGGCCACAACGTCACGTGGGTGCCGCTGGCCGCGAGCGCCGTACAAGGGGTCCGGGTTCGACTCGACGGCCGGTTCGAGGCTGCTTCCGAGAATAGACAGGTTGCTAGTGGGGGATTGACCTTGTAGAGTGCGCTTATATATTTATGGAAGAGTATAGGAATAGAATGACACAGATAGATACCTATTTTTATTGGTGTATAATTAGCTTGTCTAAGGGGCTATGGTAGAATAATTTCACCATGTATCCTTAACACGCCCCCATCTTAAGGGGTAAAACCAGTGGTTCTGATATAGAGCGTATCGCTCTCGCTCCCATTTTCACCTCTTTTTATCCATTTCCGCTGTCAATAGGCGCATCTCTGCAATACGACATTCCCTTATTACGAGTATTTTCACATTCGCCCTATTCTAGAATCCGCAGATCTGGTTTAGACGTCACCCATGATTCTACTTCCTCTCCGTCTTCATCTTCTATTCCTCCCATCCCTCCATTAAAGAGATCCAAGCAAAGCGAGGCAAAGCTAAACTCCGAACCCCCATTCCCATGCATTTAAAATTCCAGGGGTATCGCCCACCATGCAACTAACAAGCCATACATCATTTATGCCGCTCATCAACAAATCAGATCACGGTCACTTCGCCGTGACGAGCTTCTGCAATTCGACCAGCCACCGTCTCGCAAATTCCTCCTCGGTAAATCTCTGGGACGACTTCCGTGCCCTCAGCCGGACGGCAAGTGGGTCAGGATGGGAAAAGGCTTTCTCGAAGCCCTCGGCGTACTCCGTGGTGGTGGTAGCGTGAAATCCTGCTCATCATTAGCACGCATATCTGACAGAGCCCCGCATGAGACTCGACTTACCTGTCGGTTGTCCGTCGACATCAGTCACGATGTCAAGCTTAGGACCTCCACTGTTATGGACGACGGAAATGAGACCAGCAGCCTGGTACTCGACCACACCGATGCCGAAATGCTCGTTCCACATGCCGTTCACGCCGACGTAGGCCTTGCCTAACCACTCGAGGACCTCGGACCAGGGAGCATCGAGCTTGAAGACGACGCGGTCCTTGATGTGGAGCTCGTTGACGAGAAGCCGTAGCTGATAAACGCGCCGTGAGTCGTTGTCGTCTCTGACACTACCGAGGAGCACAAGCTTGGCGTCTTTGCTAGCCGGCGAGTCGGATTTGATAAATTCGGCAAACGAGTTCAAGATGAGCTGGTGGTTCTTCTCAGGTCGGAACTGGGCGATATACACTATGCACTTCTCGCGGTTCTTCTCACTCTTTTCAGATATTTCGATGGCCTCCTCGATGTCGCTGACCGCACACGGTGGATACACCACGGCGATCTGATGTTGGCGGCTTCTTTGCTTGCGGAGAGGGCCCCATAGGCTCTGGATGTGAGCTTGTGTCCAGGTCGAATTGGTCATGACGACATCAACCGAGGCTCCCATGCGCGAATACAGGGAGGCGAACCATTTCCAGTAATGTCGCTTGACGGCGCCCTTGAACCCTACCCCCTTTCCGGCATTGACTCCCTGATTTCCAACCGTACTCTTGGGGTCGAGAGAAGCGAGCATATCCGTCGAAATGGTCGGGTAGTGCACGTAAGCAGCGGTGGGTACATTCGGAAATAGCAGCTTGCTAAGGCCAAGGGTGAAGGCGTAACCAACAGTATCGACGAAGATGTCGGGGACAAGAAGAGAGAAAGCGTCCCACCCCGTGACCAGCGAGCCTAGAGACTGTCCCAGCAATGTTGCGTGTGGCCATGTAGACGCGAGGAGCCATCGTCGGGTGGAGAGGTAGAGGAAGTGAATAGTAGGGGGATGTATATCGATACTAAATGTGTTCTGTAAAAGGTGGATTAGTAGTCATTCGCAGGCAATGGTGGCTAGGGGTTGAGCCAACCTTGACACGAGAGAGCATCTTGTCCTTGGAAACGTCATGATCACCGGTGTAGACGACAATCTTCGCTTTGGGCCACCTCTGCTGGGTTGCACGCACGGCGGCCCACAAGACACGCTCGCCGCCGCCGCCGGCATTGCAAAAAGGATGGAAGAACCCAACGACGCCATCCCATTCTCCGTCATTCTCTCCGGCAAGCTCCTTCTCCCCGCTACCAGGCGCGCCCGTCGATGTACCGTCAGATTTGGTTTTGTCTCGAAGGCTCGCCTCGCCGTCCTCGGTAGCGCGTATTATCAGGGCACGACGCCCATCGGTTTTCCTTCGCAGGTACCAGCCGACACACGATCCCAAAGTCCCAAAGAAAGCATGAAATAGTATGGGCACGACATGCCACAGCGCAATGGCGGCGAAGGGACTGACGCCGATGACAGCACCCGTGATTAACAATGTCAAAGGATCCATGTCTAAGGGGGAGCTGATTTGGTTCGACTCGCACCCGAGGTGGGCGGTTGGTGATGGGGGGCAAGGGGGAGTGAGTGACGAATGTGGAATATAATTATACGATCATGAAGCTGGCTGAGCACCCATTGATAATCTAAGAAGAGATGAAATTTGAGAAGAAAGGGTTGCCGGCAGGAAAGAAAGAAAGAAAATGAAGACGAACGAGAGATGCATGAATGGTAGAGGTCGAAACGAGCAAGCCAGCAAGCAAGAGGGTGATGTGTATCTTGTGGTTGATCGTCATGCGGACACCTTTGACTTGTTCTGGGGTGCCTGCATTGGATCCACTGCGGCGGAATTGCTAGATGTAGCTATGTCTACTATCCCTGCAGATGGTGGGCATTGATAGCTCGATCGGGTGATCGGCGAGCACTGTGACCATACCCAAAATGACCTCGAAGCCTCGAAACATATCTAAGAATTTACAGTTTGATATAGAAATGACAATCATTCATCATAAAATAGGTTCAATATGCACAGACCTCTTTTATAACTAAATTTGATTGGCTTTCAGTACTCTAATCTTCCTCTCACTGTAAGGCAAACCGAGCTATGAGACAGCCCTTCACTTCACAATCCCCATCTGACACAAGCCATAAGTCGATTCTCACCGGAACTCATTTATGAGAGACGGGCGTCTCAATGAATCGTAAAATGAGCCCAGTACGGAGTGCTCATCTCCTGCGAGTCACACGTTCTCACATGCCGCATCCTCATCATATCACCACCCGCCTCTCATTCTCACACCCATTCAATCATACTCAAAACATCCACCGCGGCCGTCGATCCTACCACTGGCAGACGAGTCTCAGCACGGCCATAGAAGGAACACAGAATCTCATCGTCGATCTGCACACCGTCTCAGGCCTGCCATGGTTCCTCACTATTCCCTTGGTGGCATTCACCGTCGGGGCCGTCTTCCGACTTCCCTTCCAGGTCTACACGCAACGCATTCTCCGCCGGCGCACCGAGTCAGGACCCTTGATCCAGGCGTGGAACGCGCGGCTGCAGGACGACGTTTCGCGGGAGGGGGTCGCGCGCTCAAAAGACATGTCCGAAGTACAGAAGCGTCAGGACCGGGTCTTGCGCCGCATTTACCGCAAGTTAGGCCTGCAGGAGTGGCGACTATATAGTGGCGTGGCGAGCTTCCCGGTCTGGTTGCTGGCCATCGACGGCGTGCGACGGCTGTGCGGTGGGCCGAGGGGTCTGATCGGATCGTTGATAGCCGGACCTGCCGAGGGCACAACTGGTGCCGCGACAGTACTCCCGGCAGGCGATATCGTGGACGCTGCAGCTGACCCCGCGTCGCTCTCTTCGATCGCGGAGACGGCGCGCACGGCGGTGGCGGTCGTAGATCCGAGCCTGAGGATCGAAGGATGCTTGTGGTTCACGGACCTAACGGTCGCAGACCCATATCACGTCCTTCCCCTGCTTCTCTCCGCAACGCTAGTCTACAACCTACTTCCTAAGTCCGGAGAGCAATTCTCTGACCGGTTGCGCGTGGCAATGGGGCGACGTCCAAGGAGTGCCCAAGCGCAAACTCTGTCCGGGGCGGACCATAGAATACGGTTTGGAGAGCGAGCAAAAGCCACATTCTACGTGAGCATGGTGGGCCTGGCGGCCGTGATAGGGCCGGCGACGCTGGATCTACCGGCCGCGCTACATCTGTACTGGCTTGCCTCCTCGGCAACGAGTGCCGGATTCGCGAGGGGGCTAAAGGCGTTCATGCCCGTGCAATCGAAGTTGCGGGAGAGATGTACCGGTGTTGAATTCTCTGTTATACGACCACGGCGGGTGTTGGGGAAGGAGCAGGCTTAGGAGGAGGTCGTGGTTGTGAAGCGAAGGAATCTGTGGAAACGGAGGACATCTAAAAAGAGCACCTCTTCTACCTGAGGCTCTTAACTAACTACGCAGAATGCAAGCCGGCCTCACACTACTTTGCTCTCAGCGTAGAGATGAAAGACAAGCCATGGTTGTAACCATTGATATTCCCAATATCAAAGCAGCGTATATCACTTGTATATTATCATGTACACATATATGTCCGCGCTTAGGTTAGAAAAAGGGCGCTTAGCATTTCGTAAAAATGCAAAAAATACATATCGATATATATATAAATCAAGGCGAGGTATATTCGGCTCGCAATGCTCCGAAGCATAACAAACAGTATTGTAACTGGTCAATCATGCCCTGCTCGATTCTCCGGAACGCCAGACACCAATCCATATGCCATAAGCCTGCTGAACGAAGGGGAAAAAAGAAAATCAGGCGTCTCCCTCACCCCAAAAACACAGCCAACAGCACAATGGTCAGGATGACAGCTAGCACCAGAAGCAGGCAGCAGGCCTTGCTCCGCGCATTCTTCTGATATCGCGCGGCACTCCGCAGCTCGACGTCTGCCCCGCGCGTGTCATCACGGACGTTGACGACATTATTCTCTATCGTCGTAAGCTGCTCACCCTGCTCGCTCACGATCTGCGCGACCTGCTGGAAGAGGACATTGAGATCGCTGACGCCCTCTTCGATATGTCTGATCTCGTCCTCGCGCTCACTGATGAGGGCGTCCTGGAAGTCGACCTCGTCCTGCGGGGCCAGATGGATCTGCTCCTGCTGCTGGAGCTGGAGCTGCTCCCCGTGCTGGCCGGCAGCCCCGGCCTCCCCGGCGGCCTCGTTGTCGAGAGCGACCTTGGCTGCGGAGACGGAGGCGCGCTGCTTCTCAAGGGCGGTTCGTTGCAGCGACTGAAATTCGGCAAGAGCGGCTTTGAAATCGCGGGAGAGTTTCTGCTGGGAGTATTTCTGCGTGGGCTTAATTCACAACGGAAGTCGTCAGCCATGCTTCATCATTGCATAGACGGCATTGCCAATGCTGGATTTCACTCACGGTGACATCGCTCCAACCCTGAATCTTCTTCACGCCCTCGCCAACGTCCTTGAACTGTGTAGTGGACTCCTCTAGGACGCTGGACACACGCTCGCGCAGGCGCGGGTTGTCCCGCTTGGTACCGAGGAGGCTAATGTCGGTGCGCAGCTTTGAGATGTTGCCTTGCAGGTGAAACAGCTGGTTCATCAGGCCCTGCGACAGGCTGGAGAACTCGGGATCGTCGGAGTAGGCGCCATTGTTCGGCCGTCGGCCGGACTCTACCGAGGAAAGCTGGTCGAAAGACATGGCAAGCGTGAGGATGAAGGCAGTTCGGATGCGGTATGCGACTCGAGGCTGGGTCACAAGGGTATTTCGAAGGGCAAAGACAACGAAACGAAAAGAGTGACTAACAAGATGGTCAACTTAATGACCTCGATCGAGATGGCGCCGTTGGGTGATGGTGTTGATTCATGAGAGAAGGTCGGATCTTATTGTCCAGGTACGAGGTTACCTACTCTAGTAGGCCGCAGGCTGCAGGCCGGCCGTTCTGGCGTCATCCAGCACTGCGCCACAGATCCTGGCTCTAGCTGCGATACCCACATTTCTACTTATCTACCTGCCCCTCCAAGCAGTGGTGGTTGGTACCTAAAGCCTAAAACACCATTTTATCGAACTGGCTTTGTCTATTGCATCTTATCTCACGTAGACCACCCCCTTGATACAATGCGCTGACCGATTTAACGCATCTCTTTCTCCTGAAGTATTCCGCACGTTCAAAACAAGATCATCCACGATCATTGTCCAAGATCTTAGGCCCTTAATTACTTCGTCCCGCTCTTCCGGCGTCATACGTCCAGTTACCTTTAATAATACTACTTTAATATAAACACAAATCTTGCCGGATGCTTTCATATAAGCCTCAAGAACGCGAACTTAAGCATGAATAAAGTTATAGACTCTGGTAACTTGCTAGCTCGCTGCGTAGGATGTGCTTAGGGTTAAGGCTCAGCTCTGGCGCCGTGTAGGTAGTAAGAATAGCGCCCAGGTCGAACGATGTTAGATCAGGATCAAGATCAAGGAATGCGGTTATGTACCACCGTACGCCGCCGACACTGGCCCAACTCTCGCCTTCAAGAAATTGCTCGAGCAAGGGGGTTGGAAAGATTCTATAATAATTAATAGATATAAAAAAATTACATTATACGGCGTAAACTATGCCGGTCTATTCTATTTCATTACCATATGCGTCCATGAAACCATATACTCGAGTATAAACGCCGTATAATGCAGGAAAGAAGATCGTTTCTGGGGTATCAGAGCTTCTTCTCCCTCTTAGGGTATTCTCATTCCGATATCTATTTGACCTCCCATACCGCCGTGTCATGTTACGCTAGGGAACTTATCCCCTCAAAGCGTATCAGTTAATCGCAACACATAAGGCAGGTTCCCCGTGTCCTGAGCTGTAGCAAGTCGAATCACCGACCCCTGGGACATGGATCCGAGGCTCGCGCTCGACGTCTGACTAGCAGGATACGGCCGCCGCGACTGCGCAAAACTGCTCGCGCTACTAGCGCTGCTCGGAGAGCGTGACGCAAACGTCCCCTCGACTTTGCTTCGTGGTGTCGTCGGCGCCGTGCGATATTGATGGCGCGTGCCGGCCGATGAGTTCCGCACACCCAGTCGCGCTGTGTGATGGTGCGACGAATGTGTGCTACTCCGGTCAAAGCTGTAGGCGCTGCGGATGCTCGGCGTGGGTGTTGTCGGGTTGGAATCCTGTGGGGCGTCATCATCGATATGCCCACCGAAGCGGAAATTACTGCTATCGTCGTCGCGCAAATCGTAGAGTAGAGCTGGGTCTAGCGGCCGCATAGCGCGTAGTAGCTCGGCAAAGAGATGCATGAGCCGCCTGAAAGTCGCATTGGACATGGGGCGACCGGAAAAACGAACTCGCTCGTACAGATCTAGGAAGTGAGCAAGATCCTGCGAAGCGGGCAAGACATTAAGTTCGGTAAGGTGTGCTATGTAGCTCCTCATAGTCATGTTCGGAGCGCGTTGTAACAACATGACGGCTTCGGCGTCTAAAACTGGAGCCGTCGGCACCGAGTCCGGATCTGGTGGGGACTGTGCGACGGCTTTGGCCTCGATGAGGTTTGGTAGCTCAGCCAATACGGTGGCATATTGGAGATTTGACAGGTCTGGGGATGCGGGAGAGCCCCAACCGTAGTGCTCTACTTCGCCCCAAACGGGTCGCGGCTGTGGCGAAGTAATAGCCACCTCATCCCCCACGGTCGCGGGAGGTTTTGATCTGAATAGCTGAAGCGATCGACGGGCTTCCCTAACTTGCGTGTCTGCATTCTCAATCGCTGTGGTGCTACCTGCCGCGACCGACAGAGTTTCGGCAGGCGTAATAACCCGTGGACGGGCTTCCCAAGCTATGGCAGCACTATCGCTCAGGCTTTTCACAATCATGTTGCGCACCTCATTGTTGACATCACCCTTCTCGGTGGGAATCCATGGCTTGGGGATGGAGGCGAGCACGGTGCGGGTCACGTAGAGCCTCAGGAGGTAGACGAATAGGACAATGATGATGGTGATGACGTAGACGATGGCGATGACGATGAGGTTGATGACCTGGTGGGTGGTGGTCAGGGCCTGGCGGATGAAATCGCCGGGGACGACAAGAAGCAAGGCGGCTAGGATGAAGCAGAGTAGGCCGTAGACGAAGTTGTAGGCAATGCGCGACGCGAGCCGGGTGCTTGTCATAGCGTTGTGCGATTGCGGGTGGTGATGTGGAAAATCACCAGGTGTAGGCTATGGTGTGGTCATGTTGTGTCGAATTGAGTTGAGTCGAGTCGCAACGTGCGGCGCCGATTTAGTGGATGACATTCGTTGGAAGCGCTTCGTCTGGATCCAACGCTCATATGAAATGCATCGTACTATTCTACCCCCCTACTAAATTTGACTCCGTAAGTATTATGGATATTACTAACCCCTATATAGTCTAGCAAGTAGATCCTGCTAAAATATTAAGTACGTAAGCAATTTATATATAAATTTAATTATAGTCTGTTTATTTACTACTTTAATAATTAATATAGTTATTATTTATTTTATAGACTTTTTTATAATATATGCTTATATTTATAATTAGCTTTTATAACTAGTTTTTTAATATTATTTTTTAAAATTTTTTTATTTATTTTTTTAAGTTATTATATATAAATTTTTTAATAAAGCTATAATGTTTTATAATATAATTTTTTATTTAATTTTAAATTATTTTAATTAAATTAAAGTTTAATAAAAAAAAAAACTAGTTAATTATATAAATTTTATATTTTTTAAAATTAATAAAGGTATTATAAGCTTTATAGCTTAAAACGTTATTTTATATAAATATATATTATTTATTTTTATATTTATAAAGTTAAATTTAATTATTAATTATAAAAATAATTTATTTATAATATAAAACAAAAATAATATAGTTTTAGTTTTTTTTTTAAAATATGTTTAAGCTTTTATTAATAATATTAAAAAAATAGTTTTAAAATATTTAGCTTTATAATAGTTTAATTTTTATTAAAACGTTTAATAAGTATATAACGCTTACTTTTTTTTTATATTTAATTATATATATATAATAAAATTAATAATAACTATATAGTTATTAATATTATTAAAACTACCTTATATAACTGGTTTATTATATAATAACTTAAAAGCGTAGCTTTAAACTTTTAATATATACGTTAAGCTAAACTTTTTTTTATTAACATTTAAAGGTTAAACTTTAATAAAAAAAGTAACTGTTTTAAGCTTGCTAATTAAACTTTATTAAATATAATATATATACTTAAATTTAAATAAAATATTGATTATAAAAATAAAAAGTAAATAAAGGCTTTATAAAATAATTATTTTCTTAACCTTTTATTATTGCTGTTATAATTATACTTTTATTATTATTATATCCTTTATTATAATACCATTATATTTAATTATAACAAGCCTTAAAAACATAACCTTAACTATAGTTATTTTTAAATTATTAAAAATATTTAAAAATATTAAAACATAAAATATTTATAGATTATTTTTTATTTAAAAAATCAAGCTTATTATTATATATAATTTTATATATTTAAATAATTTTTAATATTTAATAATTATTAATAATATTATTAAAAATTATTAAATAAAAAAAAAATAAATATTTTTAAAATTAAAATTAATAATATTAAAAAAGTAATTTTTATTAAAATATTTTAAAAAATTAATAAATAAAAAAATTAGTTAACTTATTACACAGCAGCAAACTAAATAGCTTAACAGCTAACTATAGCTTAAAACAAAAGCGCAACAAAGGCGTCTTTATAGCTGCTAGGGCTTAATTAAAAGGCTCAATTAAAAGGCTTAATTAAAGGGCTTAATTAAAGGGCGTGGATTAAAAGGCGTTATTATAAAGGAAGTTATTTCTAGCGTTTCAGCTACTATTATATTACGGACTTAGTACGGTTAATAAAAGGAAAAAAAAGGCGTTAAGGGCGTTATTAGCAGGTCAGGTAATTAATTAACAATAAACCATCCAATTACACTACTAGATTACGTAAAACATAAATTACCAGGTGACTATAAATAAGCTAAAACCTAAAATATTTAACTTTATAATTATTAAGTTTTATTTATAAAGTAATTATTTTTAAATTTTTTTTTTAATAAATAAGTTATTTAAGCTTTATAATAATTATTATTTATAATTTATATTTTATTTAATTATAAAATTTAACCTTATTATTTAAAAGTTTAATCTTTATATTTTTTAATAAAAGCTAATTATTAAACTATACGTTTAAATATAAAAAAAAGCTTTATATAAATAAAATAATATTTATAATTAAAACGTTTAAATATATTATAAATAGTTTTATAACTATATTTATTATTAAATAAAATAATAAAAATTTTACCTTATAATATTTAATAATTTTAATATAAGTTTTTAATAAATTAAATTAATAAAATTTTTTTAACCAGGTTAAAAATAAAAAAAAAGCTTTTATAATTATAAACGTAATAATTATAAAAAATAATTTTATAAATTTAATTATTATTATAGCTTATAATTTAATAAATTTAAGCTTTTATAAAATAAACGTTATAATAAAATATTTAAATATAATTATATTATTTATAAATAAAATGTTTAATATTTTTAATTATATTAAAAAGCTTAAAAAGCTATATAAAAAGTTATTTAAAAAGTTAATTAAAAAGCTAGTTAAAAAATTCATTAAAAGGTTATATAAAGGGTTATTTAAAGGGTTATTTAAAGGTTATATATAAAATTTTATAATTAAATGTTAAAGCTTTTAAAACTTTTTAAAAAACTATTTTTATAATAACTTTATTTAAATATAATATATTATATAATATAATATAATATATTATATATAACGGTTAAAATAATAATAAATATTTTTATTTATAAGGGTAAAAAAGCTTTATTAAATTAGGTATAGTTTATGTACCCCTGCAGATAAAGATACCTGACAGGGCTGGTTCTTACTGGGCCTTAACTATGTAGTTAGGTTGAGCAAGGTTTTTAAGGAGTTGGTTGTATTGCAGTTTAATTACGTTCTGCAGCATGTGGGCCCACTAAACCACATGGCTTCAAATCTTAAACTAATAAGTAAAGAGATCTCGATCTCTGCGCTTTACCGTACCGGGTAAGCACAAGCCTTTACAGCGAGCTTAAATCAACCCTCCACAGTTCTAATTATGGTCTTAAAAAGCTGGATTACAACTAGGTATACGAAGTATCAAACATGCGATAAAATAAACTGTGACTGCGCTTCTTGAAATCATGGATAACAAAATCGCAAAATGTTAGCCATCATAAGCTACCAAGCAAGTAGAATAAGAAAACGCCAAACTTATGGATGCCTTTCAGCTTCATTAGCTCAAGGATGTTTCCACTTGTACATACCATGCACAAGCAGTTATCTTAGGCAAGCGCTTTCAGTTACACCTACCGACCTCCTGCATCCCTCTAGACTCTGTTAGGAAAAAAATAAATCAGTATATATTAGAAGTGATTATATGTACACTGCCCTTTGACTTCTATAATTTCTAACTCAAAAGGCTTTCCACAGCTCTAGATATATATTCAACAGTAACTCAAGTACCTGTCCTACGATATTAACCTCAGGTACCTGCTAGGGAAATTTGTCCGCCCTGAGTTACGTAGAGGTACCCGGCAATTATAAGTCTTGCTAGGATCCTTACTAGTTGTACAAGTATCAATCTACATAAGTGAAGTAGATTTAGCTATAAAAGAATTAAAGGGTGGCCGAAATAACCAGAGAGGGTGGCAGACATAAGGGGGCTAAAATATGGGGAAGTATGATGCAATCATTTGTTTACTAAGTGTGCCATTGCCATTGACTTCGAAATCACAACGACCAAGAATGTTGGGCCTTTTTCCTAGTAGAGCATGCTCACATTTTAATACATGGCATCTGTAACCCAGTCACTGAATGCGCGTTTTTTCTTCTTTTTGATTAAGATATTTAGTGGTCTATGAAGGCAGCTAGTCTACATCAAGAGCCCCATTAAAAGAACCTAGGCATAGGGTCAGGAACTGTTTCCACTAGTCCAGTTGCTGCATCTCCTGTTGCTTTTGCTCGTCTTGCATAACTTCCTAAGTTATCCTTGCAGCTTCTCGCGCCAACCTCATATCCGTCCGGCTAAGCCGGAGATCATTGCTGTACTGAGCGAATGCTGCCACGAGGGAGTCGAGTCCGACCTTCAGGGCTGTTAACACCTCCGTTACCTCGGGACACTGTCGACTCTGGCTTAGGTCCGTCCAATGCGTCGGGAAACCGTTTCGGAATGCCTCGAGCTTATTGATGACCGTCGTGAACGTCCGTATGATGGTTGGCACGTCCCTCTGAACATTTCCATACCTGTCCTCAGTCAAACTGCACACAGACAAGCGTGATAGGGCGTATGCCGCGTTAATATACACGCTGGTCTCGGCATACGGGCTTCCCAGCACTGCTTTCGCCAACTGTCGACCAAAGGTTTGTTGGAAGACGAGACCTATGTAGGGGAGACCCATCAGTCGGAGGGCGAAGTTTGCCAAGTAGCCCCGTATAGCCTGAGGTCGGATTGCATCCCGCTGCTGTCTGGTCAGGACTCGATGGGCCGCTCTGACGGCCTGCTTTTTGACGACGGGTGCCCAGTCATCGATCGGTGTTTTGCCTGGGGACGTCACAACTTTGGAGACCGTATCTAGAATCAGCTCTGTCTTGTCGACGGGTCTCCCGGCATATACATTGTTCGTTTGTAGGGGCTGGGGTATGGGCTGACTGGGCTGTGTCGGTGCTGCCACCGGCACCGGTCCAGGAGCAGGTACAGGTGGATTTTGGTAGTTGTCAATTTTGCGCTCAATGTCCTTGATGGTGTCGAGGCACAAGGCGTAAATCTGGGACCATGTTGGCCCGTCCTTTCTGTCGATGTCTTCGAAGATGGATTGCCGTCTCGGTGTGTAGTCTCGTGCGATGAAAGCAAGCTCCCACATAGCAAAAGCCTAAGTAGTTCGTGAGCGTGAAGAGTCAAACTCTACAATCATGGTGAGCACTTACGAATATTCTGGGCTTCTTGCTTTTCAATCCATTCAACAAGCTGCCGTTGGGGTCCTTGGACTCGTTGGTCAGCGGCTGGTTCTTCTTGAGTGGCTCGCGCGTAAGTTGCACCCGAAAGGTAATATCGGCAAAGTACCAGAGAAGCCCCAAGAGGAACGACGCCCAGATTGTTCGTCCTAACATCCAAAAGCTCCAAGGCGCCTTGCCTGGAGGGAGATTGTATCGCGGGAGGTCAGCGTATATAAAGCGGAAGAGCCACATGGACGAGCCCCACGCATAGACTCTGAGAAAATGGTATAGCGCGATGTAGTTGACCACGGAGACAGTGATGGCTAGCATGCCGCATCGCACAATCATGATAGGGGCCCATTGGCCAATCTTGATGGACCAATGTTCCGGTGGCGTTGGTTGAGGCGGCAGGATTGCTCCTAACACTAGGCGATTCTGATCTGACGCGACATGAATGATACCCTGAAAGAGGCCTAGAACAAGGAAGTTGACGGTATAGAACACGGCATGCTCATTCAAGCGTGCACGGCCAGTGGCGTAAGAAATCCAACGAATGCCCGCTTCTTCGGGCGTGGATTTGAGGTAGACTTGGCTGAAGAACAAAGCGGAGATGACGTAGGTCACGACGGTCTCGTAGGTGGAGAAGGGTAGTACGATGTTGGTGAAGGCCTCAAAGAGCGACTTGGAGGTTCGAACGCCCATGTGGGCGTGAGCGATGCGAAGGATGATGATAGGGAGAACGCAGAGGAAGATGGCTAAGGCCCGCAAGCCGGGGAGACCCAAGGGAAACCATGACCAGATGTCTAGAGGGATGGATACGTGGTTAGCGGAGAGGGGAGGGGAGGGGAGGAGTACTCAATGGACGTACAAGACTTCCAGCTGGAGAGGGTGACGGACTCGAGGTAAGCGAGACCGACGAGGATGGTGGCAGTGCCGGCGAAACGTCGTTGCAGAGCGGGTTGGAGGAAGTCTTTGTAAGGCGCCTGTCGCGCAGCGGACGCCATATTTGTGCGACTGGAGTAGGAGAGATGTGTTAAATCAGTTGGCGCATTGTATCGAGGGTGGCAGGAGGATTAGGGTCTACGCGAGAGGAAATGAAAAAAGAAAGCATGAGAAGACGTGGGCGAAAACGGATGCAATAGACAAAAGCTGGTTTAATGTTGGTGTTTTGAGGGGACAAAAAAAAAGCACGCCAGACTGAAGCTAAGATACCTAGGTACCTGTGGTATGCGCTGTAGCCTCAGGTGCGGCCAATGGATGTCCACTCACAACCCCAAAATATTGACATCTATTTGCCTCAGCACCTTACTTACTACACGTATTTAAGTAGAAACAAAGCTTGATTACTTATAGAAATATCGCTCTTTCAATAGAAATAACATATATAATTGGTATACTCACTGAGGCAGCCGAAAAGAGTGGCAGACGTAGTTGTGCCCTCGGTGGGTGTTATGGCAACAGTGATGCTAGCCGTATTCGGCTTTACGGTACGTACATACAGTAGGTTCTAGCTCCTGCGTTACCTAGGTAGTTCGCCCAGCCGGTCGGGTGGCAGATCTTCAGCGGCACTTTGCTATGATGTCAGTCTCGGCAACGCAGCTTTGTGCTTCCCAAACTTCTAAGACGGTTATGTTTATTACCCATCGCCCACTTTCCCTCTTTTTACTCACTCCTCTCACCTGGTAGACAGCTTTCGTCCCATGATTTACACCCTTGCAAACAATGACAAGCTGGTTCTGGATTTATCGTCGTCGTTGTACCAAATAAAACCCCCCAACAGTCCTCCAGTCGAAGTTAAAGCTACAGCCGCCTGCACGACTTGATTGCGTTGCAAGAAGTATTCTAGGCGTCATAAACTTTTCGGTTCTAAATGTTGGCCAGACGTTTCTAAAGCGCCAAATAATAACTGGTTTAGCTGGCGGGCTGCTAAGGTTACTAGGGCCTATCGTACGCTTACTAGAGAAAGAAAAAAAGATTAGGCAGATTATAAAAAAATAATCAGTACGCAAGGTATACCGAGAAAATATGTAAGTTGTTAAATAATAACGGAAGCCGGTGTAATACTTGCGGCGTACGGTGGTATATAACCGTATTCCTTAAGACAGCCTTGTTTAATTACGGCGCTATCCTTACTACCTATGTATTAGAAATAACCAGACCTTTTAACTATGCGCATCTTACGTAGTGAGCTGGTTGCGCTTTCAGCTTTGTTAACAAGCGTGTGGTCCGGGGTAGCGCGTTATCTAGGTATATCTCCGACTGTATTATTGTTATCTTTTGCTGCTTATAACCAGACTCGCGTTCTTGAGGCTAGTATTAAAGTAAGTAACAAGATTAACGAAATTCATTTATATGTTCGGCGAGTCTTCGACTGAGTTCCGGAAGAGCTAGGCTGTTCAGATAAGCATTGCTACGCTTTAGATTTGCTGGTTAGGTCAGCTAGATCGACCAGATCGGGTACTGCAACAAGAACGAACAGCTATTCCAACGAGGGGAGTAGTAGCGGTCCAACACCCGACTCTTCGTTTGCGGAAGAGGAGGAGGAGGAGGACAGGTAAGGCTTTGTTACACTTGGTTTTCTGTCTAGTAACTTTGTTTCTGGTGTTATCTTCGTGCTATAATAAATATAATAGGTTTTTTTTATGAATATAAAAGTGTATTCGTCCGAATTGGCGGGGCCTTGTGTACGTTACGAGGTGGGGAGAATGACTACTTATACAGAGATTGCGCAAGGCGAAATTACACTATTTCAAGGCAATCCTAAAGAACCGTGGTGACTCAACGAACATGCCGACCCGCCAATGATGATCAAGTAGGTACTGTATGTAGCCTTTCTTTCCCTTCTAACCCGCAAAACTCTTCAAAGCTTTTCAATAGGCGGATCGGTATTGACCTTGCCATGTTCACAGACAGCTAGAACGAGGCCTTGCGTGCCATCATCAGTCACTGCCCTCATAACGCCCCGTAGGCTACTAAGCCTCTTCCCCGCATGCATAATCTCGCACTCGATATCAACAGTAGTACCAATAGGTACCGGCCGTAGGTAGGTGACATTCAGCGTGCGACTTACGCCGCCGTGCTGCCAGAAGCCAGGGCGCGAAATCATCTGCAGCGGGAAGGTGGTGCAGACATCAAAGATGGTCGAGGTGCAGCCTCCGTGCAAGTTGCCAAGACCATTGGCATGGATGGGCTGGACAGTGAACCGAAATGTGGCCCGGGGATGGGGAGGCGCCACCGAGTGCGAGACAATGGATATCTCTTTAATGATAGATGAAGACCAATCCTTGAATGATGAGCGCATGAATTATAGAAGGATACGACTGCTTGCTTACATGATTCTGAGGGTCTGTGAATCTTTCGACAAACCATTCCAAGTAGTTCTCTAATCGTTCGCGCGCCTCTTGAGCTTCTGTAGTGTCATTGGGATCCTCTGGTCTATTCACCATGTTGAAGCCAAGAGGAGTGAGCCGATAAGCGAGATGAGTGCGGACAGGAAAATTAGAGTCAACACCAAAAAAACAAATAGTAAAAAATGAACTACTTGAACAACAACTGGAAACTCAATGCGACGCCTGAACAGAAAATCGCACCCGTTTACTTTTAAAGAAACGTCTTAAACAAGTTTCGGAAATCCCAAAGAGAATGGTGGATGAGTGAGCTAGCGCTAAGTACATACCTTGAAACAAGAATACTTTTTCCGCAGTGGATCGTGGAGTTAGCGCATCAAGGGCACTTGACAAACTAGTCCCACCATATTTAATCTTTCAGGCTAACTCGATTCGTATCAGTTAGCTAGAATACCTAAGTACCTATGTACGATGGCCTTGCCTTACCAAACTACGTTGAAAATAATTGAACGCAATAGAACTCAATAAGACGAGGTTTTCTGCTCTAGGTATTACGTCCTTGCATTCAACCAAGTTCTAGATTCAATGCAAAGTCCTATGTTAACCAAGATGGAACCAAGTCTGACACCAATCAATCATTCAAGATACTTTCCTGGCCCGAGAATAGCTTTCGTCATGACAATATCGACGCTGAGAAAATAGACCCAAACAAATGGAATGCACATACATTAAATTTAAGAAATTATTAACCAAAGATAATCGTCATCTTTAGAGAAGACGAAATAGATGCTAATGCTAAATGCCCTTAATATAGTCATAGATCGTTCACATATTCATGCTTTAAACCCTTGACAGACTGTTCTCACCATCTGCTGGATAATCCTCGCCGAGTCACCGTCCGAATACGATTTATCAAAAGCGCTTGCATCCGAGGTCCACCCCGATATACCTCAGGCGCAATTCGATGATCACTTCTTGACCGATCTCATGCCCCAGAGAATCTTCTGAACTAGTCGCGGGCTGCCGATAGGAGTTCGTCCAATTGTTACCATCAGAGCTCATTTATTGGCAAGGTCATTCTGCAGCTGTTAGCCTCCTGTTGGTATAAGACAACGGGCTTAAAACCAACTTGGATAGAATCCTAGATTGACATTGAACTCTCAAAGGACCTTGGGTCTCGACTCTTCGACGGGGAAATTTGGAAGTGGTGAATCTAGCGAGACTGTCGATCTCTATCACTGGAGGCTTCATTGCTGTGCCAGAAGTGTAGGGGAAATGTCGACTTCCACGGCCTGGGTGAAACAGAAGCTGAAGTCGAAGATGTCGATGTTTCTGTTCTCCTAATAGCTTCCAGATCTTTCTGAAGCATTACACCGCACGAACGGTCACACCGTGTTGATGTTGAGCTCTCAGCCCAAGCTCCAACCCCGCTTAGACTGTTCGAACGCTGAGTGCTTGATGGCATAGCAGATGGTAATGAAATAATCAGCGAAGCGATATGTTGCGATAATATGTTGAACTGTAGGGGAAGGAATTATCAACCGTGATGATGGGTGGTCTTCGGCGACACTTTATGCACAGACGTCTTCTTCCCCATGATACCAATCTTCGAGCCATCGTGATATTACGCCCTAAGGCCTGTCTTTCCTGCTTTACCTTTGCATAGACTTCCGAAGTGAGCAGTGCACTGCCATGCATACACCCTACGTCTTTGACCTTGAATGGTATACCCCGAAGTAGAAATCTCCGCTTCAGCTTTCGCCCTACGGGCCGCATGGCGCTAGCCCTGCGGCCCTACCACCCTACAGCATAGAGTACAACCCTACCATCTGTAGGGCAATTGGAACTTTCTACGCCCTAAAAGTAACCAAGGTACAGTAAAATTGAAGTACGAGAAAGCTCACATCGCGCCAATCACCGGGGTTAGAGTGGACGTTTTAAATACCCTAAACAAGGTAGCTATCGTGGGCGCTGAGGTTCTCACGGCAAATCCTCTTCTTTGAAATTGACAGGGATGTTTTCGGAAAGACAGTCTAATAACATACGAGCGCATTTTAATAACCCACGATTATCTGGAGGTGAAGTTTTCAGCTGAGCTTGATATTCTCTCTACAAGTATCGGAGATGCAAGAATGCATTGAGCTCTGCTGACTCCTTGAGTTTCCACTGTATTGTCATATCGACCCTTGGGTATCTACCGAAAATACAATGAATCAATGATATGTGCCTGCCAAACATATCCTGAATTTAATCTTGAATTCTCATGCCTTCGCTCATATTACGTTCGCAGTCGTCGGAGGAGCGACTTCTTTCATGCAAACCGCCTCTAGTTGGCTAGTCCCATCTCCCAAAACAGCGGCGTGGGAATGCCTTAGATGTTGACGAAAATGGTCAGCACGATAGAACTTCTTGGATATGTTACACTCGCCGAACTTGTGAGAATCTTTGAGATGTCTTAGCCGCGCGTCCCAGATCCCTTCAGCGAGCAGGTTCCTATCATCTCCGGCGCTAATTTCACTGACTTCAACACCACAGTAGCAGCAGGTGGTGTTGTCACCGGCCTGGGCCGAGCTTCGGAATGCATGGGTGTAGCCGACTTCGTGTAGCTCTGAACACGCCCAGCTTTGTCGCCGGATGTGCAGACTGTTCTGATGACGCTCGGCCTCATTTTTTGTCTTGAATCGGTTGCCACAGTAGCTACATTCATACTGCTTTTCTCTCTCGTGAGCGCTATAGTCATGTCAGTGACGAGATGGAAAAGTCGTTTCCAGTGGAAAAGTAAAAGAGAGATCATGGTGGACTAAAGGAAGACTAATCGGGTCATAACTTGACAAGGCGTCCTCAGTGTCCGCTAGCCCTTACCCACAAACGAGCCTCAATATGATCGACTGGATGGATTTTGAGAATATAATTCACTTCACGGGAGACTTACCTCAAGGCCTCTGCGCTATCGAACTTTTTTGGCTTCTTAGGGCAACATTCACACATAAAAGATGGTTGAGAATTTCTGCGCCTTGCGAGGTTAGCCCGCGATCGCTTACGGTTCAAGCGCCCCGGCATTTCAAGAAAGCTTTCGTTGCTGCTCTTGTTGTGAAGCGATGGGGTTCTTAAGGCCATGGAACCGGCAAAATCCTGACCTCCCTGTGCAGCCGGAGAATCTGGGCTCATGAGTGGAGGCAAGTTTGACAAGCTGTCTTCGCTCCCGTTCCATCTTGGTGAAGCAGCAGAATCATAAGCGACTAGGTATGGTGAAGACAATGGGGAGCTTTGGGTCGCGAATGAAAGGCCTCGCCTCCGCATGGCGGTGATATTGAGTATGCTTGAAGAGCTGTCATTTCGCCTTAGCGATCCATCACTTTGAGGCGGAGAACTTGCCCGTCGCTTGGCACCGGAGTTTGTCCTTAGACGACCGAGACCTTTGACATTGAGCTTCTGCAAGAGGGAGCTGTCTACGGCTGGTGAAGATACACGTGGGCCGTCCTCGCCTTCATAGATAACGTCGCTCTCTGTAGCAACGCTGCTGTTGAAACGACGCGTTGTGCTTTCTATACTGCTCCTTGAAAGCATAGGTCTCAGAGGAAGGGTTGGAAATATGTCTTGCTTATTCTGTCGATGCCTTATTGAAGCAAGATCCTCGCCGAAGGCAAGAGAAATGAATTCGAAAGAGCTTCGAACATCGTTCTGTACCCACAGGTCTGTTTTCAGTGCTTCTTGTGCAAGGCGGTAGTATTTGATTAGACGAACGTCGAATTTGTGGTCAATAGGTTCCTTTTCTAGGGACCAGGTAGATACAAGGGGATCGTATGATGCTGATGCAGCTTCGAAGAGGTTAGTGGCAAGATTGAGGTAGCTGGAACAGTTCCTATGCAACTCATAGTCCCGGAGATGAGCAAGCGACTGATCTTCGACGAAGACAATCGTGCGACGGACGAATGATTGAATGTATAGACCGTAGAATGCAGAGAGCCACCATTTCCGTTCAGTGGCTCGATTCTCTTTGCGGAAGATAATTCTAGAGAACTCTCCTATGAACGCACTTATGCCAGAGTTGAGCTTCCAGAAGCTTTCGACTCTGCATTGCTGAAGATCGCAGTCAGCATGAAGAGTTGGTATCAAATAGCCGGGTTCGTGTAGCCGTAGCATATCAACACAGTTGCGGAGACACTCAATCGCTAGTGCTGCTATCGATGACTATAAGCGACGGAACCAGTCAGTAATTGGATCATGCGTTAGTTATAGGTTCGCGACAACACAGAGGTTGCCTAGTAAGCGATGGAAAGCTCGTACAGCAACCTTTCCAATTGAGATTGGACGATCAAGTGAAAGATGTAAAACACCAAATGTGCACCACATTTGCTCTTCAACTGGTAGTTTGGTATACTTACGCGGCCATATTCCATCTCGTAAGTGATCGCCGCTTTCATTACCTCAAGAGTCTGATCGATATGCTCGATCTGAAGAACAGTTTTCACTGAAGGACTATCGACTAGCGTCCATGCGATTACCACTAAGTTACTTTCGAGGTTATGTTCTCTTGAAAGTCGCATGTTGTCCAGTTCTACAATAGGCGAGCAAAGAATGTCCAGCACTACATTCATGTAGGTATCGTCGGCGGAATCGAGGACCGACTCAAGGCGGCCGAAGGCATCTTGTAAGTGAATCTTTGCCTTTCGGCTTGTTTGACTGTACGAATCGAAGATTGTCAAACTCTGCCTAGCTTGCCGGCCCCCTAGAGTGGCAACCTTAGGGCATAGACATATGCGCGGACAATGGTCAAGGAGATTTCCTCGTTTGCAACCGATATTTTGCCACCTAGACTTATTTTCGGCTTTTGGGCACGCTTTACAAGGTTGATCTGGGTCACACTTCGCTCGTTAAAAAGATACAAGTGGATATATAAGGGACGAAGTACCTTTTTTCGGAGTATCTTACATCTCCAACAAGCGCCGATCACTTTCAATGTGCGAGACAGAGCTGGGAACGAATCTTGCCAGCTATGTGACTCGACCGAAGCGGGTATACTCAGATTCGAGCCGTGGTCTGAGCTAGGTCTGCAGCGAGGACGTAGCAGAGATGATAGTGCTGTGGGAGATTGAAGCGGTACACATTCAGCCCTTCTCAAGTGAGACTTCTTGGTGAGAGTACTATTTTTGTCGTGATCAAGGTGTGCCGCGTGATTCAAGAAATTACAACTATAGCTCTTCCCAAGGCCCTTATCAGGGCCAGGAGCACTCGTCGCAAATGAGTCATGGGCCTCCCTTGTCTGGCCAAGCTGGTCCGCAGTGTAATCACGCGTTGGACTCTGGAATGGGGTTGTTGTAGGATCGTCCAATATGCTGCTTATCTGTTGTCCTAGGCCAGACACAGTCTCTTCATGAGAGTATTTCCGAAGGCACACAATCCCAGAAGACGTATCTGGAGCGCAATGAATATTTAATTTCGCAGCGAGGGCCTGGATGATCGCCTGCTGTGAATAATCGCATGCCTTAAGCTCGATGTGCTGAGTTGAGGGGTTGTTCGCGAACAGCACCAACGAGGTAAAGGCTGCTAAAGTCTCAGGATTGTCCAAGTCTGGTATTGTTAGAGAGAAAAGCCAATGGCATTTCTTCGAACTTACTTATGGTATCATTGTAGCTGGACTGGTTGGGTGGACTTCCATCAGCCTCCATAGTCGAGATGTCAAGCTCAGAAACATATCCGTTTTGGGTTTCAAGTACATTAACAGAAGGATTAGCACGAGTGAGACTCGAGTCTTTCATCTGCCCTTCGGGCCCAGGAAGATTTTCGTCCAACAGATTCAGTCCTAGGCTACCCCAATCCACCATATCTAAGAAGTCTGAGCAGTTGAGCTCATCATTAGCTAGGTGACCGTCGATGGTTGAGCAATGGCTGGACCCAAACTCATCCGACATCTTGTTATCATCGACTTGAATACATCCCTTCGCGAAATTCACCCATCTGGCTGAGAGCCCATAGTCTTCGTACCATTTGCTTGTCGCCAACAGTCGCTGTATCGTCCTCGTGGGCTAATTGGGAAGTTTAGGTGGCCATCGCATCTATACGGGGGGACGAGAGATACTGAGCACCACTGAGGCCGCCGAGAGCGGTGAGACAGATTGGGGCTGATGAGGTCGGCCGGTAGGGTTAGCAGGGCTGAAGAGGACCCTACGTGTAGATTTCCGTCCAGACTTGGCGGCGGTCTGTACAGAATAAGGCATGCATATGTGCATATGCACGAGGGTCACGCGTGTCCAGCAGCATGCCTGTCGAAAACACTAATCGGTCCAAAGATGATCGATCAGCTGGTTCGTGTCGGAGCCTGCACAACCGCCTGCGGTCCATCGTCAATTCGAAATCAAGTAACAACTTTGTTTGCAACATGCGATGCGTGTATTTCATCTTGTTGGCCTGTTAGCAACCTGGTCGCCTGGGAAAGAGGTAGGTATGGAAATGGGGGCTGTAATAGGGCTGATTATATACTGTGCGGTTTTCACAATACCTAATCTATATATGCACTGTGTTCGCGATAAGCTCTAGATAGTACCTAGCATACCGTGGCTTAGTAGGTGGCTTAGGGTTATGAAATTTTGGATGAGTTATAGCCGGTACGAATCGTACCTACTCGCCATACTTACGCGTGAGGATTACGTATGGGACCTATACCAGCAACGGAAATTGCAGAATATAGTGCTTCCTTCCTGGAAACTGTACTACCACAGTTGATAGGAATTAGCGTTTTCCTACCAGGCACGCGCTGTAATATAGGTAGCAGATGGAGATATCACAGAGGCATGACAGCATATTGTAATAAATTGTTTCTAGATTAATAATTCTGCCGCTCAGATATGGGATAACATCTCGGAAGAACGCAACAGACCGTCCTGCCATCATCAGAATGCGTGCGTTAAGAGCCGGGCGTAGAAAGTGCGAAGCTCCGCTGAATAGCCGTTTTGAACCGCTCTTTCGGCTTGTCACAGATACGTGCCTCGTGCGCAGCACCAGCTCTTTGGGTCGTGTTTACGGATCGCGCCCACTGCTTCAAAGAATTCGGTTGGTTCGCACTCACCGTTCCATAAACTGACACTGAGGGGCCTCCGGCAATATTGTAGCAGGAACGGTAGCTCGCAGTGTATGTGATAGCCATCCAAGTTAATACAGAATGAACATCATCTACTATCAGATCACAATAAGCACCGAGATTACGTCACGGTTTACCATGGGGTTGCAGGGCGCACGAATTCTACACGTTACGGTAATCAATTACCGACGGACCGGAAAGCGATTGCATCTGCGCCCGGGATAATATACTATTCGTCAACTCGCCCATGATGTGATATTCACAACTCATCAGCTCATCATCATTCTTCTCTAGAAGTTCCACATCAAAGTCCTCCTTAAGTCTTGTGCTTGCATTATGGCTGGGTTTCTTTTAAATATTGAGGACCTAGTGAAATGTCAAAGTGAGCTACATTCTGAGTTATATGGATTTGAGTTTTGAAGACGAGAATATTGCCTTGCTAAACAGTTGTGGCGACTCCCTGGATCGACGAGGTTGTAGCTTCATTCTTGTCACGGCTTTTCAAGCTTTCTGGCGCCACTAACCGACGACCTACAACGAGGTTCATGGCACTGACAAATCCAACTATTATGTAGCCATCATTGCTCAGTAAGTGCAATTCGAAAATATCGACGCTGTGATGATTTACGATTATTAGCCCCGCTGAGGCTTGTTCGTCTTCTGTTCAGTTTCTGCCTATCATGATTGAACTTCACTGGAGAGGGTTAAAAGGAGGAGAACATTCAGAAGTAAGAAAAATAAGTTGTACAAGAACTTATAGTAATCAAGAGTAGACGGCTCGTTATTCTAGATCGTCATAGTCGTGATGAAAATAAAAACTTCAGCCCTGTCAATTCTTTCGTCAAACCGTATTTCAACAAGTTGAATATGCTATTCTTGGCTGTAGCATTGAAATTGACAGCTTAGGGAAGTATCCTAAGATACAGACGAGTATATATCATGGGAATACTAAGTTTCGAGGATGGCGAACAATTACGGCCTTCGTTTCAAGAAATTTCATAACAATTGCTAACTATGAAATAGGCCATGAAAATTATTATACAAGATCTTTACACGGTCTCTCATACACCCAATGTCTCGTAGCATTCCTGAGACAACCATAGAAAGGCAAGGCGATGCGTAGGCGAGGCGAAGGGAACAACAGAATGAAACGAGGTTATTCAGGGGCAGTAATCAAAGTTTTCAAAGAATATTCCTTGTATTCCTTATACATAGATTATAAGGACGTGCCGTGATAGTTGCAAAGAATAAGCGAATATATCAGTGGCTGCGACTACTGTCTGCGTTGTCGCATCTTTGAGGAACTGTGACAGCTTTCTTGGGATCATTGGCTTAGTTTCTCTAGGTATAATACTAGGACTGTTGTTCTTTGGCAGTCTAATTGACCTGGATCCTCATCCTTTTAGGTATTCTACTCTACCTTTAACGGCCTTGTTCAGGGTTTCTTGAGTATTATCTGCTTTATTTTCTTAAGGGGCCTCAATTTGCACCACAAACCCCAATGATCCCTCCATAAGGGCTTGTAAATCTTATTACATCAAGTCTCACTCCTACTACTAGGGAGTTTGAAGACACATGTTTTTTTATACAAGAATAAGGATCATCATGATACTATAGAAACATAGCTGTATCAAGTTCCCAACGACCATGGCAGTTGGCGCAGAGACGGTTACGGCATGTTTGACATAGTAAACAACAGCGATAGTTTCGAGCCTTGCTCCGTGCATCGCCTACTAGCAGGTTTCTCCGTTAGTGATGGTGAAATCGTCTGCCGCAATCTTGTAAACTAATAGTGCAATTAACAGCTAGTCGGATGCTAAGGACGAAGAGACGAGGCTGTCATTCAGGAGTTGTGCAATAACAATGAGTCATCTTCTGAGAAAGTCGATTGAGAGGCATAGGAAAATGTACTATTGCTATGCTGTATATCGTATGTGTTCGTTGAAGTCCAAGGACCATCGTCAAATCCGACGACCATGCATCGCATTAGAATCCTTCTTAAGGTGCTTTAAGATCGACACTACTTTGATTCCTTAGGACTTCTTTCCAATTATGAGCATAGGACTATAGGTATGGGTATGTCTAATACTTCCTTTGAAAAGATTTTGCAGCAGCCTCGGTTCCCTTGCTCGTGCCATAGGATGTTCATGACCCCAACAGTAAAACACCCTAGCGACGCCGCTTCAAGTGTTAATTGGACTTATGGATTCACCGCCTGGTCTTGTCTAGGTCAGTATGCAGTTAAACCTGGGTGAGTAACACGCTTTTTAGGAAGGCTGTGTCCAAATGTTATGCGCGTAATATCATAGCCTGCAGGGTTACACACTGCTGCAACTCCCAAGTAGCGTAGCTTCAAAATATTACTGCATAATCCTTGTGACGGAGACTACTGCTGTGACGGAATGTAGATCATCTTTTATAGCTGTGTAGGTCGTTTAATAAGCACGTTCCGAACCCTTTGTAATCTCTTCCGCCCACTCCGCCGAGCTGACGTTGTTGGAGGTCTTCGCGACATCTTCTCCACTCAATCTCAAGCTTTACTCTATATCTCCAGGGTCTATGCTTGTAGTAAATTTTAGTTACGACGCACCACGATATAGTTGAAATACCTGATTTGGACAATGTGAGTCTTCTATAGCTTGGGTTATTTATTGCAAGTTGCTACATCGCAATCCTTCTCAGTTCTATAGAGGTAGGTGACAATTACTTATGATTATACTTTCTATGATAATAAAAAGTTACCTATGTATAGCTAACGATCATCTACTGCCATAACGAGAAATTACTGTCGTTTAACATTATAGCAAGACGGAAGTTCAGCCCAGAGCGGCCTTAAAGCAGTGTTCAGGACGCATTCGACACATAGGGGCCAGTCCCATGAAGTAAAAAGTTTATACTTACCCCAAACTTCGCCTGCAACATCATCTCGGGGTGGGTGGTATTGATGGCCATAAAAGGTAAGTAGTGTCCGGTATATAGGCCACCTATAGACATGCATCTACCACGGCAAAATATCCGTCTAACAATAATACAAACAAAAAGTGATTACATACTAAGGTATTACGGGAGATTTCTGAAACGGACCGTAAGCTTGGCACACACAATAGCTACAAGCGGGAGCCAGCGAATGAAGTTTCTTTTTGTTCTTTTCCTCTGCGTTAGGACTGAATAACACCCGGTACCCGGCATCCCCACCGCCGTCTTTCCGTGGCCAGTTACCACATCAGTCTACCCCCCCGGTTCCTGGACCCTCATTACGTATATAGTCCTGAGGGGATACAAAGGTATCTGCGATCCTGAGGGCTGGCTGCATGTGGAAAGGAATGAGAGGTACGTGCATAGCACGTCATTTTGCCCAGATTCCCTTTAGTTCGCTTAGAATTTGGATAGAGATAGATGGATGCCGCTTAGATCAGCAAGCTTTTACTAGCATCCATCGCATGTAAACAACCACACTTGAGCGGCGGCAGACATCCCATCGGAAAATGTTTTATATCACAACAAACACATATAGTGCAGTGTCCAGAGGCCACCATGGAATGCCTGTTGGACATCACACTCCAACGGGATCCAAGGCTCATGTCTTCGATCAAATGGTCAATGCTTAGGGTCTAACCAAACATACGCTGCCATTCATCAACATTGATTCCCTCGTGGCCTAGCACCTTCTCTTGTGTAAGACAGCAACACTATCGTTGTAGCTGCTGTGATCACATTATGTCTGCTACCACGACTGGCCATGAAAATGCGCGCCGTACTGCCTGCGATCGTTGTCGAGAGCTGAAGCTTCGGTGCTCTAGGCTAGAGGAAGATAACTCTCAGACTTCTTGTGTACGGTGCGATCGTGCTGGCGCCCTATGTGTTACCAACAGATCGCAGCCCCTAGGGCGACCACATGTCAATCCCTCAGTCTCAGCCTCACCGGCGCCAGCACCAGTACCAGCACAAACGTCGGCGTCTGACGAGCGCCGCAAACGACCACGTGAGTCGCCATCCCTTGTCGCCCGCCACGCTGTTGACAGAAACCCCACCTGGGCTTTCATGGACGATTATCCTCCGTTCCTCAACGCTGTTCCGAATGCCGTGACCTCAATGCTCGACATCCCTGGGCCTGGGGACCGGCCTTCACGAGGTCCCGCTGACCAGCCTGCTCGGCCTTTTGATCTACAATTCAGCGAAGACGACAACCTTCTGTCACCGCTTTCAACCCTGCGCCATCAGTTCTCCCCACGACCGATGAGCGGTACTAGGACTGGTCCTCTCGAATTTGCGGCCGGTTCGTTTGATATGGGCGTCAACGGAGCTAACAGCGGCTCCGGGGCCAGCGTCCTTAGCGAAATTCCCACCTTCAATCAGTTGCCATGCCAGCCCATGGATGTTGTAACACCGGTTCCGATAGTCAGCCTCTCGCGGCTCAGTGAGAGTGTGAGCCGCCAGATCGCATGTCTCGGCATGTATAATACCTGGAGCGGGCCAAGCCATCTCGGGCTCTGTATGGAGAAAGACAATGAAACCCACGAAAACCCGGTTGCTCAAGCATTACATGCAACGGCAGACTACAATAAGGCTCTTGAGCGGCTCTTGGCACAGCCCCAGTTGTCCACAATCGCATGTTTATATAAATCCCCAAACGCTGACTCAGCTATTTCTGTGCCGACGCCTGATCCCCAATTGCCACCGGAGGAATGTTCCTTCACGATACCTGTGCTCTTGCTCGTTTTGTCGGTATATCTCCAACTTCTTGTTCTTCATGACACTATCCTTGACCGCGTCTGCCAGTCGCTTCGTGAGTTGCAGGATCCCACTAAATTCTTTCAAACCCCCCCTGAATTTACTATCTCTCATGGGATGCCAGCTATGAAGGGACATCTATATCTGAAAATCCTTGTTCAGGTCATTGAGCACCACATCGATCACTCGGAAAGACTCATTGGGTTGCCTGCAGAATATCGCCTATCAGGTCGACCCGCAGCCTCCGGGATGTTGTCCTGTAACGCTGCTGCAATGAATCTACTTCAGGTGGCGATGACACAGCTTGATTGTACACCCAAGAGATCGGGCAAGTCAATTGTGGCGAGTCTCAAAAAGAATTTAAAAACTGTTCAGCGACTGGTGCGGAGTTGATCTAAAGACATAATCTCCAAGATTCAATTCAAGTACTTTAGAACCAAGATCTCAATTACTATCCTCGAGAATTCATATACTCAATCAACGTTTTATACAGAACCACTTTCTTATCTTATCATTAAGAAAACCGAAATAAAATCGTACAAACGAAAGGCTAAATTTACACGCCGGAATTAAATCCCTATGTCAGATTAGTCTCCGATATCTCCCTACGCTTCAAGCGCTTGAACACTCGATAAGTCCTTCATGCCCGTCCGAATGCAGCGCCTGTGGATAAGCCTTGATCTCACCGTGTCTTACCCACCGGCCGGCCTTACAAGACAATTTTGGACCCCATTGGTATAACATCACGTTCACTGGATAACCAACGTCCTTTCCGAGAACGATCTTAGTCCCCGGCATGCGGATACTGAGAACCCAGCCTGCCTCGGCCGCCTGTATAAGCAGTGCGAACTCATCTAGCCTCAATTCAAAACTAGGTATATAACCACCTTTAGCATATCTAGTGGCCGCATAGAAGAGATCCAACGTCCTCGTCTCAGCAATAATGTCCATGAAATACTTCAGTTTATCGCTGGCATAATATCAGTTATCTTGTGAATGAGGAGACGACTTATGATCGAATGTCCTTTAGCTCGGAGAAACTCTACGAGAGGGAAGCTGTGCGGCGAAAGGGTTATCGCCACTCGATAGACGCATCTGTGAAATCATCAGCAGGTGCCTAACGGAGGGTAGCATTATTTGAGGTCCGTATATGTATTGAGAGGTCTCTGGCGTAGCTCTTACATCTTCGAGAGTTGGATGGCTATAGTCCCATCTGCTGAACTGCCTTCGTATACGAGAACAAACGGGCCTTTTCCGACAGGCACCTCGGGGTTCCTGTTAGTTGAAGATTGTGCCAGGCCGCCATGCCGACTGATATGCCGACACCACGCAAGCCTATTGTACCCGCTTCGTCCCATACTATGTCGCTGAGAATGGGTCATAGTAGTTGTCAACTAACAGTGGCGTACCAATTACATGCGCTACACGTCGAGTTGATTAGATTAGCCGCGCCAGCGACAAGCTCTACTTAGGTTTGTGAAGTTCTGGCCAAGTTTCACCGCGGAATCATAACTGTAGCCGGCCCATTCGGAACTGCCGGCGGCATCTTCCATTCATGGTTGTTCAGAGCTACTGCGGTAACCTTGGTGAGCACATGGCAGGGTCTGTCAAAATGGCATGGGCAGTCACAGACCTGGCCGAACGTGCCGGTATTTCGATTTGAATGACGGCGTGCTGTGGCGATAGCAGGGTTAGAATTATCGTCATGGTCTGAGAAAACTAGTTGCTAACTATGTTTGTTGATTGACGTGTGTAAGACGTGTTTTAGCTGCATAAAAGTGTGATGAAAGATGTTGGAGAGCATACCTGGTAGTTAAACTGATCTAATTATACGGATTGAATTAGTCGTGTGCTCTTCATGTGACCTGTGGAGCAATATGCCACTCCGAGCTTGAGGTTCTTTTGCGCTCACATCAGCAACTAACCCTGTTGTGCTACTTTGCCGATACCCATGAGTGTGGTGGTCAGATCTCCAATCAAAGTTGCCTAACTTGCTCAATGTATCATGAAACTTTCCATAGGGGCATGATAAGGGGACATTGTCCAGTCTCGCGCCGAGCTTAATTCCACCAATACTAAGCTACACAGCGCTAAACACATAGACATAGACATAGACTCATAAACCCTCACCAAAGAGGCCGAGTATCGCCCGAGAAGGGCATCCATGATCTCGTCCCTGTAACTCTCACTTTTCGAAGGTGCAGGCTGAAACCTTTGAGCATGCCCGAGCCATCACTCAAGAAAAAGCCTCTGCCTTGCAATCCAATAGTCTGGGCCTTAATTTAGGACTCATAGCTAATGATCCAAGCTGATGATAGGGTGTAGTATCGTGTAGATACGCAAAAGCTATGCTATCTAAATTTGCCTACTCACCTACATTAAAGGACCAATAATGTAAATGTGAATTTCATTATATATTCCTCGTTTTTGATTGCCGCGTCATAGAGCCAGTGCGGCATAGGTACCCACGATAGCCAAGTACCCCTCGACGACCCAATTGGCGACACCTCAGACTCCGCCACGGTAGACCGAACACAGAATGTACAACAGTCGAAGCACAGCCCTCGAGCGTCCTGTGCCCAATTCTCCAGCTTGGCGGCCTAACACCTCGAAACCTTGTCTCTCCGCGCTCACAATGTGAGAGCACGACGATCTAGTAAGCGATAGAACGAGCGGGATAATGCTTGGTTTCTCGCGCGACGTTTCGCAAGCCTTCTTCGGATAGCAAAGCTTGCGCGTCAAGCTCTACATGACACTCGAGGATGGCGTTGTGACCCAAGACCCAGATTATGCAGGCCACGTCACGGGCTGGCGGAGGAGTCGGACGCGTAATTGAGGGCTTCGCGTCTTCCACGATATGAAGTGTGATAGGAGACAAGACGCTCTAAAGAGGAGCTGCGCACTGAGTCCATACGTCGCTTGGCCCCACGACAGGCTCAAAGGATCCCAGCGCAACGGTCGAGCTTGTCCTAAAGCTCTATATGAACCACTCGATAGTAGGTGGCCGCGCCGTCGCCGAACACATCATAGGAAAGTATCAATCGAAGGTCGCGGGACGCACGGTTGAATCTGGATGAAGACTCATGGCCCAAGGTCTGTGATAGGTTCGTGGGGTCGAACGTGAGCGCAAAAAGTTCGATATGAGCAGGCAGCGGCGGGCTGAGGTTGAGTGGTTTTGCCTGATAGAAGGCTTCCAGGGTCGAGCAGGTTGCTTGGTCGATAAAGCTAAAGAGCAGGCACATTTAGATCATTTGCGGCATTGGCTTTCTTGGCAAGCGGAAGCACACTCTCTTTAATGTCTTTCAAAATTGAGTCATGAAATTGCTGACACCCGCGCTCAGCTCTAGCGTTTAGCAGTGCATCGTATCGCTTCTAATTGCCGAATCTTTGAGCCTCGTGCGGAAATGAGAGGATTGATTTATATCGCGCCGGTCTAGCGTCATGGGCTGGAGATGACGTACTAAGATATGCCAAGAGGCATCTCGGCTCTTCCCTAGACCAAATCCCAAATATTGTCAACGCCAAGAACGCTAAGCTTCTAAGTTGTAGTTTTCAACTCGGCTTTGCATTAGCTGCCGTCGTCCCTAATCTCAATATAGATGGTGTAGTGTTGGACTCGGATAACATAAACGTCTAAACTAACTTCGACGCGTGTAAAAGTTGGTGAGGACTCGCTTCATCCCACAGCCCGCGCATTGGGAAAAGATATGGCAGCTGGAGTGAAAAGTATGTGTACGCTGATTTATGAGGGGGAATTTGATAGTATCATTCAACGAACATCTCAACAGCCGCTGCTAGGTCCGTGTGGATTGAAAGCAGTATACCTACACAGTAGTGTTCTAACTACTAGTCACCTTACCCATGCTGAGGGCGTGGGGTTTATGGGTTGGCGGTAGTCAAGTTATGGTTATGACTGTACCCAAATGACAATAAAGTTGGCATCGGGTATCTTGAGTCTCGCCATCCGCAAATAGAATCCTTTGCCCTCGGTAATCGACTCCGACCTCAATTAGACATAGCTGGATGACTGTCGTAGTCCTTGCCTTATATAGGACTAGTATTCAAATTTTAGGAGGGGTCCGGCTCGCCCACGACAGATCTCGAGTGGTTTAGACACTGAAATACTACGAGACGTGAATGGGATTCAGAATAGGGAGCTCACTACAATTTGCGACTTAAAAGGATCACATTTCCCCAATTGCGGAGGCGAGTGTTGACGCCGAGTGTGACGTCCTCGCGCCAGGGGCTTAAATCCTATGTCCGGACACCATAAGGCAGGTAGGACTTAATCCTCTGGCACCTTGATAGCACTAACCGGTTGCGCTGCAGAGACATATAGTGGACATCTTGACAACGCCTAAAGGTTTTTAGCTGCTGATGTCATTGTATAAGATACTAGTCATAACCGACGCAAGTTTTATAATCACTGCTTGAATGGGAATAACACCCAAACCGGGGAAAGTTGCGTTCTTACACTTCAAAAGACGATCGCGACGAATATCTCCTTACTCTTTCTCAGACTGTATTTTCCTATGTTATTATGGGAAGAAGCCTTCAAGAGGGAATATTTCTAATTTACTTATTAATACCTTTTTACGCACCATCCCTGGGGCATATTCCTAATTAGCCCGGAATAAATGCAATAGACTGATTGTAAATAGGTCCCTCAAACTCTAGGAAGAAGCCCTGAGAACAATGATCGTACTTCACTTTCGGAACCTCATTCTCGTAGAAGGCATCAAACTTGGGATTGACAGCATCTTTGAGATTCGTCACGTCGCCTGCTGGGTGAAGTAGTTTCCATGGCTTGACACAACCTTCCGACTTGCATGTCTTTAGGACCATCGTCAGAGCATCGAAACGGTTAAGAACTTGCGAGAGAGGTCGTCCAAAGAAGTCTGTTGAATTTCCATCGACGAGGGAAATTGGGTATAGATTCTTCAATTGATATGGGTCGTTCTAAAGTATTGTTAACAATGCCACGTTCAAGTCATTAGGTAATGGTGTTATTACGGACTTTCATGTCATAGAGTTCGTGCTCATTATTGCACCAGATAGAGTAGTAAAAACTGTACTTGTCGCTTACGATGCGAAGCGCTTTATACGTGTTGTTTGGAATCAGGTACCCTAAATAGTAAGATATTAGGCACAACAATCTATGAAGTCACGGGTAAACTCTTACCTTGATACGCATAGTCCCCCTCGGATACAGCATATCCCCAATATTCAACTTGCACGTGCTCATATCGATTCCCAATCGACGCATCAATGTCGTGCCTTGTGAGAGGAATCGCCTCTCCGTCCATGTCGCTGCGCGTCGGCGCTCCAACCATCGAGAGGAATGTGGGCGCTAGATCAGTATGAGTTGTCACTATGGGCGCGCGTTCATTCTCTGGAACACCCGGTCCGCGTATAAATAGTGGAATATGAACATCTTCCTCGAAAGGGCAAAACTTTCCAGGCTCTAAACGATGTTGACCCACGTGGAAACCGTTGTCACTTGTGTACTATGTTATTCAGAGTTAGTTATCACCATTTGGAGCATGACTTGTGAGAGTTTCAGAAACTGCTAGACAGAAATGGCCCTGAGTATTCCTTACTATGATGTACGTGTGGTCAAGCAAGTTATGCTCTTCCAATTTTTGCACGATAGCCTCTACCATCTCATCGACTGCCTGTAGGGATCTGAGACGTTGCCGATAGTAGAGATCATTGGCATCCACATGACTCTGATTCAACTGGGGGAGGTCGCGGACCCAGTAGACACCGGAAGGCTGACAAGATATCATTAGCTTTGCTTTTTTTCAATGCCTTATTTCTTTGGCCGCTAATTTTGGGCCAAAACGCTTACTGTTTCTGGATTGAAATGCGGCGTCCTCGGCACCACGACATTATTGAATAAGTTCGCGTGTCTTTTAGCGGGGATAGGAGCACTTGTCACAGGTTTCATCGTCCCGTTGACATCCACATACTCCGTATTACTGTGTGGTGCGACGGGTGCAACACCGAGAAAGAATGGACGTGCACTTTTCGAAGCATCATCTAAGAAGCCGAGGGCCTTTTGAGAGACGAGATCCGTTGAGTACTCGTTCTGATGATGAATTGGCTCATCATAATTCCGGACAAAGGTCGGGTTGTAGAAATCATACGTATATGGGTCAAGTAAGAAGTCCTAGCATCATGGTTCAGACTTTTCAACAGCGTATCGTTCTTGGATGGGGAACCTACGCTTCCATTCCAACCTCTAGCTCTAGGACTATTGTAGTTGTCCGTACTGTGAGCATTCCACAACTTTCCGACATAATACGTGTCCCATCCGGCTTCCTGTAGCCACAAAGGAAGGTAGTCGTCGTTGATACCCTCTTGAACGACCTTGGTGTAACCGCCTTCCACACTATTAGCCTACATACGGATCTTTCAAGATTGGAATACTTACCAAACGGTAGGACAACATCTGTCACGTTATGATTGTGCGCCATCTTACCTGTTAAGATGCTAGCCCGTGCTGGGCAGCAGAGCGCAGTTGTACAGTAATGTCTCTCATAAGTTGTGCCTTTCGCGCTCAGGTACTTTCCGAGAAGAGGCATGTAATTAATAGAGCCCATCTCTAAATCCTGGTCATCCGATAAGATAAAGACGATGTTTGGACGCTTCCCGGTACTGGAGGTTAGAGCCGAGGGAGCCAATAAGAGACCCGTAGCCACGAGTACTGAAAGCGCATGCATCGTGCCTAAACTGATTTCAACTCAGACGTGCAACCCGCCACTCAATGATGGTTTCATGCATGTAGGAAAGACCGGAGTGAATGAAGGCTCTGAAAATCTGCTGATTATGGCAGCAACTAAACCTTGATCATTCAAGGATCAGCTTTTGCCAAATCTAGCATGGCGTTCGTCTGTACAGTAATGCGCTAACCAGATGGTGCTTTTCACAATTCCATATTCGTGCGGTTAAGGGTATAACACGGTCGTAGGAAAGACTCGCCGTACTCGCGAGCAGCAAAAAGCTGACCGGGGAAATATAGCATGAACAACACCTCTACTTGAAATCGGCGGAAACTCTATTTAGCGAAATCTCTATCTACCTAAACCTGAATATAGATGATATCTCGAGGAGGACAGAATGTCTAAAGCATATAAGGATGCAGTATATTATAGACGAATAGTCCCTCCCCTGATACTCCCTGCTGCATGACGGTTGCGAGTCGCAAGGTAATATGCGGCACCTTATCCTTATAAAATACCCGACAGAGCCGCACTAACTCAGCAGCCATGCTATTAGTGGACCTGCTACGGTATAATAGCAATGCATTATAACGTCTACAGAGTTTCCTTGATAAAAGATGTAATCTTGTTGTACATCCAATTATTCAATCCGCTGATGGGCAACAAGGGGCACATGCTGTTCGGAATTAGGTCATATTATACTCACCTATCATTGTAGGATACAAATACCATAATATTATTATTTCTGTACAGAAGACAACCATGGCCTGCAGGGGACGTCCAGGGAAATCAAGGCGAACACTATGCGATATGTATCGAGTGCATTTACTACCGCCGGAATATAATACTAGGCGCCATTATCGTAAGCTTCTATTCGCAGCATAAAAGAGTGATCAACTATATCGTGAAAACGAGTTTTGTATTCTGGGTTCAGCTATCGTAAAGTCACATGAAGTGCTCTTCAAAGTATGGTCTTTGACGCACACTGGCAGTATACTCGGGTATCTACGCTTTCTCAACAGGACTAGTAACGTGAGACTAGCTCATGTGCTAGCATATGCTGCTTACCTTCCAAGTCTGCTCAGGTTTACAATTGATAAAAGCGGTGAAATTAACACACAAAGATGGGAGTTATGGCTGCGCATTACAAGCTGCTTGTGTCAGGAATGAAGATAGTGTTAAAGAAGAGCAGTACAACATTGCAAAATTGCTGTTCGACAAGGGTGCTAATGTTAACGTACAAGGAGGGTTCTACGGCAACGCGCTACAAGCGACTTGTGATAGGAGAGGGGATTACGATATACTAAAGTTGCTCCTTGAAAAAAAAAAAGCCGACGTCAACGCACAAAGCGGGGAGCACGGCAGCGCACCGCACCGCACGCCGCGATTTTCGCAGATCGTACAACTCGAGCCCCCAGGGGTCCAGAGATAACAACACTACTTCTCGAAAATGGTGCCAAGTGTTACGCAGCATAAGTTACAGGCTTCAATTGCGAATCATATTACTCGAGCCCCCAAGATTCTAGAGACAGTAGAAAACACTACTTCTTAAATATGGCGCCGACATTATTGACTTTTCATGACTTAGTTAGACTTGTAATTATAGGTAGTTGGTCTCGCCCCATTCAAGTACTGAGGTGGACAAAGATGTCCTGCGGATATGCCATGGGCATCGTGCTCTGTGTTACTATTCTTGGATGTATCGCCGTCTCGCTACGTATATCTACAACACTCTTCGACGGTCCCTTAGGTTGAGACCGCAGTTAATAGGATCTTAGAGGGTATCAGGCAAGGGAATCCAATGTCTATGGCTTCGTCAGCACGAGCAGCCAAGATATGGCTTAAACAGAGCGGCGTTGGACACTTCTGCACAAATGGAACGATTAGTGTTATATCGATGGTGCTCTAGTATTACTTGAAAAGAAGCACGAAAAGGAGTATAGTCTTAATGGTATTGATTTCCTCCTAGGTCATTGGTAGCTAGTATTGCGAAAGTCTCTTCCTAACTGGGAGCAATGAGAGCAAGTCAATCTAATACTTCTTATTGAATCTTGAAACATAATTCACAATGTTAAATAGGGTTGGGTGTTAGTGATTGAGACAAGAAAGATACGCCGCTCAGCAAGTTAGGTTTCCTAGATGCGAGGTACTAATACATCTTATGAAGAGCCAGGGAAGGTATTAGAAGGCATAATCACGCATTACTGCAATTAGTTAGTAAGTCTTCCCATAACAGGCCCTCATCGTCCTACTTTTAACAGGAGGTTCTTTTATATTATTGTAAGTAAGCTAGGATTCCCTGGCTCTTGACATTTGAGCGAGTTATTCGAGACCGTATAGAAATATATACCCATTTACAGATATAAAGCCATAATGTTTCGGTGGTTCGGTAGCTAACATGCCCCAAATATGACGCTGCCTTGAGCAAGAGGTACATCAATCCCTGGAGCGCGCATGGCAGTCTCTAATAATAACTCAATACAATGGTGAGTATGATCAAGGGGCGCTGTTGCAAGATCGATCCTCTCTCCAGCATCTGACAAATCTGAGCGCCGCATGAGGCCAAAGGCGCAATGGGCGATGTGCATGCGTAATGTCGATACCCACGAGGCTGTACTTCGTGCTTTAGTTTCGGCAAGCAAGGCCATATCGTCGTCGGTGATCTCCTCTGTAGCGCTGAGATCTGTCCAGTACTTCCACTCGCTAATATTCAGCTTTGAAGGATACTGGACGAATTGTTCCTCGTAGTGGCGTGGGCAGGCAGCAGGAAGCCAGGTCTTAGTTAGACGGTCGAACGAGCAGCCTGCTTGTCGTGCTTCTTCGATAGACTCTCCGCATGTAAGTAGAGGCCGAGGAGCATGCTGACGATGCAGCTGGACATACAGTGTCGATATAATGATAAGTGACACAAATAACGCTACGATCGCTATTGTGGCGACGCTGACAATGATGATACGAGAGGCTGAGCCTTTCGGTTGTTCACCAGCGTATTCATCATTCTCTGCACGTAACTTCTCCTCCTTGTCCTCTGACAGACGAAGCCTGTGATATCTCATTGGTATTCGAGGGTATTCTGAGAAACGCATTCAAATCAAAGGCGCAGAATTGACGTGAGAAGGAGATGATGGCAGTATGCAACGGAGAAATCAATTCGGTGAGTGCTTCCCGCGCCATAGCTCTCGTGGGCCATAATGGACGTGATTAGTTGGAAACATAGATAGCCTACACATCTTCGGTACCTATCTCATAAGCACTAGTGACTGTTATCGCATGAAGCTTTATTCATTAGAAATACCGGAACCAAGCCGCTTGCTGTTATAAAACTGCAGGTGCACGGTACCAATCATATCAAATTCCTCAATATTATGTTGTCCATCTACGTAGATATGATTCTGCTAGTCTGCGTCGGAAAGCTTCCGCTGATTACTCTGAGTAAGCAAAGGAGACCGAGCAGCGAATAGTTAGGCGAGTTCTAAAGCTAGACGCTTCCCGCGTCGCGCTATAATGTTTCTGCGAACCACATGTTCACCGTTTCTATAGCTTTGTCGTTTTAGTCTTAGAGTAGATAACATCTTTGGTGCTACGCATGAGTATTTGCATGATAACTGGCGCACTCGGTCAGAATTGGGAATCTGTCGATGTACTTGTCCTCCGGGAGACTGATAACGACCAAGAGAGGATTTTTAGCTCATTAGGCGACGGACCCTTGCCGGCGGGTTGAAAAAGCGCTAAACCCCGTATTCAAATTCAAATGGCTTATGTAATATTCAGATGAACAGTTGGATGAGATACTTTATTTAATATAAATGGGTAATTTCAATCGTTGTTAAAAGCTTCATCGGATATTTGCCCAGTAATGAGAGTTCAAAGGTTACTATGTCTTATTCTTAAAGTATGTTGAACAATAGGTTGTTAGCTATCAATTTGATAGACAGCTAACTCGAACAGCCCTTCAAAGAATATCAGTAGTTCCCAACAAAATAAAGACATAGCTTTACTAATTTTCACCATTACAGCATTTAAAACTTTAGTGAGGCTGCGGAGACCATCTAATGATGCGGGAAAAATAGTGCATCCCGCAGCTGTGCTAAGCATGTATAATATTGTCAGACTCTCGCGAAGCCTCGCGATACCTACAGCTGCATACCGCCTCCCTAGAGTAACAGAACAAAAAAAACATTTTGTATATACATCCCTAGCTTATATATATAAATATTAAAGCTCTTTATATAATAACAAATATTTAAAACTTACGCTTACGTTGCTTTTAGTATCTAGAGGTCGTAATAGGTATAAATATTGCATGTTACCTTGCTTATTTCACAGCGAGAAACCCGAATGTAATAGGAGCCAACATCTTCTCATTGCTACTCTAGCTGCCTATCATTTCCTTAGATAACTGTTCTAGATTGCCAAGTTCCCTACAGCCATCGAATAACCCATCATTCACCCAAAATCTTGGCCGGGTCTGCCGCATCAACGTCATCCGTATATGGACTCGAGAGGACAACTTTCGTTCCTATGAGAATTGAAATAAGCGCTCGGGGTTCAATTTTCAATCTTGTCATCTGCTTACCATCAGCATCAACAACGGTGACCGCGTTATCGATATTATTATGGTAGTTAAATGCGTCAGACTCTACGTCTTTGGCACTAGCTTTGTTGTTGACGTTGTTCGTGTAGTTGAATGAATCGAGATCACTAGCAGGACTGGGCTGGCGGACGCTGAGTGGTGCACTGAGTGCGCTTGCGGCGAACAGGCTGATGGTGATAGTGAAGAACTTCATTTTGACTAGCTGGGAATTTTGGTAATGAGAAATTGTTATAAGTTGGGTCGTGAATTCACAATGAACTGAACGATGTCAATGTTGGGTGGCAAGAGATGCAATTATATATATATACTTAGCGCTCAAAACTCCATCCAATGCACTCCCTTTTTTTCTTTCTTTCAAACTCACACCGCAGGTGTCTCGCTAGCCGATCATATCGCCATTCTATTACAGTTTTGCGTCGTGTGATTCAATTCATACAGCACACAACATAATGCAGTGTATAGTAAAATTATCCCAGCATAGTGCTCTTGACTCTAACACTATACTGGCAGGTAAAATTGTTGTTGATAGGACTCCACAAACGCCACAAAACCAATCCCAGTAAGCGCTAATCTTCAGCTTCACGGCAGTCTCAACAGCCGGGGGGAATGCGATGGCAAGTCGAGTCGTCGGTTACCTTCGATTTTCTTTACGTTGAATAGAGTTTTGGTAGATCAGTAAGAATGAAATTCGACCATCCCCATCCTCTCTTGTATGTTGGCAGATATGGATGCGCTCAAGGATATGAAGTCTGGGTGGAACACCTACCAGAAACTCGACTTATCCGAAGAGTTGTTGTGCAGAGAACAGGATGATGATGTTGAAATCTGTTCCGCAGCCGTTCTGAAATCATACCGAAAGCTTATAGCCATCATATCTAGCATAGCGCTGTTCCTCTTTGGTTGCACGTCTGTTCTATTAGCAGCATATGTGTTAAAGAGGCCGACTGACAAGCAATGCGGGATTCAGACAACAATTTGGTGTAAGTCATCTATACCAATAGCTTCGACAAACTAACAATGCCCTTTTACAGCACCCGCCAATGCAGCAATTGAATATGAAATAATAGAGCCCAACAATGCTTTCGCTCATAAATCTCCGTATCGAGGTCCTCCAACTCCGGAGCTCGAAACTGCTTGGGATGAGCTATGGCTACGTAGGTCCAGACCATGGATTGGAAGCAAACGCTAAATATTCAACAGATGGAGGCATCAGATTCCCCGAGGAAAGACTTCCGACGATTAATCGAACCGTAGATCTTGGGAATAACAGGACCCTCAAGCCATGGCATGACGGAAAGGGGGGTTTTCAGTAAGCCATTTTCCGATCATTCTTTTCAAGTTGCGGATCATACCACAAGGAATATTCCCTGCTTTTTCAGATACATCAGCTCAGAAATAAAAACGACTATAATGAATTCAGTAGTGTTTTTGCGAGAAGCTAACGCCATGATTTCCAGTGCCCAGCTAGAAGTATATCATCAGCTTCATTGTTTGGTAAGTCTCATCTCGAAATTTGTCTGTGTAGACTGCTTATGGCGATTAGAATCTTATTCGCCAATATACATGGCGAGACTGGTATTTTCGGCATCCGGAAATTGTTCGTATGTCAGGAGACATGCTGGCTTCAGATGTAGAAGCTCGTATGCACACCGACCATTGTATTGAAGCTTTGAGGTTGGCTATTATGTGTACTGGAGATACTACACCCTCTATCACTGTACTCAACCCAAATGCCCCGCGAGGAGAAATGGCGGATTTCAGCCCACATAAAAAATGCCGCAAGTTTGAGAAGCTTCAGGAATGGTCGGTACTAAATCAAAACAACTTCCCTCCTGCGTCCGATTGGAAGCCGAGGAAGAAACCTAGCGACGTGCAGGGAGAGAAGAACAGCTAAGCCAAACACCAGTTATTACCCAACCTGACTCAGAAAATTAGGTCTTCGCGACGGTGTGATGCGTCTCTGAAGGCATCTGCTAGTTATCCCAGTTCTCCCAAGTATGGTACGCAAGCTTTCTGAAGCGAGAATTGTGCTCGTTGGGCTTTTTGGCCAACTTCTTTATAACCTTTTTTAAGCATCTCAAGTCAGACTAAGGGTGTTACGACCTCTGGATATTAAAAGCAACGTAGGAGTAAGTTTTAAATACTTGTTGTCGCACAAAGAGCTCCAACTTTTATATCTACAAGCTAGAGATCTATATACAAAATGTTTTCTTTGTTCTGTTACTCTAGGGAGGCGGTATGCAGCTGTAGGTATCGCGAGGCTTCGCGAGAGTCTGACAAAGGGTAATACAGCAAAAATACATACACACAAATATCCACCACATCGGACGGAGCACTCTCCCCAAACCGCTCCCCTCGTCAATATGTTTCTAATACGACATCACTCGGTCATTCATACCATGCCCATATCTTGAGTCTCTGGTTCTCGTCATACATCTTTTGCGACGTTGGAGCTAGAACTGCCATCTTGAATGATAACAACTTTTCACGCTATGATTATATTTTGTGTCTATGGACAGTTTTGCGCAAGATATCCCATAACCACGCGATAAGAGTTACATGCTGTTGCTTTTGTCTTTTGGCTTGATTTATACGATTCTAACTCGGAAGTATGACCCCAGAAATGTTTTAGCAGCAGTTGCTACTCCGGCTGCGTAAACACTTAAGGCTCAATGATGTTAAGAAAATGGGTGCAGCACCTTAAGAACGGTAACAACAAGAGACTGAATATATTGTCCCCAACAACAAACGTTTTTGTTTATTTGTATTATAAATAGTCTTGGCATCTCAGTCTTCTCTGCGAAGAATCATGTCCAGGACCACACATATCAATAAATACAAGTCACGAGCGTTGATGAAAGCTAATCTGCTGACTGTCTGTGAAAATGGTAGGAAGCCTGCTGATATTTTTATGATTTCCTGTATATCGATATAGTTCATCAAATACATCTCGACGTAGCGGTAATAAAAGTATTTTAGTATAACAGCCGAAAGTCTACCTCACTCGGCCCCGTTCGGGCCAGAATCCAACGTCAGCCACAATCAGTTGGCCCGACCTAAGCAGAGAGTAAGCTAGAAGAGTGTGCTTCTAGTTCATGAAGGCTGGAAGAGAGCGTCTGTTAGGGGAGCTTCACCTCTTCGCCTTCGCCAGTAGTTTGTGGCCATTAAAAGATTCTCGCATCCATTGAGGAGGAAGGCCCACTTGATTACAACATACTCTGAGAGCTCCCACGCCATTGGATCCCACGGATCGCCCCATACTATAAGGCCAGTGTGCTCAGACGTTGAGCTTTTCCCACCAAGATCAGCGCAAAGCTCATCTTCGTCGATAGCGCCAGCTGAAAGTATCAACTTGTCTCTCAGGCTACCAAAAGGGAACAGATCCACATATGGGTGATGCTGGACTGTGATCTGCGTTTCGGTGGGAATGAGCGCTTTCGGGAGTGGATGATCGAAGTTCTTGAGGTCACAAAAGGGTGAAGTAATGTCGTCATGCAGGGACCGCGGGTCTAGACCCAAGATATTTGCGTTTGTTGCGCAAGCCCTGTATAGATTGTATCTCACGAGCGTTAAGAGATGGTCCGCAGGAAGCGGGCATGAGTAGAGGTCGAGTACTATAGTTGTTGGTCCGACCGATACTACGAGTAATCCGCCCTCGGCTTCTGAAACCCATCGAGCCCTTGTAAAATAGCTGCGGCGTGCCGATATAGGTAATGGGAATTGCTGACATTCCAATTGTTGTGGGATATCTTCTTGATCCGGTATGTAATTTGTCCGTGTTGAGAAATAATCAACAAAGTCTGCTTGACGTTCTGTGTTGAGAGGCGTATCAGACTGAGTAGCCCCTGAAGGTCCTCGCTGGAAATGCGCTAATTTTGTTGCCTCTCTCCGTCGCCCTATACAAAAATCAGCCCTGTCTTTTGGTGACGGATTGTCGCGACAACACCTACTGAGAGCCCGCTGGTTTAGCCGATTTTGCCTCTTCTTCCGGGTTGCAAAGTCAGATATCCCAGCCCAATCATCTTCAATGCTCCGGGCCTCGGTCATATGAGGCATGTCATCTAGCAGAATAGATTCCGCCATCATACATTAGCAGCGTCATCCAGTTGCAGAACCAATGCATGTCTCAAATCAGATATCGACTAAGAAAACTTGAGAAAAAATTTATAATTCTGAGTGAACTTGATCTGGTGTCGTATTACGACTGTACGAAATGTTGTACGGGAGACAGGCAGCGCTAATGCAACTGGATGACGCGCTAAGCAGGCCCCTGCCATCATCGCAACCCACCCTCAACTAGCACTCTATCAACGCTTGTGAATAACTGCAGTATAGCCCGCAAGACGAAAGACATAAAAAGGCTAGTTTTCCCAGTCGAATTTTATATTTCGATCGCATCACTATATTCTTCATCCATTGTTCATACACCCGTTCTCAATCAACTAATGATGGCTCAGTTTTCTTTCTCGACAACCGGGGTGCAGGTGGTTAGCGCCTTTGCTGACCAAGTTCGGAATAAGACGGGTATGTCAACTTTTATATCAGCATATGCGGACCATTAATCATATGCTGAGCTACATGAAGTGCTCATTACAGGTCCTAGCGAAGGTGGAATTGGTGCCGAGATCGCAACTTCACTAGCTCATGCCAGTCCATTTCTCGTTATTTTGGCAGGGCGCACTGAAGACAAAATCAAGCAAGTCGTTCGAAAAATACGCGAGATCAACGCATCAGTCCAACTCAACTTCGTAGAGCTTGATCTAAGTGACCAAACTTCAGTGCGTCGTGCTGCGGAACATATTTCCGCGGCCGTCGAGAAGATCGACATCATCATCAACAATGCAGCCATCATGGCTTGCCCATGGCACAAGACCAAGGACGGCATCGAAAGCCAGTTCGCAACGAATTATCTCGGACACTTCTTGCTAACCAACCTGCTTCTTGAGAAAACGGTAAGGATGAATGGTTCTAGAATTATCAATACTACAAGCACAGGCGGTGCGGGGGGAGAGGTTAACTTTGACGACATAAACTTTAAGGTATGTATCTGATTTGGGACACTCGATATAGATGAAGTTTGACAAAGCCTATAGGACGGAGAAACTTACGTGCCCATAGCGGCGTACGCACAATCGAAAGTTGCAATGTTGTTGTTTAGCTCTGCTCTTGCTTCGCGGTTCGATCCTCAGAAAGTCGCTGCATTTTCAGTGCATCCTGGAAGTCTGTATTTTCTTTCTATGATAGCTTGAGTTGCAATACTCACTAAAAACATCGCTTAGACATTAAAACCAACCTTCAGGTGAATCTTCAGGATCCCGCCGCTTTCAAAGCGGCGGTTGAATGGGTCGTTGCGAAGACAGGTGAGAGTCCGCGTTCTTTGGCATCACTTATGACTCTATTCTTCACTAAAAAGTTTGTTGACAATTCCAACGTGGAATTCCAGGTCACTTTGCACGAGAAGAATTCAAAACTCTGCAGCAGGGTTCCTCGACAACATTAGTCGCAGCGTTAGATGAAACAATCATTGGTGTGTTTTTTTTGGAACAAAATATTGCGAGACCTGTCGAAGTGGGCATACTGACGATAAAATGTAGGGTCATCAGGGTGCTATCTCGCTAACGCTCAGGTCGCCTCGGTGCAACCAGAGCTATTGAAAGCTGGCCCTGAACTTCCCGAAAAGCTGTGGTCCTTAAGTGAAAACTTAGTGCATCAGAAATTCGAGTGGACCGGTATCAGCGATGGGGCTTGACGAAGGCCTTACGATGTCTTCAGTACAGCCATACTTCTCTCTGTTTCGCTGGTCCGCCGCGTATGTCCTAGATAGACCAAAATGGAAGGATTAAGACAGATGCTACACATTTTTGTTCATCTATCAATGTGACGAAGCCTCTTTTTTCCTTTTTTCCTTATGATGATGATTAGTGATATTTTCTAAACTTTAAATGTTCTTACATATCGAAGCTTCGTTAAGCCCTGTCGCGAAGTTATTTCATTCGCAATGGACGGACTTTCTGTTGTGTGCCAGGCAATTTACCGTCTGTCGACAGGTGCCACATGGCTGTGTGACCCACATCCCCTATGGTTCAAAAACATGTGGCAAGTGGGGCTCAGTGCAGCCCGATACGACGTGGCGTCAAAGTACCTAAGGTTTCAGAAGTTAGGCAAAACAACAAATAGTGAATAAAAGTCGAGGTACCAACACCCTTGTCCCCAGCTCTCGGCATGTACCGTTCCATCCTTCGACACCAACTTTACAAGCACATCACTCCTCCGTTGACGCGCAATTTCCTGAACGAGATGACTGCTGCAAGACATAACGCGAAGTCGAAGCAATCCTCCAAATGGAGAAGCAAAGGAACGTCTACACAGAACTTCAGTAAACAGACGACGAAACACACCAACGCTCACAATGAACCGAGCAGCCCGTCGGTTGAGCAAATGACCACCACGGGCTCTTCTGCCCCGTTGACTATCCCAGTATCTTCCGATGATCAGAAATTTAGCGACTTGAGGGAAGGCGGTCTCGTCCATCCTACCTTGCTCCTCACCATCGCTGAGGATCTGAAGTTTGAATACATGACTCCTGTTCAAGCAGCTACTATCCGACCTATTCTCAACGAACGTTCGGACATCCTAGCACAAGCCAAGACAGGTACCGGCAAGACCCTCGCATTCTTACTGCCTGCTCTCCAGAATCTAGTCAACAGGAACATCAAGCCAGGCTCTGCTGTATCTCTTCTAGTCATCACACCCACCAGAGAACTGGCATTGCAGATTGCCACCGAAGCTGAGGCCTTATTGCAGCGGCTACCTCAGTACAAGGTCTGCATTGCTATCGGCGGCACCAAGAAAGATGTCGAGGAAAGACGTATCCTGAAAGGCTGCGACGTATTGATTGGAACGCCCGGACGGCTTTATGACCATCTTGGGGGAGATTCAAGTCCTGTCGTTGAGCAGCTCCAGCAGCTAGATACTTTAGTGCTGGATGAGGCAGACCGGCTACTAGACATGGGTTTCCTCCCCTCCTTGAAGCAGATCGTTGGATGCCTACCGAATAGAACTGTCAAACCTAGACAAGGCATGCTTTTCTCAGCCACTGTCCCAGAGTATGTTCAAAAGGTGTCCAGCCTGGTGCTTTCGAAAGAGTATAAGTACATTTCGACTATACAAAAAGGCGAGATCAACACACATGAGCGTGTCCCACAACAGTTAATTATAGTACCCGACTTTTCCGACATGGCGGCTGCTCTATTGGGCGCATTGCGCCAGGAACAGAGAGAAGTAGGAGCAGAGACATTCAAGGCTATCGTCTTCGCTCCCACAGCAGGACTTGTGAGCTTTTACACCGAAGTGCTCCAGCAATTCCCCGATATGCCCCCTATCCTTCAACTACATGCGCGAATGACCCAGAGCAAGCGCACTAATGTGACCGAGCAATATCGCCAAGCTGGAAGTGGTATCATGATCGCCACGGATGTCATAGCTCGCGGCATGGATTTTCCCGCAGTTACCAACGTCTTCCAGGTGGGAATCCCTTCCGATAAAGAATCGTACGTACATCGTCTCGGGCGTACAGCTCGTGCCGGCGCCGAGGGCAGGGGCACTTTCATTATCTCGACCCACGAAACCTGGTTTTCGAAATGGGAACTCAAGGGCATTGTATTCAATGAACAACCTGCAGATCTGACCGCTCAAAATGACATCAAGAGGCTTGCCGAGCAGATGGACAGCCAAGGAAAGACATACCAGGCGTGGCTTGGATTCTACAAAAGTTATGTAAAGCGCATGGGCTGGGATAATGTCAGACTTGTAGCGGAAGCTAACAAATTTGCGCTCGAAGGCCTCGGTGCTGCCGAAGTCCCGAGCCTGGAGAAGAGTACCGTTGGCAAGATGGGACTCAAGGGAGTGAAGGGCTTGTCAGTGATACCGAATCGCCCTCGCCAGTAGGTTAGCACCAATTGCAAGTGGTGCACCAAGTTAGCTGGTGGGTAGGTAGGTGCCATGCCTTCGTCATTTGGAGCAAATTACCTCGTCTTTTAACCGTTCCTACCAACCTAGCAAGCGTGATTTCTTTTCCATTAGGATAAACGGATGGTCTGCGTCTTCGGCTTAGCGGCTTCCCACTGCGCGTCCGCGCAGACCATCAGTCCTTTACGGTGAAACATGCCTTCATTTTTAGGTTGTAACATCATCACAATGTAATTCCTAGACTCCACGTTCTCAGCGCCTTCGATGTACCTCATAGGCCGAGAAAACGACGCTAAGAGGACGAATGGATTCTTGCCCTGCGCCCAGAGAGCGCCGTCGTCGGTCCGCAGAGCACCGTGATTGGTGTCCATGAAGTGTGGCTCTAGCTCTGCGAACTGAGAGGTACAGATAATGACTCCATTTTCCCAGAGTACTTCGTGGCTAACTGGGTTCTCAACAGACTCCCATTCCCAATCGATATCTAAAGGGGCGTATCCAGGTATGGAGAGGAAAGGAAAATGGACCTGGCCTTCCCATCCAGCCCACGACCACGAAGGCAACATAAAACCTTTATCACTGATAGGATGGCGGCGTTGAAGTCCTGGCTTATCGCTTTTCCGATGGGGTCCCGAAGCTTTGGGCCCATGCCATTTTTCTATCCACAGCAAAGCACTCGTAAAGTCACGCTTAGGTAGACCCCAGCAAAATTCTGTGTGGTGGGTTCGAGAATGCTCTTGAATGAAGCCACTGAAGGCGTTGAGGATGTCGTCAGGGAAACTGAGTTGCCGTCTGGTATATTGTTCGACATGGTCGCTATAGCTTGAAACTGCATCAAAAGGCCACCCGCTGGTATAATCAATGTTGGATGGTATTATAGATTTCCTATCCTTGTGAACATACTCTGTCAAGTCTTCGGACCAGTTCTTAGTGCTTGGGCATTGATAAAACGCGCGATCTCCCACGAAGATTAGTTTAAACTTCGAGAAATGCTGTTCTTGATACGTCCATGCACGACTTGCCCAAGGTGAAGTGCTGAGAAGACCGCCAACCCGGGGAGACAGCTTGATAATGCGCTGATCGCATATCGTGCCTACCACTTGCTCGAAGTTTCGCGATCCCGGTTGTAGTCCACCGAGACCCGAGTCGGAGCTGTTGCCACCTGCGGCGATAATTGTCAATACGGCCTGACGATAGATTCTGTCCATGATGCTAATCATCTGCGTTTTATGAGTAACATCATCTTGAAAAATGCAGAGGGCGTCAACCCAGAGGTAGCGTTCACCAAGCCTCTCCACAACATCGATGGAATCCCGTATAGTTCTGGGGATCTCTTCCATATTCAGTGCCAAACTATGAGCTTGATAGAGGTCGGCTGGCAATGGATTAAGGAAGGCCTGGCGGAATGAGCGACCCGGGTTCTGTTTTCCCCATACGTAGCTGAGTGCCACGTAGTCAGTGTCCGGCGAGATAGGAATGACTGTCTTCTCCTTGACATCGATTACGCGGAAGGCTGCACGTATTTCAGCCGACAATGGCGGCAGAACAGGCTCTGATTGAGTTTGCGAACAAACCTGGCCGTGGTATTGCCGACAATTTGACCTCCAGTCCTTCATGGTCTGAACATCAATACATTCGGGTTTGACCAACCTGCCATATCGGAACTTGTCCTGACTGGGAGTAAGCGTGTTCTCTAGAAGCGTGATATGAACATCAGACATGATAGTCGAGCCGATGTTCACATAACAGTCTAGACAGTCTTCCGAGTCGTTCGGCCACTCACTTCTCCAAAAGACTGTCTTCGTAAGATCGGAAGTCGGTGTTAAGGTTGATCTGATAATAAAGCTGCACACACTACATGTTGAAGACGTATCTTTCATCTCCCCAATGCTTAGTAAAGGAAATATGAAAGTCTTTCTATGATTCGGGTTCGGATGGGGGTTTGTCTTGAAAAAGACTCCCGGATAATGTCTACGTTGATAATAGGAACCTCCTAAGACGTCTGTAGTTCCCCATGCCGGTGATTTGGGACATTTAGTGTCTTCTTCCAGGTCACCGGCAAGAGTCTTGTACCCACTGATGATGTAGGCCCAATCATATTCTGCGCATTTGTTACAGAGATGTCGATTCGCCTTATTATCAATTGAGTCGGTCTCCATGGTATGACATCCAGGGGGCTAGCAGTGTGCATCGGATGTTTACTTGGGAGGAGAACTATGCGGAATATCTTGATACTTGCATTAGGTACCTAAGTACGCGACCGGGCCGGAGAACCCCTCACGAAGAGCTTTCACCATTCCTTCTACAACATCAATATCTACACTATAATGTAACCATGTACAGAACCCCGGTTATCCGATGGTTCGGTACTGTGACACTGGAAAGATTTGCGACCGCGAAAAGTCACTTAGGAATGTCTATGGTGTACACGTGTAGATGGAAAGTCGGAACAATAAGCTAGTGCGGGCACTTAGCATACCAGGTAACTGGCGCACCCTTCTAAGAGTTACCTACCGATGTCACAAGATTCGCAGTTCTCATCCCACGCAATTGAACAACTTCAGCGCCAATAAAAAAGATATGCATTAGGTCATGTAATAAAACTATGTTGTTTATTAGATCACAAAAATAAATTGCCTGGGATAAATTGCGGGGTCTTTTTGAAGTTTTGGTGACGAGAATGTTAGATCTAGAACTCAATTGTACTGTACCTCAATGGCTGAAGCGTGCCTATAACTCCTGTACGCTGCTGTAGTGTGGACTTTATATAGCCAATAGGTGATACTTGCGATAATATCGCTCCTTCACCAAAATGCCGTCATCAACGACATGCGCGGGTAGCGGCGTACTTTGCTATGCTATAACTACTATAACGAACGACTAGCTGACGAAGTTCGCTTTTTGCTTAGCTATCACATGGATATTAGGATTAAGACTGAATATACGGCGTAGCAGTATCCCCAACGTGACGGCTTATCTATTACTTGACTTAAATTTGTCCCCCTTTCTTTTCCAAATAAACACACCATAAATCCACTATCTTCACCTGCTCCTATAGGCATCCAAAGTTCTCACTTGAACCAATCCTTTATTCTAGTAACTAGGGTATTATGACGATTCTTGGCATGCGGGGCACCTAAAACCTTCGCGCAAAAGCCGCAACTTGCCCAAAGCGCACCAAAAGCTTCGCAGCCCAGTGGATATTTCTGCATAATTAAGTAATTTAAGGACAGTTATCGTCGACCGCACGCCTAAGTTGAAGGCTCTGATTGGCTAGTAACGACCGTATCTATCACATCCATGATTTAACCCATGATGACTAAGTGGTCTTTGCTTCAAATTTTCATGCCCAAGGATTAGGAGCCGGCGCCGAAAGACGATGATCACACTACACACCGCTTAACATCTACTCAAGACACACAAAAAAAGAGAAGACAATGAGAAGAATGTAGAAGTATTCATTTCAAGCGGTTCAATTATATTAAAATAATATATAATTTTGCTTTTTTAGCCTTAGCTTTAAGGCTATATTGGGTTAACAACGACGTCGTAAGTTACTTGGTTTGGGACACGACGAGATCTCTCACTATCTTTCTATGTCCTAATAGCGGCCTTTCATTTAAAGATATCTTATTCAATCAATTTAAAACTCCTTCTGTTCAGACTTCATGAACGTAGACGACCGATAATGTCGCCGCTATCAGAAGCTATATGCCAGGTTTGTCTTCATTGTCTTGCTCTATCTAATCGTAAAAGCTCATAAATTGGAAGGCCCTGAACCTGTCAGACGGCAAGCGATGCACCGGGGCCGCCACGGTTTGGGATAACTTATTCTGCGGGTTCCATGGCAAACAGTGCTACGGTCTCTATGCTGGATACAAGAAGAGGAATGCACAACTGGATGGCTTAGCTGAACAAGCCCCTCCGTATCTCAAATCCAGCGAGACGCCTCTTGCCAATGAAACATTCGAACAAGTCCAAGATGAGACTGTTTTGAATCAGATCCATGCTCACCTTTTCAACGAGTACGTTCTCTTGGGTAAGGTCATCGATGCCAGGAAACTTCATCAGTAAGTCCGCCTGAGTCCTTTATTCCCCATTTTGGCATATCTCAGAGACACGAATTGCCCGAACGGGCATTCTGCATTTGCTATTCCTACCAGCCCCTGAAACCCCGCGTGGTTCTGATTGTTAGTGGACATTATTGACTCTATTGTCATAACAGTAAGCATTTCTTTCCCTTGAAACTGGATTACGGACATCAAGCATACCTCGATACTTTATCGAATCGAAGACATATTGTGCTTCGTGCTCTGGAAAAGGTTGTCAAACGCACCGCCGAGGTACTATACGCAAAGGAGAAATGGTTCACATGGGTAGAGGAAGTTCAGCACATAGAAGAGGCGAGCCGTGAGAAAGAAGCCAAGAAGGTCAAACTTGACGCCGCGATGTTTAAGCGGCATTGGAAGAAGATGCAGACTCGTCTCCGAGCGCAACGAGAGAAAGAAGAGAGGCAGAGACAGGAAGCTTTCCTCGAAAGTGCCTACCAAGAGCGGATCAATACAGCGACGGAGAGCGAGCAAGATGCGGAGATGTGGGATCCAATCGAGGACTTTCTCGAAGACGAGAAATGCAAATATGTTGATCTCATTAAGCACTTCTTATGGATGGAAGTACTGAATGAGGAAGAGGAAGAAGAAAAGCTGTCAACATCCGCCACCGTCACAGACCTGTCTACCGAAGTCACCCAAACGAAAAAGCCGAAAAAGAAGTCTAAACCTAAAGACCCCAAGGCACTGAGTATGGCGAACAAGCCTCCTGAACCGGGCAGTACTGCTAGCAGACAGTCTCGGAATGAACGTGCCGGCCAAACCCGGATTCTAGCCATGATGGACAGTGAAGAAACTGGCCGGGGCCGTAGTGATGATACCACAGAGCTAGACAAGAGCAACATTGAAACCGAAGAAGAAATGCGGAAACGTCTCAAAGAAGGAGTCGAGAAAAACTACGATGAAGTTCATGGGCCCATCCTTGTTGGGTCCCTAGAAACTCCCCATGGCACACACGACAAAACACCACCCATGGACGACGACGAAATTGATACGCTGATGCAGGACATCAAAGAGATCAAGCTTCTCCTGTTTTGTCGTCTTCTTTTGTCGCATGCGTCACTACTCCCAGCCGCATTGCAAGCGACTAGTGTGGACGAGTTTCTCAACAACACCAAGATCACCGAGGCTGATTTACGCGATATATGTCTCAAGGTTGAGCAGCCGAGTCTCCAAGACATTAGAGATGCTTGTGCTGACCTTCTCCGTGGAGATGAACCTGAGACAATAACAACTGAAGATGATGAACACGAGGACCTCTCGTTTGAGGACATCATTCTGCAAGACCGCCGATTTGGCCGCTTGCAAGGCCCAGACTGGTTCTACGAAAACATGGTTGTGAAACGAGCTAAGGTATTGGGCGAGCCTGTCCCAAGTCTAAGAGAGCTTCTAGGGCTAGCACTTGAGCAGCCCAAGAAGACAAAGGTTCAGATCTGTGGAAAGAGTATCTGGAACTACTCTAGCGAGTCTTCCATGTCTCGGGAAGGCTGGCTGCAGTTTTCTGTCATCGCAAAAGGGTGCGATCTCAGAAACGCGGTTCAACTATGCAGAAATTGGAACGAGTTCTCGGAATTAAACTTTCTAGCTTCTTGGCAATACTTCCCAGCATCGAATTGGGTGTCTTGGGGGACTGACCGACTGACCAAGCAGTTACATGATTTGGTGAGTCTATTCTACTACGTGCCTTGACACGTGCCTGCATCATTCCATCGATTATTACTGATTTGCCTACAGGGCTTCTTTCCTTTCTTTATCGATCTCAGTGCCGAGAACATTAGTCATCGTTTTCAGGCCGGTGGTTCTCGAAGTCAGCAGAGACGCCGTCACGACTTCGTAGAAGCTAGAAATATCATCGTAGGCCACATGAAGAGAAACGACTCGGTCACTCGTAGATTCCTTCAGTACTGTACTATGCGAACAGGCGAGCTGCTACTCTGCGTTCGAGATGGCAGGACAGGCAAGATCATCACGGCACCGCGTGGTGAAGATGCGCTTTGGACCTTGCGGTCCAAAAGGGGCATAGGACGTGCAACCAAGAACGAATGGGACGTCGAACTAGAAATCGGACCAGATTACTTTGATTTCGTAGAGGAGTATCGAAACTGGCATCTGGGATTTGACGATTATTACGAAGTGTGGATATGGCACTTCGTTCCCGGACAGAGTGGGAATCTTCTCTACAACACAATCGTCGAGGCACGTTACTTGATACTCTCCAAATTTGAGCGTGAGACTAACAATATACAGGCGCTTCGCAAGGCATGGCGCATTGCGAAGCCAGTTGATATGTACAATCACCAGGAACCCATCCTACGCACACTCACACGAAACAATGAGACGAATCGAGTGCGTTTGATCAAACCCGGGGAGAAAGTAAAGAGTCTCTGGGACGAGGTCACAGATCCAAGAAATACTTTCATCTTAACAGACATTACAAAAAGAACAACGAAGGCGTTTCCAGGCGACAGCACGCTAGACGCATCACTACAAACATTCTACAACGAAGCTGACGCAGAAGAGGATGCTATACTCTTCCCAGACGAATTAGTGTCTCTTAATCGCAACGTGCCATTTAAAGAAGTCAGCAATGCTATTACGCGGGCTGAAGATGGTTCTGGTACAATTTCTAGGTATTTCGCTAAACTTGCCATAGAGTCGAGCCACTATTCTCAGAATCCTCATCAACTACTGGACGAGCACAGCGATACCGATGAGTCCTGGAGGACCGGCGATTCCGTCTATGATTTGGATGGTGCCGTCTCTAATGAGAAACCCGAAAAAGGCCTTAAAGGCGAAAACACCAATGTCACTAAACACTGGCGTTTGCCGCGGTTATGGGAAGATCAAATCACCATGATTGACGAGAGTCAAATGAAAACGAAGAAGAGCATAGTCTCGAATGTCGGACTATTAGAATTGTCTACTGGGAAAATCAGGAAAGGGCTGAGCGATAAAGAGTTCGCCAAAAATCTGAAGAATATAGACAGAACGATGCTCATGGAAAAGGATCGTGCCGATGGTATTCCATTCTGCCAGATCATCTCTCCCCGCGCCTCTAAGCTAACATGATATAGCCTTCTTAGAAGCATTTCACGATGGCGACCTTGAGCCGGATGCCCCAAGAAAATACAAAGAGACGTGTGCTATAGTAAACGGTATCTTGAACCAACAAGGGACCCATAGCAACCATGCTTGGCTTTGGTTTACCTTGGAGGTGTTAGAATGGCTCGAGGTTAGGACGGATTATACCGATTATACCGAAGTGGCAATGGCTCCGTGGCCTCACCCATTCATCACTCAGGATATTCTGAAAGCTTGGGCATACATGGCCATTTTCTTCCCGGACCTCGAGGAGTGTCAACCCGCCACCGACTTTTTCAAGTCTGAAGAGGGTCAGCAATATCAGGAATCCCCTCTCCACGATCCACGTCAACGCGCTTCAACTCTGCCGGATGTTCGTACAAAGACCAGTTTTCGATACCGGCCAAAAAAGTTTTGGAGGGAATTAGACGACATCATATCCAAAGCTCAAAATACCAAAACCTATTATGTGGATGTTATCCCTTTGCAGTGGGGCATCGCTATTCGACCCATCATCGCCAAATGTAAGAAGACTCTATCTATCCGCCTTGCTCACCTATTGTCATTCAATGACCTAAATCTTAACGTTATCTTAGTATACCTCGCTGGCATCATTGCCCCTGCGCTCCTAGAAAATACTCCTGAAATCTGCCCCGGGATCGCAGTGGCTAACACCGAGCCTCACCGTCCGGACAAGGTGGACTTATTCATCAACTATGCCGATCCACTGCATGCATCCAGATACCCGAAGACCTGGCCAGGTTTAGTGCGCCCGGAGGACTTTCCCGTATTTCTCCCTCTCGCTCGAGACTTTGCAGCAGAACACCGAGGAGCCCGCTTCGCTGTTCTCCGCCTCTGGTCTGCACCCCACTTCTACCCAGCCATGTTAGGCGAGGGCAACCAGGTCGGCTCCTCGTTTCTTGACTGCATCGGGCGCTCGTGGAAGTGGAATTTCATCCCGAAAGACTTCCCCGTGTCTGAGTGGAGTATGTACAACAACCTAAAACTTCGCCTCGAGCTTCTCGAGGAGCAACTTGGTGATCGCGTCATTCACCGCAGTGATGTTGTCCTCGTCATGGGTGTTGATCAGCTTGATTTGCTTCGTTATGCTACTGCCGTGACGTTCGCTATCCAGACTAAGCCGTGGATCCGCGAGTTCGATCTCTGGAAGAGCTTCATTAACGTGGATATAGAGTTTCTGGAGAATCTAGACCCTTATTGGCTTGATTAACCTTTGACACGTTTATTGGCTTTGGGAGTAGGTAGTTCACACCTTTATTTCTTGCTTAGCATCAATGGCCACATATGAGGACACAAGAAATTTAGGAAATCTGTAACACAGTGAATTTGTGTATTCGTGATTAGCTTGTATTTGACCATTTCCTGAATGTCCATAGAAGGCAACCTATGTAACTACCGACTAATCTATTATCAAGGATGCTCTAGGGCTTGGTATTTTCTGCAGCTCGTGGCGTATATCGGAGCAAGGCATCTTGACAGCATAACGAAGTAGGCATAGTGAGTAGATTCACAAATAATTAGGACATTCACTATGCTCTTGAATAAGGGGAGGCTATTCCTGAATTTCTTATTCTATTCGCGCGACTTGTTGATAAAGAAACTAGAAAACTATATTATAGCAACATGTAACTTAACAGCAGATCAGTCAATCTGGAAAGAATATGTTAAGATAGCTAATGAACGAAACCCAGTTAGCTTTATGGGTTAGTATCGATAAGGAGCTGACCCTTTAGGTGAGGCGCTCCGTTACAACCTGACAATGGCGTGATTCCCTGATATCATAATTAACACCTACGAAGCTTGGTACGAAGTTGAAAATTGGTAGGTATACGAACATTACATGTAGCGTGACTGTTATATGAGTACTCCTTGATACAGTTTTTTCTACACAAGGAACTATCATCAAATGTTACCTAGGTCCTGATTCAGCCAGCTCACTCCTGGTTTGGAGTGAAGAAGACTGCTCGACCAGCCCCTGCCTCTTTACTAGCCAATTTCAGAGCTTCCACACCATCTTCGAGCTTGAATGTTCCCTTAGTCTTTAGGCCCGCCTTTTCACCTAGCTTCAACACTCCAGTTTCGATTAACTTGATCAATTCTTTGGCTTGCTTGCTCGTATTCATGTGGGCCCCTATCAAGACGATAGCTTGGTTCGTGATATATGAATAGGGGATCGTTAACTCGTTAACCCCACCCATTAGACTGACCCTTCCTTTAGGCTTAACTGAGAGGATCCCCGCTTTGATGTGCTCCGTGTTGGTGGCAGTAGGCGGTGTCAAGTCGAGAAAAACATCGACCTTCCCGAATTTAGTCAAGGACGCAATATCAGTCTCAGCATTCCCGCTGATCTTGACTGTTTCTACACGTCCTGGTGCTAGGTCTCTGAGCTCAGAGAGAATCTTCTCATTGCGGCCCATGGCAATGACGCGTGCGCCCATGGCGAGCGCAACATGAACAGCGGCACCGCCGAAGTTTCCGGTCGCAGGTGCAATGAGAACCGTCTCACCTGCAATTAGGTTTGCCTCACGAAGGCCTCCATACGGAACTGCAAACTGGCCGAAATATCCAAGGTCTTGTATCGAGACACCTTGTTTCTGTAAGGTCGCCTCATCGAATCGATGGACATTTTCAAGTGGGAAACGAACCAATTCAGCCCAGGAACCATTATGCCATTGGCTCTTAGATAGTCTTTGAGCCTCCTCGGTCACGCCATGATAAATGGCCAATAGGACCTTGGAGTCCACATCATCCCGAGCTCTGATGAGGGGTTCTGCGGCGACGAGATCCCCTACCTTCAGGGTTGTGGCGTCTGCTGGCACAGCGGCAACTCGGCCGATTGCATGTGAGCCTCCGACAAGAGGGAACGTAAGGTCGTACCCCCGAGGATTTCCATTTTGGTAGATCTCATCCGCGTAGGCTGCTATCCAACTATAGAGGGGGCGAACGATGACCGAACCAGGATCCACTTTGGGTGTAGGAAGCTTTGTGACCTTCGGAGCCTCTGAAGGGGAATTGAATAGTAATCCTTTGAAGGAAGCTGGCAGTCCATGATTCTCTGAGGAAGACATTGTTTGTATAAGTCGCGTAACAGAGAATTGAGAAAGGTGTTGTATTATCGAGATTAGTGTAGTCAACTAAAGCTGCTGAATCAACTTGTCATGGTAATCAAGATTCTAGCCCCTGATGCAGCCATTATATAGAACCCAATCCAAATCGTAGTTATACCTGCTGCCATCATGAACTTGGATGTCGATTCTAGCTGGCCTGACAAATCTGCCAGCTCCAAATCTGTCCGCTTCAAGAGATCTTGATAAGCTGGAACCTCCGAAATGACTAATTAAATTTGATTCGGCCGAGTTTTCCTATGGACTGTCTAGAAATTGATAACTGGACGAAAGGCTACGTCCTAATCGAGCGGCAGAGATTCCATCACCACGGACCCGGCCTCTTTCGTAGTTTAATTACTAAGTATATATGGTTTCTGCTCGCGAAAACTGACCGTGTGCGGGGCAGTAAGCGGAGCGAGTCCGGGGGTCTTTGGCGGAGACTAGTACAAATCGCGGTAGCGTCATGACGGGTCTACGGCAGAGTGTACACTAACTAGCGCGGTGACGCCGTCGGGTAGTAACCGAGGCTGTAATATTGTTCTTATGCTTAGGATTCGACGGCTAGCACTATTTTATGTTATGTTAAGGATTTCAAGCATTGCTGTTTACTACTTAGTCTTCTTTCATTGTCCTTCTAAATATAAAAAATTCGTTTCGTGGTAGAGCGGTACCCTGTTGCCAAGCTCATGGATTCAGGCTTGGTTGCTTCAAACCAGCCCTATTATATGGGGTAAACGGATGACCCTGCAGTCATTATTATGGTTAGGTCGCTAACCTATCCATTAAGTCTCTCCAATGTATAGTCTAGCTTTTCGATGCAGGAATGATCCAAACATACCTAGTGGTAGACGAGAGTGAAAAGGCTCATGAGAAGTAGACCTCGAAGACGCAGAATGCTACTAGGTAATCGGCTCTAACCTAATCGAAATAGAAGGTGACTGGGAAAATAACATAAAAAATGAACAAGCTTGTCCCGATGCAGTTGCAACGACGCAGGCAGTTAGGACCTACCTGTAAGAAGCTAGACTTTGGCTCGTTGGTTGCCTGTCCCATCGTGTTCTACTAACTACCCCGCTGCAGTTTTCACAACTTGAGCCCTCAGCGAAACGTGCCGACGTTTCGTGCTGGCAAACCATAAAACAACAAAATGGATCTGCTCGAACTTCCGGCCGAGATTATTCGGCTTATCTTGAGTAGCGTATAATAAGTATCACATCCCTTGTCTTTCCCTGGTACTGATATCTGATAGGTTGAGGGGACGCAAGACCTTAAATCCTTTTGCGAAGCTTCCAAAGCCGCCTATGAGCATGCAGCCCCTGTGCTCTACCAATCGGTCACCTTGACGCTCTACCGATCGGTTACCGTGATACAAGACAAATTTGCCTATGAATTGACCCCGAACACGCACCTAGAGGCTCTTTTGGATCAATCTGAGCGATCCTACGTCTTACAATATACCAGGGAACTTTGTATCATGTCTGACTGGATTTCCAATAGTTGGCGCTGCTGGAATACTAGCAAAATCAACTTACCCCTTAAACGACTTTCCCTTACCGCTTTCCACCTTTTTCCCCCCGAGAGACTCATAGAGTTTCTCAATGTCCGCCATCTCCAGTCCCTTAAGTTGCGGAAATGTCCTGGGTGGGATTCCTTATTGAGTATCCTGTATGAGTCTGGACAGAGCTTCAATCTTAAGTCCTTCGAATTTCAGAATTCCATAGATTTCGCGGAAGAGTATGACGAAATCAAAATTAGCGACTTCCTCAATGCATTTACCGGCTTAGAAGAGTTATATCTCCAAGTTATAGATCCTGATTCCCCCTTTCTTCTCTGGGAGGCGGCTCTTCATCATTCCTTGTCGCTTCGACGAATGGTTTATGCCAGGACAGAAAGTATATTCCGTGATTACTATGTGGAAGAAGAATACCTAGCCAATTTGTCCCTACGCAGCGTTAAGGATTGGAAAAGGTTAAAGCACTACATTGGTGCGCTGGATCTCGAATGCCTCGGCCTAGCCTGTCCCCCATTCCGCTTTGTAGGTGACTTATCGTCCACAATGCCAGGCGATTTAAGACCACTGACTTCCGATGATAGCAATCTCTCCTTCGACCATACTGCCAGAAAGGCACGCTGAAAGTACTTCACGTGCGGCAGTCTAAGCTAAACATAAAGCGGCATGGTTCCTGGTGTTTTGATAGGCATAAGTCGGAGTTAATGAGACCGGACTTCCAAGATTTGGTAAGCTGGGCTTTTGGGCCGGATGGAATCAATTCACTTCAATTGCTTGCATTTGGGGATTTTCAATGCCGTGGCCGGTTTTTTCCTTATAATTTGATCTTACGCCGGAAGGATGCTCCCGTCCCAGATGGCGAGCTGCCGTATCACCGACTTGACCCATGGCTGGAACGTAACAAGTCACTAAGTGATGCCGTCTGTGGGTTTCTGGAAGCATGTCCGATTACGCCACTTATGGATGGGAGAGACGACAGTGACGACGAGGATGACGAGGATGACGAGGATGACGAGGGCGATGATATTGGCGATGATGATTCCGTGGAGGCCGATGCTTGATGCGCCAAACCTTACCTCTATTATATCTCAAAATATTGATGGCAATGTTTGTGCTCTTTGAACCCCCTGGTAAAACAAAAGTTACCTGAAGGTTTCACCTAACTTAGTTCTTGCGTAGTAGCTACTACCAAGAGCGGGATCTCATTTATACTTGGGGTTTAACATAGTCTAGGGATTGAGGCATTGAGAGAACGGTTGTATAAACATATCTATTGTCACAATAGAAATTTAACCTCGTTGTCGAATATTTGATGTATACGGTGTACCTCAGATTATTACGGATTCTGGAGATATACGTGTGCGTACCTTTATAAAAATAACATATTCCGTGGGGCTTGATAACCTAGAAAAGGTCATGATATGTTCGCCGGCTTAACGTTTCTAAAAACTGTAGTATATTTGTAACTAAGAGGTTCCGCAAATTATATCAACTCTAATTGAAACCGTACGGGAGTTGTATCGACAAGATTTAGATTGCAAACAATAGCTCTAGCTGTGCAATCGTACTTGATTTGTACCTTAATACTCTCAGAATAATAGATCTCTTCATCAAGTCAGTCCGACCTTCGAACGTCGCATTGCGAATCAACTGGTCCCAGAACCATCGTAATTGTGGCGCGGCGATAGCACTGCCTTCGCACCTTGTAACTATCATTGTATTTATAACTCTATTCGTTTCTCTAGCGGCACCGCATCTCTAGCATTTGATAGTATATGTTTTTCAATATTAGCAGTAGGCTGGATAATGTTGATTACTCTATCGTTGACAAATTCAAATCTGGCTAGCAGCTGGACTTTACTTGTTAAATAATATCAATTTTATGTCGACGTGAATAGATAGCTTGCTCAAATCGCCTGATCCATCTTAACATCTCCAAATATTAATTGGACGACCGACTGGACTGCTACGTGCCCCTTTCATGACATTTTATGCCTCGCTCCTGCCATTACACTTGATGCAACACCTTATAAAAATAATTCGCTTTCGAAAGAATATACATCAATCTGAAAGTTCGATAGGTCCTTAAATCTGTAAATGCAATGGCGTTTGTTATTTATATCTGTAGAAATCATGCAACTAGCGGGCATAGTTGCAGCAAACTATCTAGCCTAACTTAGTTGAACATGAACTTATCTATTATGCTATAACTACCGTTAGCACGGATAGCTATAGCCCGTCATATGCTAGCTTACTTATTTCCGGTAATGAGCGAGACCGCCCGCTTTCTTGACACCAACTTAACTGGCCCCTAAATTACGCCTAGCTATCTAGATATCGTTTACATTCTTACCACATTCAAGTATAATTTCGAGCTCTACCAACATGGAGACACAACCTCAGGCAGCGGCACGCATGTACGACGCACGGGCGCCGAACTACGAAGATTCGTGGCATCCGGATTATTCCCGGAGACTAATGGAGCGGGTGCCCCTAAAGCCCGGCAATCGAGTCCTCGTACCTTGCTGCGGCACCGGACTCGAGTCCTTCATCGCCGCCGACATGATCGGGTCGGATGGCTTGGTGGTCGGAGTTGACATTAGCACAAGAATGCTACAAGGGGCTCGCGCTCGACAGTCGCGCGAGCCGGAGCTTGGCTCGAGAATCAAGCTCATCTATCATGATGTGACGAGTCTGGATTCGAGCGCAGAGCTGCAGGATCTGCGGGGCACGTTCGACTTCCTTATCTGCAGTTGCGCCTTCGTCCTCTTTGAAGACCCCGCTGCTGTTGTTAGAGCTTGGCGGCCCTGGCTGAAAGACGGTGGACGTATGGTCATTGACATTACACATGAGAAAAACCTGATACAAGGGATTCTGATGGAGAAAGTGGCAGCAAGGCTTGGGTTGAGGTGGCCCTCAAACAGACTATGGATTCAGAACAGCGATTCATTTAAACGCATTCTGGAGGAGGAAGGACTGGTTGTCGAGTCAGTCGAGTTGCTGGACAATATTACGGGCAAGCCCGTCTCGTCATTTAGCGTGGACGACGCCGATGCTCAGTTAGAGCAGTTCGAGCAAACTGCGAACTGGCTTCTTGCCACTACGTTCTCTTGGGAAGGGAAGAAGGAAAGAGCCCGTGACTTATTTCGTGAAGAATGGAAAGATATCGCTCGCGATGGTAAGGTCGAGGTTGTTGATTGGCTCTATCTGTATGTGGCGAGAAAAGCATAAGGGATTAAATCAAGGAGAAGAGTTCGGGCTCACCAAGTAAAGGCGCCCAAAATCCGAGCCGTATTGAATTTTAAGTTAGCGTGGTACCTCCTGGCTCGCATTCGCCCAATAGCCAGCCACTGGGAATGTTAAGATTTCAAATGTGAATGATGAAAGGGCGCTGGAGTTCCAGATGAAATTAAGACTGACAGTATCACAGATACATCGGACTTTATACATTCAGGCTATAGCACAACCAATCACAAAAGCTTGATGCAGTCCGCGCAATACCATAACGAGAATTCAACAATTTGTTCTGGCAACTTACACTTCTCGAAGTTTACTAAGGCGATGTAAAATCTATCCTAGGACTGCTATCGCTCTATCAAATTCGTAGCTAAAAGCAGGATATGATACTGGCCATTTGAGTGACCCCGATCAAGCCTCCAGACTTTGAATCGAAGATCCATTGCCACACCCCGAGAGGCTCTTCCGAGAATTCTGCCCTTCTTCGTTCGCACCTTGACGTGGCCAAGCTCACGTTCAAGACGGTCTACTACGGTGAGCAATCATCCATCCAGCAACGACATTAATTGCGGAGTTCTTGTAACTCATGCTGTTCGTTGGGAATTAGGACTGATTAGCAAGCCCGTTGACCGTGTCTTACGCGTGCTGGCTGTCGATACTGCCCCATGATTACCCACTTCTATGCCGGCTCAGTATTAATGGTCATCTAGGTGACTGAGTGTATAAGCCCAGAGCAATGATGTGAAATGATATAGGGGCTTATATATCGGTGGCAGTAGTTTGCAAGCTGCAGAATAAAGATAAGGAATGCAATATTCCTGTGTAGTAAGTCACTTCAGCCAGTAGAAGCGCTAGGTTGCGGTGTTGATGGACCGGCCTGATCAGCAGCTCCAGCAGTAGTGCCAGCATTCCCTCCTCTTCGCCCTCTACCCCGGCCGCCTCGTTTGGAACGATCGGTCTGTGGTTCGGCCTTCTTCTCAGCCACGGGAGGAGGAGGAGGAGGAGGCGCAGGCGGGGCGGCTGCAGAGGAAGCCTTTTTTGTTTCCTTTCGTTCAAGAACCTGTACAGTGCCTTGGGCCACTGACACTGGACTTGCAGCTATGGCTTTGACGAGCCCATCATGGTTCCCGAAGTCAACATAGGCAAAGCCCTTTCGTTTATCGATCTCTACAAATGTAACAGGACCAAAGGCCTCCATGGCTTGCTTGAGCAGAGGTTCTGTAACACCCTGGGATGGGTTGGCATGCTTGACGAAGCCACGAGTGGCTCCCGAAGAAACGGAAGGTGTTGCAGACCCCTTTTTCTGGGCCGCAGGTACCGATTTTGCAGGTGTGGCCTTACTAACAGCAGCCTTCGGACCGACCGGAGTTGCCGGGGTTGAGGTTGGGGCTGTGGTAGAAGTTGAGGGCGCTGCTTCGGCGTTTGTGGGATTTTCTTTGCGTTTTAGGATTACTGGAGTTGCCATTGGTGCTGCTTTGCCTGTAGTGAGAGTTTCTGTTCCCTTGCCCTTCCCAACTTCACCTGAAGCGTTCTGCTTTGCACCTTTGCCGCCACGACTTCGCCGAGAACCCTCAGAAGCCTGAGATTTCGGGGCTGTTGGGGCCGATGGTGGTGCGGTAGAACTTGACTTGCTGGGCCCAGTCGGCGGCGTGGGAGTGGTAGCTTTACTGTTAGTTTCTTTGTTTTGTTTGTTCTCCTTGCTTGCCTCAGGCTTGCTAGTAGAGTCAGCCTTAGCAGCATCTTTCGCGGCATCCTGACGGGCTCGTCTATGAGCGCTTCCGGGGCTGAGCCCAAGATCACGCTGCAGTATCTTGGCTGCTGCTGCGATGTTGGCACGGCGACTCTTTGGAGCGGGTTCTTCACTCGATTTAGCAGAGGCAGCTTGGTTTGCCGCAGTCTTGGCAGCTTCGGCTACTTCCTGGGCGATCGCCTTCTTGGTGAGTAATTTCACGGGCTCCTTGGCTTTCTCTCTCTCTTTTTCTTTCTCTTTCTCAGTCGATTTATCGGTCTTATCTCCCTTTACATCCTTGCCTTTCTTCTTACTATCATCTTTGCCCTTGTTCTGGGATTCATGACGAGCATGTTTGGCGCTCTTCGCCAGGGCGGCTTCCTTTGCCTTGTTGGCCTTTTTCTCTCTAAGATATTCGACCAATGGTGTTGTCGTGATCTTGACGTCTGTCTTATTGGTATCTTCGGCCACTTGATCGGGATCAGCCTCTCTTGGCGGGGTCGGCGCAGTCAGACTCTCAAGAAACTTCATGAACTCAGAGTCAGAATCTATGGTGCCTTGCCTTAGATCCGTCCGTTTCTTAGCCGTTGGAATTCTCTGGTGGAGGGCGACCTCTACATAAGGGGGCCCGACAAGAGCCGGGTCGTTGGCCGTGTGTTTGGCGTCTTCCCATTTCGACTGCTGGACTCTCTCAGACAGCGCAAACATGTCGCTGACATTTAGGAGGTGGAGATAACATCTTGCGGGTCGAGATAGGTCCGCTGGGCTAATTTAGAAGGTATGTTAGTTGGCGCAGGGCTCCTAAGGCCATTAAATGCCGCGGGAAACACGCACTCGTTGGAAATCTCGCCGCTATCGTAGCGCGCCCAATCGACCTTTCCCTTACTGACTTTCCACTCGTCTCCCAGTATGGCCCAGCACTCATCTTCGGTCATGCCAGGGGGCAGGCGACGGATAAGGACCTTCTTGCCTTCGGCCTGGGTCCTCGCCATGCCTACAGCCAAGTAAACAGGCGTGGAATTGAGTCTTGCTTGATGCTTAATCTTTACAGACGTGGACGATGGCGTTGTGGAGTGTCGGTGCTGCACATCAAGGACATGGTTCTTTGTGTCGGAAGTGCAGGACCAAGAAGCGACAGGGCGGCGGAATGTCTCGAGTATGTATTTGGAGAGGGCGTTGAGCGCGAAGGTTTCAAGTCATTGAAGTTAAATCCTGTCTACTGAATTCACGTATCATGTTCAGTATCTAGATACCCCACCACTCAACTCATTCACTACCTATGTTTACGCTAGTCTAGTCTGGGTAGCATTGAGAACGTCGCGCAATAGTGGGTTGCCCCACCTGCCGTGAATGCTGAAGCACGTACTGAACAGACAATGCGCTCGGTTTTAAGGTTTATTGAATTTATCTTCTTTTGAGGAGCGGTACATGGATCACTATATCGAATTTATCACCCTAGAAGACACTCAGCATATCAATGCTGGAGCCCCCCCAGCTGCCGACAACCCACCACTGGTCTGGGCATTGTCCTCGAACGTCCAATCTAATATATCGAACTGCCCGCGATACCTACAAGCTTTCCTTATTTATATCCCATTTGTTCTACCGAGCTCCCTGGTCCTGTCGCGACAATGGGGCCTACCCGTATTGCCGTGCCCAAGCCAGGACCAGCCAAGTTGACGCCAGGTGCCGGTCTAGATGAATGGCTCGAGGAAGCGAAACAATGTCATTATCTTCCCGAGCCGGTTATGAAGGAGCTCTGTGAAATTGTTAAGGAGATTCTCATGGAGGGTAAGCTACATACCCATATACCACGACAGCAGAGGGCGTGGCGTTGGCATGCTAACAGGGCACGGCTTGGCTATAGAATCCAACATTCAACCGGTAGTCACTCCCGTCACCATCTGCGGCGACATCCACGGTCAATTCTACGACCTGCTCGAGCTGTTCCGAGTTAGCGGAGGCATGCCCGGCCAACCCGCAACCGAGGCGCCTGCGACAGCCACCACTGTTATCACTTCAGATGACATCGAGCCGCCGGAAATAACAAATCCTAAACTAAAGAAAAAGATAAAGCAAACCAAGAAGCCGGAAGTGGGTGATAGCGCAGGGGACGATTCCACCATCGTAGAGGATGACGATGATGAAACCACCGAGATTGGAAACTCGTCGGCTCCTACATCCGGCGAGGTCGCAGCTGCAACGAGCGCCGACACTCGTTTCGTCTTCCTAGGCGATTTCGTCGATCGGGGATATTTCAGTCTCGAGACACTCACTCTGCTCATGTGCTTGAAGGCCAGGTGCGACTCGTCTCGATCCATTTAAGGACAATTTTGACTAAAGAAGAGTAGATACCCCGACCGAATTATCCTCGTCCGAGGCAATCATGAGTCCAGACAAATAACACAAGTATATGGATTCTACGAAGAGTGCCAGCAGAAGTATGGCAATGCCTCGGTGTGGAAGGCGTGCTGCCAGGTGTTTGACTTTTTGGTGCTTGCCGCCATTGTAGACGGTGAGATCCTCTGCGTCCACGGAGGTCTCAGCCCTGAGATTCGCACCATTGACCAGATTCGAGTTGTGGCTCGAGCCCAAGAAATTCCGCATGAAGGGGCCTTTTGCGATCTTGTCTGGAGCGACCCCGAGGACGTTGAGACATGGGCCATTAGTCCTCGAGGCGCTGGGTGGCTATTCGGGGATAAAGTGGCAACGGAGTTCAACCATGTCAATGGGCTCAAACTTATCGCACGTGCACACCAGTTGGTAAACGAGGGATACAAGGTATGTCTGCTGCCTGCAAATGTCTCTTATACTCGTGTGTATTAATCTATTCACAGTACCATTTCCCCCAGAATTCCGTTGTTACGGTCTGGTCGGCGCCAAATTACTGTTACCGCTGTGGTAATGTTGCCTCGATCATGACGGTCGACAAGAACTTAGATCCTAAATTCTGCATATTCTCTGCTGTTCCTGATGATATGCGGCACGTGCCGGCTGGGCGGCGTGGCCCATCGGATTATTTCCTTTAAGGGTTGTACTTACGATTCCGTCATGAGTTGGATGATACCATTACGGCGTTTGGAGGACAGTAATACATGATAACGCACGGGGCCATGCTACAACGATGCATATAGAGCGATGAAATGGGCTTGCGGCTACGATGACGCATTGTGAGGCATTATATTCAACCACGAACTTCGAGGCTCAGGGCAGCCTATTTGTATAATATGTAGAAGATGCAATCTTCAAGTCATTATTACATATTCCATGTACACTGTCTCATTTCCTGTCGTAAATCTCTTTTGATTCTGTTGAAAGTTTATCTTCTGATAGATGATGAATCGGTGAGAATATCTGAAACGTAATAAAATTAGGTATTGCGAGCAAATGCCTACCTACAGCCATGTTATCACAATTCCCCGAACAGGGCTAGAAATGCAGTGAAGTTCGACACACCGGAGGTGGGATTCGGAGCCCCGCCAAATTAACCCCACCATTGGCTGGACGCCAAAAACCCGGGGTAAACTTGCGTTGTCTAAGTTCTTTCATTGTCTCTATCGTTATTCTTAGCTTCAATTTTGCAAGTTCATTCATTGGCTATTTACCAACAGCCTAGAATCCCTTACATCTCACGTGATACCTCATACCTCGTACCTACCTAGTCGCTAACCAGTGAAGGGGTTCATCCAAATCAAATCACCAGGGAAGAAAGGAGAAAACAAAATCAGATCGCGATGGCGTCACATTCCCGCTCAGCGTCTGCTATCAGCGGCAGCTACGGACATGGGGCCGCCGCATCAACGAGGGAGAAGACGCACTTCGAGATGCAGCGGGAGGCGTTGATTGGGGAGATAGCTATGGTGGGCTTCCTTTTTCTCGTTTCATCTCCATTATCGCGACGGTGAATTCTTACCACTCTCATCTGAACTTTCTTTTCCGGATCGGTGCGCTTAGATACATTCGCGCATCGAAAAAGAAGAAGGACCCGAGTATTTTTGAGATCTAGGGGAGTTAAGGCAACTAGAGGAGCCGAGAAGGGACAGATAGAACTAACCCTCATCCAATTCCTAGAGCTTCGAACATGTCCTCGCCAACATCAACAAATTGAACCGGTCACTAGAGGCCGTCGTCGCGGTACGCCCGCCCATTTCTTTATCATCTATCACCTACTGCTCTATCTCATTCTATCTAATGAATTCATTCGTATCTCACCAATTCTTACTTCATTCCCTTTCTTGTACCTTTCTATTATAAAACTAACAGCTACTAAAGGTTGGCAACGAGTTCTCATCCGTCGAGGCACTCTGGTCACAATTCGAGAACGTCATGGCCAAGGACGAGGAGAGCAAGACTGGATCAGGGAACGAGGAGCAAGAAGAAGTTGGGGAGCGGTCAACCACACCAAAGGGCGAACCTGGACAGCAGCACTAAAGACTGCATGAGAAACAGGTCACGAAGAGATGAGAAGCGAGTCGGGTGAGACGAAACAGATATATCCCGGAATTTCTACTTCTTAGACTACGACGAGGTGGGCGGCGTTATGGTATACCAAAACTACAGCAAAGAGAGCAAATCACATTCAGCCAGGGAGATCCCCGGTACGGTAGGGTTAGAGGCAATCAAGTAACGTTTAATTCCATTTTATTTGCTATCCCGACCATGCTTTCTTTATGCGTTCAAAGAACAGACAAAAAACACCATAAAAAAACAAAACAAAAATAATCAGATTCTCAGCCCGGCCCAGCCAACCTGGCCCCAAATCCAGCGTGGGGGTACACGTACGGACTGATTCAATACAATTGTTCGCTGTCCATTCAGTCAGTCTGCGTTTCTTTCCTTCTTCGCCGAGGCAGAAATAAGATACGTTGATATACACATACCCTTTGCTGCCCTCGACGACAAACAACAATGCTTGCAAAACATAAGACAGACAGACCTGTTGCTCCATCTCCCTCCTCCAGGCCCCCCCACCAGTCCAATTCCGGCCGCTTTCCTCGGCCCTTTTCGTCGATTATGATGACGCCCTTCTTCCGTTTCGAAAAAGGATTCCCATGCAAAAGACGCCCATTGTCGAAAATTGTGGAAAATGCAGATTTCAAAAACGCCCTGGTCAACAGACGGTACGGGTACGCCATTACCTATCCGTCCATGATGCCAGAGGTCCAAATAACAATTGTCATTTAAGAAAATTAACAATAAAAAAAAGAGACAATAAAAAGTCGTTGCAGCGTCGTCCATTAACTAACGGGGCTTTCGTGACTCTAGGCGTCTTTGTCACGTTTTTGCCTATCTGTTCTCGTAATTTTGCTTCTCATCCCCGAGCCGCTCGCGTGAATTTGCCATGTCATGTCGAAATTTATTCTCTTTACAAGAAGTTGCAGTTCCGCTTCTTCTTCTTAAAAGCGCGGATGCTGGCCAGGCCGGTGCTGTCCTTGTGCTTGTGGCCGAAGGCACCGGACATGGACGCGGATGACTTGGGTGCCGCGGCCATGGCGGCCTCGATGTTCCGCTTGTCGTTCACGACGACGGTGTGGATGGCGTTTTCGAAGATCTCGTCCACGCCGACCATCTCTTTGCTGCTGCACTCCATGTATTGGGCGCCCATCTTCTTGGCGACGGCCATTCCTTGCTCCGTTGTGACGGGTGTGAGGCCTTGTGTCTTGAGCATCTCCACGCAGGTCTTCTTGTGCCGTAAGTCGGACTTTAGACCAATGAGGATGAGGGGTGTGTAGGGGCAGAAGTGGAGGACTTCGGGGTACCACTTGTTTATCACATGTTAGCTATGCCGTTTATGTGAAGTGAGAGAGGGAATCGGTGGGAACATACCTTGTCGAGGACATTGTCCAATGAGTTCGGGCAGTCGATAGCGAAACAGACGAAGATGAGATCTGTCTCGGGATATGATAGTGGACGTAATCTGTCGTATTCTTCTTGTCCGGCCGTATCCCACAGCGCGAGCTCCACAGTCTTACCGCTTTGTTGGTGTGTTGGATAAGTGATGTAGTTCTCGAAGACTGTTGGTACGTATTTCTGATGGCGGACATATGTTAGCAGCGGAGCGCGCGGGGGGAGGTTGCGGAATAGGGGCACGTACCTCTGGGAAGTAGCCTTGACTGTAGCTGATCAACAGACACGTCTTGCCACATCCGCCATCGCCGACAACTACAATCTTTTTCGAGTAGGCGGGGGCGTCGGTCATATGTGTTGCTGATGACTCCCTTCCCGTTGTTGATGTGCTGTTGACAGTGCTGACTGTTCCGTCGCTAGCCCGCGTGTTACGCCCTTGCTGGCGATCTGTTGGCTTGCGCTGAAGGCCGCTGTCGTATCTGTCTGTTGTGGGTTGGTAGGAGGATCGGGATTGTGAGTACGCCATGGCGGGCGCCGTGTATAACGTGGCAAATTGTATTGTTGAATAGAATGCAGAAATTGAATGTCTAGTCTCAGATTGATAGTGTACGGCGATGTAATTTTTGCAATTGCGTTGGAATGGAGGTGAGACTCTTGACCGAGGATCGAGAATCAGACGGGAAGTTTGGGTTGTAAGTGGGAGAAAACACAGAGCAGCCGCGCGAGAAGGTGTGCATGCAATTATGCTTCGGTTTGGTGGTTGGTTGGTTGGCTTAGTGCCGCTCTCGCTACCGATCCGGGCGCATGCATTTCGTCACAGGTCAATACAGTCGCTAGGGCAACCGCGCCAGCTATGCATTATGCGTAGTGGCCCGATCGCTCTTGTTTCACCATTTCAGGTACCTATCGATAATGGAACTCCACTATTTCGCTTGAATCCGGGCGCCCGGGCAAGGCTTAGGGGATCTGATGCTTCCAATTATAAACAGCCCCGGCAAGCTAATAAACATCGTAGAGCTGAAATTCCCAGGTAGGTAAATGTTCCGGTCTACTATTATTTAGTATAAGGGAGTGTTAGTTAGTCACCATCGAGATCACATCTTTTACCCACTTGCACTACCCATAATCCAATCTTCTCCTCCTACAAACGACTTGTGGATAATATCATTATCTTCTGATTCTCTTCGTTATCTGTTTACTTGCAACTAAGATACCCACTCGGCTACCTACCTAGGTAGGTACGTGGTGATGGCTCGTGCACGCCAATCACACTAATCCCCAACCAAACCTTGATCCACTCTAACGTGCCGAAATTTTTCTAGCCATAAAACGCACCGATCCTACCAATCCGCTCGCATTTTCAACATAACAAGAGTTGCACCTGCCTCACGATGTCGTCTGACGGCCCGGAATTGAGCAAGTATGTGACGCTGGTATCTGGCGATCGCTACGAGTTTGTCGTGCTACGAGAGGCTGTCCTCATCAGTTCGGCCATCAAGGGCATGTTGGATCCGAAGAGTGAGTGCACCTAAGCTTTTGCCAACAAACCCTTGCTACGATCAAAATCCTGGGAGATGATGTCCGTCTGACCACCCGTTTCAACACAGGTCAGTTTGCTGAGGCTCGCTCCGGTCGCTGTGTCTTCGAGGAGATCAGGTAAGTCCGCTTCATTACCGCTCTGTCCAACCAACCTTATGCTTCCATCTCAACCACGCAAACTTGCCATACCTGGATGATGATCACACAATTATTTCGCTGTGTTCTTACTGATGGACCGACATCATGTCCGGTCTGAATGACACCAACTACACTTGATCTGACTTAACCATCACGTCACGCTCTCTTACGTCCTTGCCAAGCTACTTGGACCTCGAAAGCTAACCGATTCCGTTTCTAGTGGCATAGTTCTCGAAAAAGTCGTTGAGTACTGCCAGTATTGGTATAAGTACAAGGACAATGAGAATGTTCCCGATATGGACATTCCTGTCGAGCTATGCCTCGAACTCCTCCAGGCTGCAGACTTTCTTGGTTTGGACCGTAAGCCTCCCTCCACAAACAGACGATCCTGTATAGGACACAAGACTGACGTACTCGAAAGGATAATAATGATGTTTTGTTGACAACGTAATTTCTCGGCGATTTACTAGGCGCTCACTGGATGTAGAACCAATTTGGAGTTGTATCTGCTTGGCGGCGTTTGCGGTGTGGGAATGAGAACGGCGCGCGAGTCCGATACCACAATGCAAATCGGTAATGGGGCAGAGTTTCTGCTACCTCGACGTGTTTTGACAAAAAAAAAAAAAAAGGCCTACCGTATCACAAGTCGTAAGTGAAGCAGTCACAAGGTAATTTCCAGTCGGCTCGACTATTCTCACACCGGAATTCCCGATCCCATCTTAGCATATGCGTTCAACTCCTCGCTCTCCCTTGGGTTGAACGTCTAATACCGATGGAAGAAGAATAGTTCCAATATCCCCCGTCACTCTGCGTGACTTGTGTTTTCTCCGTCGAGATCATGCTTTTTAGGAGGGGAGACAATTCTCGTAATTTTTAATGAGGTTGAATCTTTTGACAAATACCTAAATTATCAAAAAGTCCTATGAGCGACATGGCAGCACCTAGTCTAGTAATACAGCAGTCCTTTCATTTCATAGATGACGTACGAGCCATATTGATGTACACCATAACACCGCAGCAAAACCTTTGTATAGGGAATTTCCGTCTAATGCCAACCGCCACCACGACCTCCTCCCCTTCCCCTTCCTCTTCCTCGCATGAACCCTCTTCCACGCCCAGAACCCCCCCTGCCTCCTCTGCCTCCCCTTCCACCAAACCCACCACGCCCATCCCCACCTGAGCTAGGCGGTGGTCCCCTCGCCTTCCTCTCAGCCCTTTCCTCGGGACTTGCATCCCAGAGATTCGGCACGCCCACAAGCTCGCAGAACGCAGCCGTCTGGGGATTCGTGTACTCGTCGGGTTGGTCTGGCACGCTCTCGGGCATACCGTGCTGATGCGGCGGGGCCGTGATCTCGAAGTTGTCCGGCACGGCCAGTCTTCCCGCGCGCACGACATGCTCGTCTATCCAAGCGCGCTCTGCATCAATGAGACGCGTATACTCTTCCTCGCCGAGGTTCGGAGCCGTCGGCGCTGAGGAGTCACCTATTGTGAGGTGCTGCGCGAATACACGCGTGATGGCGAGCCATTCGGCATCGTAGTGGAGTGCGTACCGCTTCTCTCCTGAGGGGGGAGGGTGGAGGGTTGGTTGAGAGGCGTCGACGGGTGATAGGGTGCAGAGTTGAATGAATTTGCGGCCGGGGAGACATTTGTCTAAGGCCAGGAATCGTGTGGTTGTGTTCGTTATGCTTGCGGGTACCGGTTGCCCGGGATTAAGCTTTGGTCCGCGTTGCGCGGGTGCAGGTGTCGCGAATGATGCAGGGAGTTGGGCACGTAGTTCATCCGTCACTCCCGATGGCGTTGGCTGTGATGTTGGGGGCGCTGGTTCGGAATTATGTGTGTCTCCAGCCGGCGCCTCGTCGTCTTCGTCGTCAAGGTCAATCTCATCTGGATTTCCAGAAGCTTGCTCGGGTTCCGAAGTCGGGGCAATTTTCTCTTTCTCGTTGGTCTCAACCTGCGCTGACTCGGCGCTGGGTGGCTGGTATGTCCTGATAGCGGTGAACTTGCAATGCATATGTGCCGAGAACCAGTATGCAGGTCTCAGCCGATCCATAACATACTCGGCGGCCGGGTTTCCTAATTTGCCATCTATACTCTCCTGTCTGAAGTGAGGCTTCATGTTGTACAAGGCAGCAGCATCCCCGTGCTTCTCGATGGCCCGGGGCCAATCGTGGCTTAGGCCAACGTCAACTTGCTCCCTTAACAGTAATAGCTTCCGTATATCTATCTCACGCACGTGATAGAAGGTCTTGATGTCGTCCTGACTAAACGGAAGTCGCTCATGATGCGGCTTGCGATAATCAAATCCCTTCCAGATGCCGCTCATTCCAGCAATTCTTAAGGGCCCGAAGCGTAGGACATTAGCGGCGCCGAGATAGTAGATATTCGGCGCGACCCAGCCGCCGTAGTATAGCTCCCATAGATACGAGCTCGCCTCATGGTTTCCAGCGATGAAGATAGTCAGATAAGGCGCCGTCTTCTGGCCGTTGTAGTAATATGGAAAATCACCCAGTTCTCTGTACTTGGCCGGAACGGACATGACGGAAAGGTCCGCGGCGTTGCGCACAGCCTCAAAATCGCCGCCAATGATGAGCAGGTCTACGCCGTCCCATCCCCGTGCCTTACTCGCTGTGGCGACGGAAGCGTAAATGGCGTCGAGGGTTCCATGTCCCTATTAGTCATATGAGTAAGTAAATGGTCGTCATGATTGTTGATTCATCAAGTGCCTTACACAGCCCTCGATGGCGACGCGGACGCCATCTGTCTCAAACGTCGTGCTGCCTGTCGCCATTGCGTTGGCCCGGACGCGATTGCGATCGGGAGCTTCAAGTACAGAAGTGAGGTGATACAGGTTCATCCCCAGCGCTTTCCACAGCTGAGATTTTAGTGGGCCTAGCGGGCCATGCCGCACAACAGATCTCACAATGAACATGTGTAACTACGTGACGTATCGGGCGCCGTACACTTCACGAAACGTTAGGTACCTACCTACCTAATTCTTTGTCAATCACATGCAATTTTGATGTGTAAAAATGATTACCCCACTCCATATATTGATTGATTAGGCTCGCTGTGACCTGAACACAAATGTCGGCGCGAAGTCAAAGGTACGTCGAAGGCAACACAGTCAAACGCATTTATTTTACTGTCTAGACGTATTGTTGCCAACGAAGCAATTTGATTACTCGGGGGTCTTTGTGACTATCATGAAGTTCATGCATGTCAGACTCGGGCGAGGCATTCGCTCCGATCTTCACTCACCAGTATATCCTTTTTATCGTTATCTTCGAAGTTCGGGGATTCAAGACTCAGTTGCTTCTCATCAAATAAAGACGGTGCTTCGACTTATAAAGCGGCTCCGCTATTTAAGCCTTCCATCTATGTCGGCTCTCTTGAGCTCTCTATAAGTCAACTTAAAATGACTACAATTTAACTCACAAGACGTATTTCATCTCATTTTCGTATGAGACCTCATTTTGCGTATGATCGCTAATATACTCTCGATGGATAATACCTTGCGATATAAGACATCTAATGCAGTGTGATAGCACCACCTTGGACTAGGCCAGTGACATATCTACATAACAACGCGTGAATAGTAGCTTGAAAACACTTTTTGATACACTTGACGCCAATCTGTACACAGTGGGTGATCGTCCCCAGTACAGTCTATATAGCAACACAACATAATCCCCGAGCCTTGGTATTTCGTTCCAAATGAAAAAGAAAACCGTAACAGAATGCCTAGATAGTAAATGGACATAAACATCATAACAGATCGATGTGCTGCAACTATGACTCAAAAAGGTGACCTCAGATCTCCCCGGCTCAACATACAAGATATTTCGGCAAGAGGGTACAGAAAACTCTCATCTCATCTCCCATCCGACCCATAACGCCAAATAATTCAACCGATCAAAAAAATATCCCATGAACGCCTTGGCTGTTGCCAAAGCCGTATACTCTATATATAAATCATTCCGCGCATCAGAAAGGGTTGAACCTGGGTAGTCTATAATGTGAATAAAAGCAATGACAGCTGTGATAAAGAGGGTCCAGTACAACCCGTTCGAGAAAGGAGAATGGAAGGTGTGGTATCATCGTAACCTCGGTCTTCGTGTCGCGTGTATAATAATTGGGGAAGAAGGTATGAACGTGTAGGTTGGCAACGTGACAGTGTCCAGATAGTACATCTAGGTCAAGGCAGGGTACAAAGAGAGCAAGGATCGAGAGCCACAGGGGAAGGGGGGGAATGCCATCTTGGACTAATCGGGGTAGGGGAATGGGAATCCACACGAACGTCTGCCTGATCTCAGCGGAGCAGATGCGTGGGACAGATCGTGTGATACCAGTCCAGACCAGGGGTTGAGACTACCGGGCTGAGAAGAGCAGGCAGCCGCGACCATGCGGAGTGGCCAAGGAGGGACGTTTGATATGGAACCATCATTATTGTTGGTTCTGTAGATTTTCTAGTGTGACGTGGTTGTTGAAGTGGCGTATGTTCAGGTTGCAGCCGACAAATGCTGTGGCCCGTCGTTGGGTGAATGTGTTTCGTGTGTTCAACGATGATTCGAGCGGCGCGGTTGTCTGCGCCGCGAAATGTAAAATCGCTATTGTAAATTGCCCAATAGTGTCTTTAAGCCCCGCCTCTTGTTGGCGGGTGAGTCGTATTTCCTCCCGTTTAACTGATGCGTCGAGAGCGGTCGGGAAGTGGGTGAGCGATATAATCGCCGTGCTCGCGATTGCCAGTGCGAGAAGAGCCTGTGCCGTGTCTGCGGGATGAAGACGATGTCGATGTCCTTTCTGCTGTGGTGAGGCTGTAGCTACCGTGTTGCCGTGGCGATGCTAAACTGTTGGTGCTGGCTCTCGGCAGCTTCTCAATGTATGGTTTGTTGTCGCTTGCGGATACACTGGTTCGATGGCTGGTACGTTTCGAAGATACTGTGGCCTCGGAGCCGCGTGAGCTCCTCGATGCATGTGAACTGCCTGAGTCCGGGTTCTCGCGGTTGATTCGCTCCTTCATACGTGAAGCCATTTCCTCGCTCTCCTTCTTGTCCCTGTGACTTCTTGGGCCACTGAGACTCATTGAATGGTCGCCGGACCCCCCGGAAACTATCGATGCGTTCGCCGAATGTCTCACGGATTCGTACAAATCATCGAGGATTTGATATTTGTCTTTCCAGTCGTCCAGTTCGGCTTCCAAATCTCGGATTTTGCCGTTGGCGATGCCAAGGGCCACGTCTTGCTTCTCCATGCGATCTCCTATACTATCTACTTGGGCTTGCAATGTCTGATTGCGCTCAATCGCATCCCGATAAAGCGCTTCTGTGTCTCGGTGCTTCCTGCGGGTCTCAGTCTGCTCGTTGTTCTTTTTCTGGTATTTGTTCTTCCAGTGGTCGATGTCTTTGATTGCATCGGTAAGCGCTTCACGCAGAGCGTCGACATTGTTACTCTGAACATTGTAGTCCCGGACTGTAAATCTCTCGTCAAGACTACCACTTGAACCAGTGTGATCACTAGAAGACGAACCAACTCCCGAGTCGCGAGGATTGGGTTCGGAGTGCTTAAGGACACCTCTTAGAGGCGGCGATGATGAAAATTTGACTCGGCGGCTGTCAGACATGATGACACACTGTTTCTGCGACTGACAGTAAGTCTTGACGGTATTGGCCGATTAGGTTGCGTTGCCGCGAATAGGCAACGAGGTAAGAAGATCGCCTGGACGATAGCTTGTGTAGTATGGCAGATTGTTGAGAGAGGTGAGAATGAGTCAAGCAAGCAGTGACGAAACAGGAGGTAGGATATATAGTGACGGATATAGCCTCAAGCAGAAACAAGCTAATTTAATTGCGATATATATGGATCCTCGGTCCAGAAAAAATTTAAGAGGGAAATGAAAGCAGCGCTGGAAAGAGTTTTATATAAAGTCCTTGGGGGTATTCAGCATCTAAATGGGGGCTTCTACCTCTTGTTCATGGCGCAGTCGCTGCGCAGAGGTACAATTTGCACACATGCAACATGGACAAGAGCTGTGTATTCGTGCGGCAGTACCTGTACCTTGTACGAGTACACACGAGACGAAGGTTGGCTGCCTCGTCGCATCGAGTCATATCCTAGGCAGCGCCCAGGTAGCATTCCTTCGCGCCATATGAGCCTCATAGCATTCTAGGGTCCAGCCCACCCTAAAAAAGAAAAATCGACACACACAAAAAAAAAAGGTGGTAATCCATGGCGCGGGGATTATCACGCAAAGTTGTAGGTACCTGGTTTTACCCGGTTATTTCTGCTTATTCGTTATCAAATGCGCTGATAAGATCCTACTCCCCTTTGGGCATGTACCACGCAATGCGCGCAAATAATGCTGGTGTGGGGGCATTGCGGTTGCGGTCAGGGCATAAGTAAGATTTCAGGCGCAAAGTTCAGGGTCAAGGTCCCGGCGCTGAAGCTCCCCAACGACTCGGAGACCAAGTAGAGAGGTAGAGAGACAACCCGGAAAGCGCAGGAAAACTCGAGAGAGTGGGCAGACGGTTGGCTTTGTGTATCCCTCCATGTGCCGATTCAAACCATTCAAGAGCCGGCTTTACACCGAAAAAGAGAGAGACGCCCAGGAGTGAGCCCTCTGGTCCGCCTACGTTCTGGCCCCCAAATTTGGTCCGCGAACAGCCCTCGACAAAGGAGACGCGCAAGAGGTGCGACACTGGTGCTCTCTTACTGGGCCATTCAGAGTGCCATGATTTGAACTGGCGGTGTACTTGTGCCAACTCGGCCATTTCGCGCTCTTGTTCCGACATCTCTGCGCGTTGCGCCAACGTGGGACGGGTGTTTTTCGCAACGGCGCACCTAGGGCCAGTATGCGCCATGAGAGGGCCGGGAACCAATAGAAGGGACTCCTCAATCACCCGAGATGCCAGCCAGGTGGTTGCGTGGTTGCATGATGACTCACAGGAGACCTACAGGACAGGACCGTCTCGCGCGTCGATAGTTGCGCATTCGATCCATGCAGCCTCTGCATAACTAAGCAGCATGACGTCTATCCGAGGATCGGTACATGAGCGGTTTCGAGCAGCTGGTTCCGACCCTGTCGCGTTTTGGGAGGTGGTCCAGGTGGTCTTCTTGGTAGTGCATCGGATGTTGTAGCTGCTGTAGGGCTGGAGTGGATTTGTTTCTTGCACTTTCTTCGATTGCCTAGCGGAAGAACTAGGCAAACAGTGGGCTGTCCCCGCTTCGTCTTCACGTCTTAAGAAGGTCGGGTTTTTCCACTTTCGCTCGGCTACTATCTAACCTACCTGAGGTAGAGGTATCTACCTAAGTACGAAGTCAACAAGTACCACTATTCATTAAGCAGGTGATCAACTACCACAAGGCAACTACGCTAGATTTCTGGTGACTGTTGGGATACCGGTATAGATACATGCATCTACTACAGTCGATTAGGTTAGCTTGCTTGCTCACAGATGAACTCGATATCATCCTTTGTCCATGTTCGAGAAATGCTTTGTCACTTTTTGCATTTCCTGCGACACCTTCGACGGCCGTCCTCGGGTCATCTACCCCGCTTCTCTACGTACCCCGGTCGGTACTTTAATCGATACTTAATTTATAATCTCTACATTTGTTATACTATAATACAAGTATGTATGGTGTTTTGCCACAAGCTGGGAAATCAAATCCTCCAAGAAATCTGCCTAGGTGGGCACACAATATGAGTGTTTAAGTGTCTCTAGGCTTGAAGGATTTCTGGCTAATGTAATGAATAGAAGGGGAATTCCCTGTTTCTCTTTCACTAGCTTTCGCGCTTGTGTGTTCAAAGATCGCCAGCTAGAGGGCCCCTCTCCTTTCCCCTGCTGGACCTAACCCTGTGCTGTTAATTGTAGTACTATACCCTGCCTTACCGTGAGATTTGCTAGTTTGACGCCACCCCTCCCAGAGGCCGCCGTCAGTCGCCTATCGCGCCTGTCTGCGCCTACCAAGCAGGGTATAAGTTAAGCGATCGAAAGGGCGTGGGACAAGAATGATAGAGGCGCTTACACGTTTAAGGTTCTCGCCGTCGCACATGAACCTTGTAACACTAGGCTAGCTGCACCCCAGATCTGACAGGATCGGAAGCTTCATGGATTGCTTCTGTAACATATTGACGGTGTAACCGAACAATCTGCCTCGATATTTGTGTGACACCCCTACCTAAGTTGCCACCACTTTACTCTCTATAAAACCATTATACCTAACGCCGTTATATCCATCAAACCCAGTATCACAATCCGGAAGGAATACGCTAGATAGTGTGAGGCCAACAACATGGATAACTTGGTCAATACTGTGGAAGGATTTGGCTCGATTCGATAGCATGTTATAGAAGCTATTTATATATCAATTATGCATGGTCAGCTTATACTATTCGGTGCCTTAAGCAGGCTGGGATATCGCAAAGTTCTACGCCGACACCGACATTTCCTATGTCGATCGCAGTTCATACCAACGTGGGAGCGGCCGTTCCCGCTCATTGTTCAACAATAAGCTAAACCTTGAAGCCTGAATTGCACTTTGAGCTTAGGTGACAGAAGTTGATTTTGGCTAGATGAATTGTACTAGAATCAGTCAAGGTTCTAATCAAGACTTAGAAATCGCCTATTAGTCAACCTTAGAAATCTAAATGTATTGTAAAATCCGTTAACCACGACGATACGCTAGAATACTTCCAACATCCATGCTATTTAAGCTCGGAGTTAACATGCATTGCGGCTAGCCCGCAAGTGCTCTTATACTATGGACCCGACCGTTATATACCCTTGTATTACTATATACTTCCAGTCTCACGAAGTACCGTACAGTTTGGTTCATCATTACTTTACTTATTACCACAACCACCATCGCGGAGCCGCGCGTCTTTCGAGATCAACACTACGTCGTCTGTACGATTATTAATATGCTGTACCACCTGGTGTTGCAGATTCAGCCCTGGTGGCGATAACGACAAATTTAGCAGTTTTAGCGTTGACCACGCACGTGTCAACACAACAGCAGCCACCATTCAACAACCTTCATTTCTTTTTGCTCTTCACAACGTATTTCTCGTTGCCTTCTGCCTTAGTAGTGACTCGACCGAATACAAGATGATTTTACACATTATGTGTGTGTGGCCAGGTCTAATACGGTGGATCAAGCGACCGCCACCACGAGCTGAGCTAAGTATAATTAATTGGGGTTCACATGATGCAGGTACTCACCTCTTGTCACCTACAATCCTCTCACGCGCCACACAGCGGCAAGAGATTCGCTCATGAGATACGCTCTACTAATTATCATAAAGTTGTGAATAGATTAAGAGAAATACTGGTATCTCAAATTCTCTAGTTACATGGGTATCTGATCGTACATAGTAGATTCGTTCAAGTCATTCCACGTATGTATAACAAATGAAAGAGAATGGCGGAAATGCCTAGTAACACAATAAAAAAGACATGCGGGGTATTCCAACGGCTCCAAATCCAGTCCCTAATCCATCAGTGTAAATGTGCCAAAACGTAGAATTGTTCCTAAATGAGAGAAAATAAGCCGCACAGCCCTAACCCATGTTGCTACAATGATCCTGCGATACCTATTCCCTGTCCCTGAAGTCCCTAGACATGGGGAAATGCAACTTAGTAACGCCAAACCTGCGCCCGAAAATCTGTATGCAAAACCTTCACCATATCCTAAATTCCAGTGTTGATTCAAGCGAAATCCCATCGGCGACGAAATGAAAAGGGATCACGACACTTGCGAAGTTGACGTTGTAGATCTCGCACTAGACTCCAAGCCTCTCTAACCTCCTCCGTGCGGACTCCCAGGTCGTGCTGATCTTTTTTATGAATGCGACGGAGCAGAGAGATCTCGTCCTTGAGTTGAGTGACTTCGGTAGACTGGTCCGTAACGGTCTGTGAAAGCTCGCGGACTCGGATGTCCGCTATATCTTTATCTTTTTTAAGCTCACGCAGGGCGACATCCTTGCAGTCGATCTCCGCTTTTAGGGCTGCCGTCCTGCGCCGGAACTTCCCTGCGTTGTCCTCGTCGCGCAAATGGTGAGCCTTCAGTTGATCGATTTCCTCTTGCTGGTCTCGATTGATAGCCTGCAGACGGCGGTTTTCTTTTATCGTGGCACGAATGTCGGTTTTGAGTGTTTGGTTCTCGCGCGTCAGCGTCTCGTTGGCAGAGCGAGTGCTTCGCTCACGCTCAATCAGGCTGTTCCACTCTTCCAACGAGACGCAAGCACAGTTGTCGGGACATCTTGGTCGGAAATGGCGCGGTCGGTGATGGTGAGAGAATGAATGTGAGCGCGGGAAGTGAGATTCGCCCGTGGACACCTTGATGTAATCGTAGTCGGGCATGGTGCAGGAACGATAGAATAACCCTTCTATCAGAGGGCGGCAAGGAGATAGGGCGACAACCAGGGACTATTGGTGCAAAGCTGAATAGCTGAAAAGTAGTGAATGAAGATATTGGTAGTTGATTGGATCTGTATAAGATGGAATGCGTGAAGCTAGTAGGGGTGATAGGCGACAGAACCAACGAGAGGCTCGGGCGGCATGTGGACTATATGTATGGTGACATGCATATCCCGTCGAAAGGCCTCCCGATGGTGCTGAGGTGGATATGGTGTTCGTCGAGGATGACAGGCACAAGGATGCTAGTATCTAGTGCATCACGAGCCTCAAGCTTGGGAGGCACGCTTAACCCGAAAATGATCGCCGTGTATAGGAGGAATGGGGGCTGGGCGGGGCACAGCATTGTGGCTTTTCAAGCCTTCTTCAACAGTGACGAGGAAAGTCTACAAGGCCCAATATAGTGTCGCATGGCAAAAGCAAGAAATTCGGTCTGCTATTGATGTAGATGTGTACCTCAGTGTGCCGCGGAATATGGTCCTGTGTTCTGTTGAAGGATCTGTTGACCTGTGTTGAGGTCATGTCTCAAGCCCGGACAATTAGAGTACATGTCACCCGACTAGGGTTAGTCTCAGTAGCCGCATTTTTAGAACTTAGGCAGAGAAGACAAGTCATTTGTACTACTTATCTTTATACCACAACACTCACGGATATTGCTAAGCCTCGTAATCGAACTTAATATTGTCGGAAATTGTGTTGGGAAGCAAACTTGAAAATTCAGGTACCACACAGTGGAGATGCAAGTGGGATATGTAGGTGAGATAGCCGGCATGTACATGCAGCATGCATGTATGCAGGCCTTGGCCAGAACCAGTTTGCTAAACTCTTAAGTCTGTTTACGAGATCATCGATCATGAAAAGATATAATTGTGAGTTATTACCATATACGTAGAATCTATCGAAATTGGATGACCAGCCTAAACATTGTATGCTATTACAGTTGTTCCGGGGATCACTAAAGTAATATCGACAGTATGGGACAACGCCCATGTCGCGCGACCCACGTCTAATTCCAATCGTGATCATGTTCGACATTACATAGGGTATTGCCGAGGCCTATATCTACTTGCTCGGCAAGACTAATCTCCATTCAATCTTTACAGTCTCACCGCCAACATGTCCTTGTCCCGCCGTTTCGAGAGGCAGGCTGCAAAGTAACACAGTGGCACGTGAACGTAACCTCCTTCGATCCTCTCGATACTGATGACTAGTATTAGAACTAAGTATCAGGACCAGAGATATGACCAGGGTATAGATCTCGATACCCATACGAATCATAGTTCTTATTAGCTTAGTTCGTCTACGTCTTGTATCACAATACTAGCATAGAGCGGTGTACCTGGCTTTGCTAATTCTCATTGCCAAAGAAACATAAAATCCAGGATACTACGACGTCATCCTGGAAAGTTTCCCTGTCTTTTCGTTTATTCCTCAGCCACCGAAAGCAGCTGGGTTGGAAGCGATTATCTCCTGACTTTTTTCTGGCCCCCAACTACTGCCTGACCGGAGGGTGTTCAGCGACAATTTGGCCCCCAATCTATGTTTCTCTGTGACAGAACAAGCTCCACGAATTCGTTTCTCGCCTGTCCCGTGCGCGATTTCTAGTAATTATACATCCTATTTCTACGGGGTGGCCCTGTTCGTTGGCCTCTCATAGCTTGAGGCCTCCTCTGCTCAGCTACACTTCGTCTTTGGGCATTTCGGGATCGAGCTTCTGGTCCAGCTGCTGGTTCGCGGACTGTCTGAAAACAAGGGACACCTTAAGCCTGTATGACAGGTTCGTGCGTCTAGGCCCCTGAACCTAGACAATGAGGCGCCCAAAGCCGCCTAATATTGACGCATCTCCAAGTGTAACTTAGGATCACGCCACGACGACTAAGAGCATACGTAGCCACCGACTATACTAGCCCTTCAAGACCGAGAACTCGGCATAATCGCTTATGGCCTCATATCTTCGGCATAGAAGTCCGTGACTATACCGAGGTTGTCCAGATACAAAGCACTCCAAGCCTAAGTCGGTCAGTCTGTTTTTCCCCGAACAGGCGCATGTAATCACAGTGCTTCTTCCTTACGTGTAGGAATGAGTCTCGCAGCCTCGCACCATGTTGAAGTTGTTAGTACGAAAGCGTTGTAACCAGCGAAACTACTGTGATCTCCTCTACCGCAGAAGTTAAAACTGAAAGTTAGAATATTCTCGCTGACGCTACTACGACAAATTAAGCAATAGTGATGATGATATCAACAGTTAAGATGAGCGTTTAATCATCTAGAAAGATAATACAACAGATTTCTTATATTTCCTGGGAAGGAGAGAAGCCCAGGCATCGAGTTTATACAATAAGAGCTTGCATGCGAACCATGTCTCATTTTAACCGCAAAAGACGCCTACGTAATGCAGCTTGCGTGTCGATAGCTGCAAACCCCCTACAATCGAATAGACCCGCTTACTCAACATGAGCAGAATTGAGCAGAATTGGCGGTCAAATATGGTGATGCTCTGCTATTGGTGCAAATGGGGCATGATAGTTTTATACTATCTCATCCCTTTTCTCGGAGCCAACAACACAAAAGAATAATGGTAGATAACATATTGAGACATTTTCTCCGGTATCCGGAGTTTTATCCGGCACAAACGACTTGCAGCTCAGTGACTCCGCTTCCCTTATCACAGTCTCAACCCTCGCGAACAAAGATGAAGGGTTATGAAAAATAAAAAGAGAGTCTTGGCGAGTCTCATGCACCGATCTTTTTCTTGAATATATGGTACGTACGCGTTTGCCTATATTGCAGTGTTCAGCGTTATTGACTCCATCATTAGGTTGGTTGTGCGTTAAACCCCTCGACGAGCGACAAGCTGGGGCTAGTCGTGCCGCTATGCCCACGGTGTATATGCATGCTTAATCACAACACTTCAATAACCGTCTAAAAATCCGTGCTTTTGGTCTTCCGCATAGCATTGGTGGATATAAGGGTTTTATACCCGACTTTCCAAAAGCTCCGCCGATCTTGGGCGTATAAATTATGGTATCGTTGATAGTGTTGAGAGTGTCTCAAACCTGTACTCCTTTATTTTCCCCAAGCCCCTTTTTCCCATCGGACCCCTATTCAAAATGATGCCCGTGTCCGAGCCCACACCGCCAGTCAAGGCCCTTTTGTCGCATCCCAACGATGTCGACGCCCAAGTTTATCAGTTCGAAAAGGGGCTCCTCGTCGATAGCCCCTTAGATTCCAATGAGGTCGTCGTTGATTGGGAAGGGCCCGACGACCCAGCATACCCCTTAAATTGGTCGTCCACCCGCAAGACGTTCATCATTGTCCTCGTGTCAACAGTGACTTTCAACGTTTCCCTGGTGCCCACCATATTCGCTCCAGGAGTCCCCCTACTTCTTAGTGAGTTCCACAGCGAGAGCAGCTCCCTAGCGAGCTTCGTCGTGTCGGCGTATATTGTGCCTTTCGCTATAGGCCCACTTGTGACTGCGCCGCTAAGCGAGCTGTACGGGCGCAATGTTGTGATGAATGTGGCCAATTTCGGGTTCCTCATCTGCACTATCGTGTGTGCCGTTAGCAACGGCATTGCGCTATTTCTCGTCTTTCGGATACTCCAGGGCCTGGCCGGATGCGTCCCCCTGGTTCTTGGAGGCGGTATGATTGGTGATTTGGTACCGCCGGAGAAAAGGGGGCGAGCTCTGAGCGGTTGGCAACTCGGTCCCCTATTGGTACGTGTCGCATTACCTCAATTACTCGAACAACGCATTAGCTTTGTACTGTCTAACTGGTTTAGGGACCCGTGATCGGACCTGTGGCTGGCGGCTATATAGCCCAAAACGTTGGTTGGCGTTGGCTGTTTTGGGTTATTGCCATCTTGGTACGTAGACTTTCCTTCTCGCGCTGTCGACGTTGTGCTGATGATTGTCCCTCTTACTGTTCTCCAGAGCGGCGTTCTGACCTTCCTCTACCTTTTGATTCCCGAGACATATCATTCAGTATTGCTTGCACGGAAAGCAGCACGCCTTCAAAAGGGGGATGGAAGTAGGACGTATGTCGCGGCCGGATCTACGAGGAGCACACCCAAAGAGCTGCTCCGCAAATCGATAGTCCGCCCGATGAAAATGTTGGTCAGGTCACCAATCGTCTTAATCTTATCGTTGCAATTGGCTGTCGTCTACGGCTTTCTGTACCTCTTGTTCACAACATTTATATTCGTATTTGAGGGCCAGTACCACTTCCAGGCAGGTCCTGCAGGATTAGCCTATCTCGGTCTCGGCATTGGCTTCTTGATTTCGCTCGTCGGTAACGGCTTGACGTCAGATTATATCGCGAAAAAGGAGGCTAAAGGCGGAGAATTAAGACCAGAGAGTCGACTCACCCCTATGATCCTCGGTGTACTCTTAATTCCCGCTGGGCTTATCTGGTACGGATGGACGGCACAATACAAAGTTCACTGGATAGTCCCTATCATAGGAACCTCTTTTATCGGGATAGGTATCAATCTCGTGTGGATACCTATTCAATCGTATTTGATTGACGCCTTTACCGTTTACGCTGCCAGTGCTCTTGCGGCGAACACGGTTGTCAGGTCTGTTTTTGGGGTTGTTCTACCCTTGGCAGGCCAGCCCCTATACGATAGGTTAGGCCTAGGTTGGGGGAATACCCTATTGGCATTCATTGCTCTGGCGACCGTCCCTTTGACTTGGCTCATAATGAAATACGGTGAGCGCATACGGCTAAGCCCTCGTTTTCAGCCGAACCTTTAAAGCCATTTCTCCGGCTCTCGGAGGCTAGGAGGGGAATAATCATGGAATATAGGAATAAGCGGTGTTATCTCGGCTCTGTAACGCCCGGCGATGGCTATGTTAAAAGAGCTGTTTCACCGGACCATTTATCGCTTGAATACAAAATACATCAAGCAATAACTCAATAGTGATACTTGACACTCCATTTGGAGCCGAAAAATTTGTTCCTATCTAACCATTCTCAAGAGCTTGTGAAATGCATGAAGGCACACCGCTAGTCGGCCTAGGACATCACTTCATGAATGAGCAGGAGCGGTTGCTATTACCCCTCTCTATGCAGACATTCATAGACATATGCATGAAACACCCACGTACGTTAGCCTTGAACAACACCGAGCAATTCTTATCCCCGCGCCTCGGTTAGTTTTTGTGTATCCCTAGGGTGTCTACAACTACCAGGCGACCATCATTTAAACGAGGAGAACTGATCGGATCGCATCAAAAGCTGCCTCGCCCTTGCTCTCGAAGACAATATGATCCTTTTATTCTTGCCATGTAGCGGTCAATATTACCCTCGAAGAATACACATGGTAAGCCAAGTTCCCTCCAACTTTTATTAAAATGTATTGAAGCCTATGCCCATGGAACACAACGGCAATAACCCACCCCCAATCAAGGGACACTGCACACGGGCAAGAGTTCCTACTATAAGTAGAATGCATAGTACAGCCGATCTCACAAGGCAAATTGTGCTGCATTCCTCTTTATTAGAGAACCTTGAATGTATGCAATGTTCTTGCGTCAGTGGCTGGCATGATAATTGCGCGGTGTGATACGCATGTGTTGTATCTTATGCTCAAAGGTATCTTATTGCCACGTCAAGAGGGTACCCGTACATAGTCTTGCTCGGGTATTCTTTTCATAGGTTAACAATCGCCAAGGTAGGATTTGTTCTATATTTGAAACATTCTCTTATCAACCGTGCTTTTAAGCCTCGTCTTGGGGACTATTTGGAGCATTTAGTTTATTCAGTAATTCGCAGGATTGGGGCGTTATCTACCACAGTATTCGTAGGTTAAGAAGAGTCTATTCGAGTCACAACTAAAAGCATTCTTCAATAGCCACTTGTAGCGATCTAGTCAAGATATGTTTAATCTAGTATTGAGATTAAGCTATAGAACTCGCCCATCCGTCATCACTAAAACGAATGAGCGGCTGTTTGTAAGAACGCTACACGACCACACAATGCTACGCCTTATACTTGCATACATATCTTGGTATATACAGGTTCGCAAAACTCCGACAAGTACTTATCCATGTACAAATACTAGGAGAGCTGAACGGCAAACCAGGGGTGTTTAACATCAATGCACACGCCCTTGTCTCGCTCGATCACTTGTATTCTACCCAAAGATACAAATCAACCTGGTGTTCCTTTTGTATGCGGATAATATCAAACTGCATGCTACGCAGCCAATAAAACTACGACTCCATCGCATTTTACTTCTCTTTTGTAGTCAGGCAAACTGCATTTTCTGTAGGAGACTATTCCCGGTTGTAAATTTGGTCCAGGGGCTGGCCCCAAAGACCATAACAAATATCAGAGCTTGATATTCGCTGACATTCCGTAGACTCTCATTTATTCGTTACCATTGAAGACAGCATGGATGTCTTTGCAAAGCAGGCTACCGAACCATTGAATCCATCATCAAGGGACTCCAACCCTCATTTTCTCCTGAATTTTGTGATCCTATGAGACTGAACACGCTATCAAGGTTATGATATAATTCTCAGGTTAGATTAATCGAGAGATTAGAAGAAATCAGCCCAAAATTGCATGTATCGGTCGAAGTCAACTCAGAGGGCTGCTATGCGTCTGTCGTCTGATGCGATACCCGGAGTCAGGTAGCATTATTCGTAGCCACTAGTCGTGCTAGAGTCCCCGCGATATCCTCGGGACGTGTGACGGTGATGAGTCTGGCCGTGGGTGTGACTGGCCGAGGTGTGGCGGGACTTGGGCCTGCTAGAGTCATTTGCTGGGAGACCCTGGACGATGCCGTTACGGGCAAGCATGTTTTCATTAACTGGAGGGTTCCGATACACCATAAAGGCCCTCATGGCTGTATTTTCTATGGCTAGTGATTCTGATTCGTGTGCAGTGTCTGTATAGTAGTGGCGACCGTTTACTAGAACCAGGCATGTGTAGCCACTCGGATCTCTGTGACACTCGTATGAAGGGTCTTGCCACCCTCGACGACGGCAAAGGGCTATTGAAACGTAAAGTTAGTCCCAATATGTGAAATATGGGTAGGCTGTTCTGTTTTCTGTTGGCAAATTACAGATATATGAAATCACGGACTCCATCATCTACGTGGTGACGGGGGTTCACGCATAACAGATTTTCAAGATAGTTGCTTACATTCGAGATACTGCAAATAGAATCCAGATTATTGCGGTTTCCATCTTAACACCGGCAGGACTTCCCCCTAGCGGAAATGTTAAAATAAATGCTATACGTATGGTCGAGCACACTTACCCAGAACCTGCTTCTCCAAAAGTAGCGAGAGCAGTTGCTCTGCACGTTGAATTCTCGGATTTTCCGCCTCAAAAATGCAGCAATAATCATTTGAGGCTTGTTTAAAAAGTGTTATCGCTTCATCTAGCCTTTCTTCGTCTGCATAAAGAGATCCTAGATCCGTTAGTGCATCCAGCGTTGACACGTGGTTCGATCCAAGAATCTTTTTCTTTCCTTCTAACGCCAATTTCAACTTTTCTTCGGCTTCCTTGCGCTTTCATTGTAAGGAGTAGAGAACGCCTATGCTGTGTGTTGTATCAAGAGTCCATATGTGGCTCGGACCTGCATGCTTCTCCCTACCCACTACCGCACGAGTGTCTCTTCGGCCTCTTTCAGTCTGTTTTGATCCATAAATACTTGTCCAAGATTATTTACCACATGAAGGGCCAATGAATGATTTGGTCCTACTGCCGTCTCATACCCCTTTAACGCTTGCAGGAGCATGTTCTCTGCCTCCGCTAAGTCATTTTTCTTCGCATAAAGAAGACCAAGGTTAGCCATAATTCTAAGTGTAGAGAGGTGGTCGGGTCCGGATGCTTTTGTTCTGCCTAGTAATGCGCGGTTGTACAAGTCTTCGGCCTTTTGGAGCTCTTCATTTTTGGTGTAAACAAGTGCGAGGTTATTGGCAGAGCCGAGGGTTGATACATGATCCGGACCTAATACCTCCTCTCTTCCTTGCAACGCTAGGAGCCCCATGGCTTCAGTTTCTTCATATCTTCCAAGGCCTTGATAGAGGACACTGAGGTTGCTCAGAGTGTTCAGGGTTGACAAGTGTTTTGGCCCGATGCTGATTTCTTTCCTCCTTAGGGCATAGTTGTATAATTCTTCGGCTAACTGTAAGCTCTCGTTGTAAGCTCCCGTGACTACGATGCAGATCTGCCAATTTGTGTCCAGCTTCCAGCACGGGGTCGACATTTGCTTTCTGCTCATCTAGAATACCCAGAATGATTTTATCTATCCGGCTTGTATTCGCAAGAAGTAAACGAGAACATGTATAAGCGTGGGTAAGAAGTTTGCGTGAAATAACCCAGTAATATGGGCTTTTGGCTTCTGGCACTCCCAGTCCTACCAACGATATTGCTATTCTCATGAATTCAGTCTATTCTCCCTCGTTTATACCTACTTCAGAAGCCCATCTGTGAATAATGGGATGCATAGAATAGTAACCCGGATCCTCTTCGACCTTTTCTATCAATGAATGGCTTATTAAGAGTCGGGTAGCATCAATGAATTTGAGCTTGTCGGTCGCTAATTGCTGAAGCCACTCTTGGAAGACTGCACGGGTGCTCGTGTTCGCTGCTGCGCCGAGTAATTCGTGGAACATCGTCTTGTTGTCATGATACGCCCATACACGAAGCAAGCTAGTCGCAGCTATGCTCCTTTTTCGTATGGTATGGAGTGACATCGTCCAGGTAGTAGCAATATTACGGTTGGCATAGCAGAGCATTGATGACCCCTGGTACTCCATCAAATCTTTCCACTGCCTTTCGTAAAACTCTAAGTATGATTCGATGCTTATCCCGGCCTCGTGGAGATAGGAAGCAGCTTGGGCGATGGCAAGTGGTAACCCGGCAAGCTTGTCAAGAAGACCACTAACATTCTTGGCTTCTGTTCCTGCGATACGTTAGATATCTTCTTCGAGTTGGTTATGGGGGTGGATCAGCTTTACCTGGTATGCTGGCGTACCACTTAAGGAAAATGCTACGAGCTTGTGCGCCGTCCACCTTATTTAATCGTTTCGAAAATCCAAGCTGAGCAATACGTGAGAGACGACTTGTGATTAGTACGGATCCATGGCTATTCGGGAAGTAACCTCGTATATCATACGCATCGGGATCTCTGCTTTGATGATCTCGATCAACATTGTCGAAGATTAAAAGCCAAGAAGAATTCTCTGGCTGCGATAGCCAGCTCATCACTCCCATAACAATCGAATCAGGGCTACCTTCGCCGTGTAATAGATAGTTACGGCTCTGTTCTGATATCGAGTCATCGATTATTCTTGTTGCACAAGTCACAATGCTCCGTTTTAAGCATGATGGCAATGATCCTGCACCGTTACAGCATTAGGACTCGACCGTGAGAATAGTCTGCGAGACGTACCCTCCGGTGCTGGTGCCTCCGATGAGGTCAAAATAATCACACGGTTTGGGGGGATGGTCGCGATCAATCGTGGCCATAAGTTGCTGGAAAATAATGAGCGAAGATAAGCCTCGCACTCCGCCTTCATCAAGTGAGAGGAGGCGAAGACAGTGTTCTGGCATGGTTAATGTCTTCAGATGAGTTCAAGCTTTGGGATTTCCTCTAGTCATAGTTCAAAAACGATAATGACACAGGAGGGATAAAGCAACACACGGGATCTTCTTGGCTGGGAACAGTCAGAATATGCAGAATAAGAAAGCTGAGCAGCTACTCCAAACACCGCTCGCTACCGCACCCCCAGGCAGGTAATGCTGCGCCCATTTACGCATCATCTAATTAGCGTCCTAAGGACTGTCGGGGTTTGTGAGGCGCGCCCGCCTGTGAACGCGCCAATCTTCAAAGTTTGCTGATTCTAAGGCCAAACCTGAATTTTGGTATGCACCGGGCTATTATAGTTAAGTTTAGTAATGCGGTTTTTCTCGCAAAAGATGAGGTGTTGCTATCATTGAACCATACCATTGATGAGTCACGTGACTTAGACATAAGAATTATTTTTAGAGTTTCCACGTTCCACATAATCGTACATAATGTTGTGGGTAGTTAATTGCTGTGACCGAATTTCGGTTTATTCTGGGGAAGTATAGTTCGAAAGTAGCAATGTATCGGAGGACGATCAATTGTCTTTGCGTAACTGGCGTAGGTGGCTGAGTCTAATTGCCTCTGAGATATTCATGCGCAGGTCCGTAACTATGTAATATGTAAATCAGGGGTTCAATATAGTACATGAGGCTCTCAATAGTCAGGCAGTCAGTAGATATTCATATTTTTCAGTTACCTTATCTATAGTCTCAAGAACAGCTTTTCCGAAACACATATTGTCTCCAGCAGTCTATCCTGCACATACTCGCAAACCGTAGAAAAGGAGGTATCACAGTGTGAGATAACTCTTCTTCAACGATACCAATCGAGCATATATCCTCTAATGGTGTAGAGAACACGTTTTTCGCAGAATATCAATCGATTTTATTCCATAATGAAGATGGATCACTGACAATTCCTGGAGAAGTAGCTGTGAGGTGAAGATGCCGGGTGAGGGCGTGCCTTACTAAATTTCGGGTGTCTAGTTCTGATTATCACTAGATGCCGCAGGCTAACTGCTAGAGACCGGGAGGGCGCTAGCCCAGGTCCCGAGCATAATAGCTAACCAGATTCTGCTACACAGATTAAGGGTTTCTTCTCTATTAAACATTGTGGTGGTACCGTAGTGCCACCAGTTCTGCCCTTTCTGATCGTCTTCTCCTTCTCTACTTAGAGACTACTCCGGCTCCCCTATCATACGCAAGTCGCTCGCTTAAATGAAAGACGGCATTCTTCAACTGTTACTTGCCGGTGGTCGAAGAAGTGCTCTGTTGAATTCGGCTGTTAGATATTTTCGCCTAAGCCTTGACTATAACCACTTATGAGCGTTCGTTCTGAGTTTTATTACATTTGGTGATTGAGATGAGTTGTTGGAACCATGCGCGTCAAAAGCTGCTGGTAAGCAGCAGGCTGTCGAACCAAAGGAGTCTCGAAGGTATCGAAACCTCTAACTTCTTGGACCTACCATTTGTACTATATATACAGGAATCGCGTTGCCATATCGTCTGTGGTAAGCCTATGGTGTCCTGCTTCGAAAGACTAAACCATGCTAGCGTAACTTCGAGGCTTCTCGGCGTTTAGGAGACGGCAATGCACGAGCCAGACGCTATTATTCGTGCGAAGATTTCGGTGCAAGGATCGCGAGACGAGATAAATAACTCCTATGGTGGACCGTGGCTCAGTATTGGAATACTTCAGAAGATCGCTTTTGTAGGGCACATTGTCTCTGAAAATTCTTAGGCTTCGTGTGAGGTTTCTATTTTGATTTAACGTAAAGAGAAAGTGTTATGTCTATGAAATCGCTCTAGGCCATGATGTATATTGATGCATGATGGCGTGATTGATGTACATGGGTTTTTGTGGTCCAAAGACAATGTCGCAATCTTAAGCTGAGTGTTTTTTTTTCAGGTGCCCCAGTCGCTCGGGCCATCAATAAATATACCAAGTTGGCCACTTCTTGTGCGACATGATTAGTGTAATACGACAATACTGAATCGAATAGTCGTAGCATCATGTCTACCCAGCAGCCAGCCGGTGTATCGTCACCCAACGATTCTGATTCGGCTTCCGAGCCAAGAAAGTCAAGGTCCCAAGAAAGCATCGAAAGTAAACATGCCGGGAGTCCGGCTCCACCTCTTGCGCCAGCTCTGGCGGCCGAAGGTACTGAGCGGACGCAATCAGCATTAGGCGATGCTTTATTGCGACTCTTTAGAATTCGAAAGGGCGCGAAGAATGGCAGTTTTGATCTCGATGCAGTATGTAAAATCCTTAGGCAATACCAACCTTTTCTTTAGCTAACTTTGATCAAGACTGCGACACAACCCAGTATTTGGGATTCCGAGAACTTAGAGGAGTACAAAGCTCTATACATCCATCCGCAATGGGAGAACTATTCTGCTTTCGACCCTTCTTTTCGTTGGACGTACAGGGAAGAGAACGCAGTGAGACACAAGGTCGACTGGAAGATAATGGTAAGCGCACGAGTGCAGAAAGGTAAACAGGAATTATTAACAAATTCGACTTGATTAGTTCTGGGTTTGTGTGATGTTTGCCGCTCTGGACATCGATCGGAACAACATCTCTAATGCGGTTTCGGACAATCTACTCGACGATCTCGGTCTCACTACTGCCGACTATGTGAGTGATAATCACCACTTCTACTTCTACAGTACAGGTCGATTAAGTTTCGTATCGTCCTAACGGGGGATAGAATCTTGGCCAAACTCTCTCTAAGATTGGATTCCTACTTGCCGAGCTTCCGTCACAGTTGATCTCGAAACGGTCGGTTGGGTCCTCCTAAAGACAACAGTGAACAACAATACTAACTTAGCTTCGTTTTAGTCTTGGCCCAGACCTATGGATCCCGATTCAGATTTGCATATTCAGTTTCATTTCAGGGGCCCAGTTCTTCATTCAAGGTCGAGCTTCGTTCTTAGCTACCAGATTTTTAGTGTGAGTTAGATTATGCTGGTCATGCAAGTTCTCGCATACTGAAATCTATCAGTGCAGTATTTCAAGGCGGATTTATCCCGTAAGTTTTCGTCATTTTGTGAGTTGGAGAACCGAATCTTTCTGATGAATAAAAGCGACATGATCCTATATCTCAGTTACTGGTATACTGGTAAAAGGGTAAGCTTACCTAACTTAATTTGCCTCTACATGTCACTCAACTCATCTACGCAGCTCCCCATTAGGTTGGCTTGGTTTTGGACCTCTGCGCAATTAGGTGAGATTGATGTTCCTATCAAAATTCTCGTAGCGGTATACTGATGTACTCATTTCAAGTCGAGATTGGTACCGGCTTCGCTGCTGTTGGTCTTTTATCACTTCGCGGTGTTCTAGGGTATGCGGGCTGGCGATGGTTATTCCTTGTTGAGTAAGTGAGGCCCTCTCCAGATGAGCTGATCATCGCTAATATGCTTAGGGGCCTTGCCACCTGTAAGTTGGCACGAAATTCCCGACATGAGAGATACTAATTTTGTTACAGTCTTGGTTGGACTTGCTTCCTTCTTCTTCATGCCACAGAGTCCAGCTAAGACAAAGAGCTGGTGGAACCCAAAAGGGTACTTCACCAATAGAGAAGTGAAGATCATCGTGAATTCCGGTAAGCCTGCCAATTTAGACGCACCTGACTGTTTTCACTTTGTTAACTCTGCGTTTAGTGATCCGTGATGACCCCGGGAAGGCGGGGATGCACAATAGACAAGGTCTTACCGTTGGGCAAATCTGGAAATGCGCAAAGGATTACGATATGTGGCCCCTATACGCTTTAGGATTACTATTTGGCATTCCAAAGTACCCGGTTAGCCAATATTTGACACTGTCGTTTCGGGGACTGGGTTTCAACGTCATCCAGACTAACTTGCTGTCGATACCATATATTGTTGCTTCTTCTATTACCATGTTGCTCATCACAGCTGTGAGCGAATTGGTTGAAAATAGGAGTCTAGTGGCAATGGCAGAGGATCTCTGGCTCCTCCCCAATTTTGCGGCTTTAATCGCGTTGCCGAATCCTATCGCTCCTTGGTCATATTTCGCGATCGCGACTGTTCTATTATCATTTCCATAGTACGTACCGAAACCAAGAGCTCATCGAGGACTAAGCTGATTATGCTTGCAGTACTCACCCCATACAAGTCGCTTGGACGAGCCGGAATGCCGGATCGGTCCAACAGAGGACAGTTTCTGCGGCGTTCGTACATAGTCTGTCTTCATACTTGTGGTAATTCTGACTTGGGTGTAGGATCTATAATATATGGGTTCAAGTCAGCGCAATTATCGGGGCAAATGGTGGGTTACCATTCTTCTCTTCTTCTGGCCTTTCCTCGCAAAAGCTTTCATTGCTAATTAGATTTTTAGTTTACCAACCGGGGGATGCGCCGCGATATTATAAGGCAAATACAGGTTTATTAGTCATCTGTATTTGGATGGTAGTAAGTCTGAACTCTCTTTGCCTTCATCCCTTTGAGCACTCAAGAGCTTACGCCACGCATAGGTGGTGCAATACCCAGGTACCTATCTCTACTATAGATGGAGAAACTCGCAGAAGGCAAGGATATGGGATACTATGACTCCCGAACAGCAGGATGAATATAGAAAGACGACAACTGATGTTGGTAATAAGCGGTAAGGTTGCATTTTCTCTTCATTGCTAATCATCCACTTACATTTTGATCAGACTGGACTTCCGATTCGCGACCTAGTATTCCGCGTACTATCCAAGGTCCAAATCAAATAACCTTGCTTTCTGGCACCAATCGATAAATCCATCGGTTTATGAATCTGAACTCTTATGGCGGGATGTTTTGTGCTTTCGAAGTAAGATACGTTGACTTTGGAAAAGATTTATGGAGGGGCTGTAGAGAAGACAGGGGTTTTGAAGCTACCTCTGTATGTGATACCGATGCACATACATAGGCAGCACTGATCTAGCATTTAAAGGCTGTCCATGTTGCATTACAATTATTAGTAAAACACAACGCTATCAGCGTGTCGACTTTGCTTTACAGGCTCACGCTCAATGGAATTCTTACAAAGTTTTATCTCTTGCTGTTCTCCTGTAATAGCTTACAACATCAGCATCAACAAAACTCCGCACCTGATTGGTAAATCATTATTCCCCTTAACCCCTGTATTGCCTATCTATGCTTACCTAGAGTAAGTAGTCATAGCTGCATAAATTGGCTCAGCTATACAGCTGCAACGGTTGAGACCTGTAAAAAGCCAAATGGAGCGCTTTGCTAGCTACTTTTGGATACCTGTGTGGGTCACAGGTGGTGCTACTGCGACCTCCATTTTCAGATCCCAAAACTTCTATTGATATACACTACCTAGTACAAATGGGAATTGCTGGTAGCTACGGAATGAAGAACTGTTAATATTAGTAATCCTGAAGTGAATGCAGTCTTCATCTCTACAGCGAAAGCGGAGTAGGTATACGTCATTAGAAGCCCCCACGTCTCCTAGATTCTCGGTGAGACTCTTCTTTTCTTTTTTTTCTCTTGGCCCAAGTGATATCGTTGTGATATCATGCAACGCTCCCAACTTGGAGACTAGCGACGTCAGTAATGTGACGTCAGATAGAGATATAGCTAAGGCTCTGCTCCCGAGCGCGAGCCTCGCCAGCACCATGAATCCTTAGAATTGAGTCCATAGTGCGCTAAATTTCGATTATACGATCTCGTAGGGGCTTTCGTTACGAAAGTATATGGGAGATTGTTGAGGATGGCGTCAGTGGCATACAAATTAAAAGGCACCATAGATATAATGAGTACATGAAGCATCGCATGTAAATAAACCGTAGCTGTTGATATTTCTGGTTTGACGATAGCTACGACCATATTTGTCACAGTCACTGGAATCTATGGCTGGGGTACATGGCTGTCAACAACGAAACCATGAACGAGCAGGGATCATGCTTCCGGAGAATGGGATGGTACCATTATACGATCTCTTGGGTAGTATACGATGCATCATATGTAGTGTTCTATCCCTCGAAGATTATTACCCCTCACGGCTGTTCATCTGGGGACAAGCTGATAGTTTTAACATTCCTGCGAATATTCTTGTTAGGGAACTAGTTCATGGTTACCCTAGAGTGTAGAATTAGTAGATTCTGTGTATATAAGTGACCGAACCTCGCTTGATTTGGATGATTCAAAAATCGATTAATTACTCCATTAAACCCTAAACATCCCCCTGGCTGAAAGCAGGTCTCTCTATTCACTCAGTGGCACCATATGCTCTGATAGTTCGGAACAATACCAGGCACAAGGCCAAATTACTTTCGCAATGCCTTCGTCCGCATTCTCGAGTTATATAGTGAGGGAATCTTTAAGCTTCAATACAATTGCTATCCTAGTTGCGGCTAGTTTTATACTCTACGTACTAGGTTTGGGGTACTACCGCCTGTATCTCAGCCCCCTGGCATCAGTTCCCGGTCCGAAACTCGCTGCTCTGACAGGATGGGTTGAAGCTTACTATGAACTTCTTCATGGAGAAGGTGGCCAGTTCATGTTCAAATATCGTGAATGGCACGAGAAATATGGTACGCAGTGAGAGCAAGGTTATGCGTGGTTCATAGGTTGACATATGCCTGTTGCACTGACAGGGCCCATCGTTCGGATCACTCCGTACGAGGTGCATATTCAAGACGCCTCGTTCTATGATATCCTTTATGCCACTAACAGGGCATCGATGAAGCGAAAGGAGTTCGAACACCGGTTCAACAATCCAACATCTGCATTTGTCACCCCAGATCACGCTCTCCATCGTCTTCGTCGAGGCGCATTGAATCCATTTTTCTCGAAGCGTGCTATCTCGGAACGCGCTCATAATATACAGAAAAAAATGGATATTGTCTCTGAACGGCTTAAGACCGAGTTTCAAAACACAGACCGTATTCTGGTTGTTAACGAGATGTGGGGCTGTTTTGCCACAGACATTATCACCGAATATTGTTTCGAAAGGCGATACGATTTCATTCGCGAACCAAATTTCAAGGCTTCCTTCGTAAAGTCCTTCATCGATCTACTTGATGGTGTTCATTGGGTCACTCAATTCCCCTGGCTAACCACAATGATGAACTGGATGCCTGACGCCATGATTGGGTGGATAGACCCACGTATGGAGAGTGTAACAAGGTTTGACAACGTACGTATTACAAGCAAGATGTCCTATATCCAATTTGTGCTCAAATACTAGTAGGAGATGCTAGCACAAGTATCGGAAGTTATCGAGAATTCGGATAGCAAAGAAAAACAGAATACTATCTTCGCCTCTATTATCCGGTCCGATATGCCTCGAGCGGAGGTCACCCCGCAGCGCCTTCAGCACGAAGCCATTGCCGTTGTTGGTGCCGGTCTAGAGACAACGATGCGCACGTTGACAGTTTCCGCTTATCACATCATTGACAATCCTTCCATATATCACCGTCTCCGTGACGAGCTTTTCACGGCGATTCCCGATCCTGAAAAGATTCCATCTTGGGAGTTATTGCAACAACTGCCATTTTTGACAGCATGCATTGAGGAATGTAAGGAAATCTGATCAATAAGGGAATTTCAACTACTAACATCTCTAACACCAGCTCTCAGACTTTCCTATGGGGTTGCACAGCGTAGTCCTCGTTTGCATGACCACGATATCACATACGGAGATTTCGTTATTCCGAAGGGGACTATAATTAGCATGAGCAACTATGACGTTTCCCATGATGAGACTATTTTCCCAAACAGCTTCGAGTACAGGCCCGAACGATGGCTAGGGAACCCTCGGTCATCTGACGGTCGCCGGTTATCACGATACATGGTGTCATTTGGGCGCGGAACGAGATCTTGCTTGGGCATGCAGCTGGCATATGCAGAGCTGTTCATCGGTCTTGCTACGGTCTTCCGACGTTTCAGCTTCGAAATCTATGACACAGATCGAACTGATGTAGATGCGGGGAGGGACTGTTTCGTACCTCGGCCTGTAAAGAGAAGTAATGGCGTGAGGGTCTTGGTTAAGTAGGAATCTTCATGATAATAACTGTGAATTAATGTAGCAGTAAGATGGAATGTTTTAGGGATAATTCCTTCATTTGGTAAAGGTAGAAGATGAGATTGGTAGCTTTTATGGTTGCACAATACAATTCATTGGTAAAAGGTTAGACATACGGGGATGGCTGCCATCTTGATAAGTAAACTGCGAAGGGTTAGTTATACACATGAACAGGACACCACTACGTAAAGTGGCCCCTTGACACAATTCACCTCTGTCGTAGGTGCCGGTACACAGAAGATTCAAGAAGTATAGTATAGCTTTTTCGACTACATTTGTTGACAGTGCCGTAGTCAGTATATAATAATCGATATAGTAGATCCCAATCTGATTGTTGTACTTCCTGCATTATATATTATGCAAAACACAAACCTTTGTGTGGATATGCCAGAGTTAATGATTTCTCCTCTATTTGCTTTGCGGGATGGCTAAAAAGCATGTGGGAAAGAAGATCGAGGCACGTTCTAGGAAATCTGAGAATAGTGTTAGCGATTAGAGAACTAATATATCATGTTCAAGTCCTCTCAACTTGAGTAAACAATAGAATCACAAGTCTCTAGTCTTTAACGTAGAGTCTAAGGCAATTCGGAGTTTAGATCTATCTCAATTGGAAATCCTTTGATAACTCAAAGCGGCATCTATAGTGTTTGTAGCCGGCATACTTAGGGGTTTGTTGTTAGTTGTATTACAACCTTGAAATATCGATCTCAATTTGTGAGAAAACCCATTGCTATCACGTAGAGAGCACATCATACTAGCCTGCTGGTGAAGCACAGATTGGGGTTCTCAGTTAACTTTACCTTAGCCTCCGAAGGAGCAATTGAATAAGAATTTGTCTCCTTTTCTATCTAGCGGATGGCCGTCCTAGGTAACCCGACAAGTGGTTCGTTTCCGCATGATAGGTGCAAAAAACTAGTGGGACAATACTTGTTTGTGATGTTCTGCATTTGGACATCTCCCGTGCGTTTACCAAATGGAGGACTTGGCGCCTTAAGCTAAACACACTATCCTCTTTGAGAGCGGGATGAGGCTCCGGGTCTTGCGCTTTGACTTGTCAATTCCCATACAAAATCAAGTGTCAGGTCTTAGTTTGGTATAAACAAGCTGGCTTTCGTCGAAAACGTACCCGGATTTGAGGCCGAATTGCCGGTCATCGAGAAGCATTGGCGAGCCCCGGATGTGAAGACACAACTTGACTAGTATTGACGGGCTGTTTGAACTGGTTATAGCTTCACGCCTGAAGCAGAGAGGTCTCCGGGAGAGACACTTGGTGGATCTATATGTAGTCACGAGGCTGGAGGATGGTGATGTGGTCTTGCAGAGGTGCATTTTTTTAATATCCGCGTCAGGCACAACTGGTCGGAACCAAGTTTTCCATCGTCCAGGGTCACACCAGATGTTACTATTCACCTGCCCCATATCCGAATTGTCGTCTTCCCAATTCCTGGGGAAATTTTCGCTGCCGGCTTGGCCTGTCACCTGCAGCCCAGAGAAAAATCATGCCTAGGCGAGTCCGCTAGTACTGACATCCGTTGAAGAGTAGCGAGAAGCTAAGTCCATGTACCCGGTCTAATGTCGAACGCGTGGGCAGCCCCTGGCTACGCCTACATATAAAAGCGCAGATCATTCCCCATGGGAAGTATGTATCTAGATCGTTGCGCGTAAGTCATAGCTGATCCGGAAAGTCTAGATACTACTCACCCGCATCAAGATGAAGGGCTTGTTTACTCTTGCGCTACTGGGCGCCGCCCAGGCTCACTGTGAGTGATCCCAGCGTCTTTCAACTTAAGACTAGAATAGGCTGACGTCTTCGTAGACACATTCGTAGGTGCAACATGCCCTAAGATAGCGAAGAAGTTCTGACCTTAGCCATTTAGCCCGGATTGATCTACAATGGCGTCACGGAGGCTGACTGGACATTCGTCCGTGAGACGACCAACCATTACTCCCACGGCCCGGTCCAGGATGTGACTGACTCTCAGATCCGATGCTACGAGTTGGTGCCTGGCAATAACGGTGCCAAGACCAAGAATGTCAACGCCGGCGACACCGTTGGCTTCCGTGTTGACGGCGGTATCCAGCACCCGGGTCCCCTGCAATTCTACATGGCCAAGGCCCCCTCGGGCCAGACAGCCGAGACCTTCAACGGCGATGGCGCCGTGTGGTTCAAGATCTACGAGGAACATCCCACAGTTAACTCAACTGGTCTGAACTGGGCGTCGAACGGTTTGCAGACCGTGAGCGTGAAGATCCCAACCTGCGTTGCCCCGGGTTATTATCTACTACGTGTAGAGCACATAGGTCTTCACTCCGCAGGCAGTACCGGCGGAGCTCAGGTAGGATGGCGATGATACATGATCCAATACCGGTTGCTGACCTCCCGTACAGTTCTATCAGGGCTGTGCCCAGCTCTACGTCTCCGGCAGCGGGACCAAGACCTTCTCCGGCGTGTCGCTTCCGGGCGCTTACTCGGTAAGAATTCTCGACGACGGCTCGTTGATATCTCAACTAATCAGCAATCGTTATAGGCGTCCGACCCGGGTATCTTGATCAACCTTTACTGGCCCATTCCCACAAGCTACACGAACCCCGGCCCTAAACCTGTGACTGTGAGTACTGTTATATATTGCATTTCCGTTTCCAACCACTGCAGGAGGCGTATCTCGCTTAAGGGAGGGCGTTGTCTCATACCCATGCTCTCGGATCCTTCAAGATTTGCCGATTAGGAATTGCTGACTTTGGTTTTCGCAGTGCTAAACTTCGCGCGGGATGTCAAATACAGAGAGACACCTCTGGGAAGAAGTAGGCGCTTAGCTGGCTTCACATTATAATAAACAGCATGCCAGCGTGCCTACGTGCCCTCACGTATCTGAAGGCACTAACTATAACAAACTTTAATGTAGAACAAATTGAGTTCGTTCTGCTCATACTACATATGTGTTGCTTGCAGGAGAGACAATGGCTTACGTCATTGACACAACACTCTCTATGTATATAAGTACCTCTACGCGGCGCGTAAGTAACGCACAATGATCGCTAACAAAGACCAATTAAGACATTAGGTAAGGCTGATATGCCAGGCCAATTTGTAATTCCTTTGTCTCGGTTTTTTACTATGTTAAGTACACGTATCAAGACGCGGGCGGGGCTGCTCGATTACCGACGCATCCGAAGGACTTTCTAAATCCGTTCGTTAGCGGCGCAGTACATATAACGTCACAAAAGGATTGGTCGGTATCATCGAACTGACCAGGATCAGGGTTCCATCCCGAGGGATTTTGAATCTGCCCTCGTGCACACCATGAATCACAATGAATCGTGGCCTTGGCCTGCCTGCTATGGCAGGTAGCTAACCCGGCTGGGCTGGGTCGCTTTCGTAAAAAATCATAAACTCCGAACTGCGCAATAAACAACCAAGCAACCAAGCAACCAACCCGGATTTTGTTGGAGCTGGGTTGTTCTATTTTCAAATCCCATGCCACCCGTGTGCATATTCTCACACTTTAAACACCACCACCCTCACGTTCTTTCTTCCTTTTACTCGAACTCTAAAAAGTACCGTGAAGCAGAGAAGCCTGGCAGTGAAGTCCCGTGCACATTTCACTTCATTTTGCTGCAAAATTACCTTTTCAATATTCTTGAAGACTGTATACTTATTGCAAAATGAAAAGAAGTCGGCGCGCTGAGTTTCGAGAGAGACTGGTCGAGATTCTGCAGGTGCTCTTTGCCATCCTTATCTTCGTCGTATTCATTCTCGCCTTCGTGATTCAATCCGAGGCAATTGTTCTACCACCATGGACTAAAACATTCCAAGGCGCGACTCCGGAGCAGCAATCTCAGTACTCAGCAGCCTTGTTAAGTGTCATTATCATCATTTCAGCGATTATCGTTGTCGCTGGAACCTATCTTGCAAGGTCCGATGCTTGAAAAGGTTCGGATACCATTTAAGTACCAATAATGAGCACGCCAACGAGCGGCATTTTTTCAACCGGGACTACATCTCACAATGCGTGCTGATGAGAAATTTCGGCGGCTTACGAGTGTGGAATGACATCATGGGCTGGCTTACAGTGGTCTCAGTAAGACGGGCGCTGGAAGGAGATCCGGCTTAGAAGACCGAGATCCTAGTCGCTGCAACTAGCTTGCACCTTTTATTCGTAAGTCCAGGGTTGACTCATGCGCTAGCAAATGCTTACAATTTTAAGCTTGAAACCTTCCATTTTCGGTATCTGGAAAAGTCGACAATCAACACAGCGGAATGCTGGAATGAATAGTTCCGCACTCCTCCCTCAATAGGTCAATACTACGTTCGATTGACGATGTGGTTCATGTCGAGGCCAGCGCATGGGCGGCTCGAGCCTCCTTGACGGCCCGATTAAAAGGATGAAGACGAAGCACCAATGCATCAAAACTTGACCGCTTAGGAGCGATCCATTTTTTTCGCTTCCCAAATCACATTAGTCAAGAAACGTCATGCAGCCACGAACGACAATCACGATGTATTGCCGAGGTTTCGGTCGCGCTCTCAAGATGGTGCCTCAGGCCTTCTGCTCTGAAACCTTGCTTCGCTGCAACCTCCAAACAACTTTGCGAGCCTGACCAATTGACTTGAGGCCTGAATGGCTTTGCGACAAGGTGGTTGGGCATTCCTAGGTAGGAATTGAGAATGGTTCCTCCAATGGCGCTCAACCGAGTCCGGGATAGCGCCGCCTCAAAGACATGCGCCCAATGAGACGGCCAATGAAGAGTTCAAAGCATCGCTTCAAATGATTGCTGCCGCGTTGTCAGGCAAATATCTCGTGAGGCTGAAAATGGTGCCATACAAAGCCAGGGCTATCCCGGAATCCGTTTCATGACGCGGCCCAGAGTTACTATCACGTTGGGTTTAATAGATGAGTTACCCAGGGATAGCCCTGTATAGACTATTTCAAATCCAAGAATTTCGGGGAACCCTTCATGATGCGCCCAGTCTAGAGGATGGTATTCTAATACCTAGGTTGCTGTTTGGTGGAAACATCTCATGAACATCCTGGATGATACAAGAGCCTTTTTTGGTGCATGAAGCATAATTAGACGAATATTTTATAGACCCATTAAAGCAATATCGGGCAGCAGATGATCACTTAAGCTTTCGAAGAAGTCTAATATGAAATATCCAAGTAATTGGGCTTTTGGAAGCTGGAGACTGGTTCATTCTAAGATTGAGCTGTACTATCGACATGGTGTAGCGTCTAGCCTGTGCAACTCGCCTAGACATCGTGACAATTACAAGCGGCCGACGTAAACTCCGTATCGGTAGCCTCCCAGTATCCAGTACGCATGCTCAAACTCAGAAACGCCTTTTGAACCCGATCTCCAACTCCAGCGGCTTCCTCAGAAAGCCCTCGCGAGTCTCCATCACCTCCTGCCTCAGGAAGACATCGTAGCGTCGCAACCATGTAGCCGCGATCATCTTCATCTCCATCTCGGCGACGTTCCTGCCGACGCAGGACCGCGGCCCATAGCTGAAGGGGATAAACGCGTTTCGTTGCCGCGGCGTGGCCTCGGCCCACCGCTCGGGCCGGAAATCGTCCGCATCCGCGCCCCAGATGTCCTTCGAGTGGTGGATCGTATATGTCGGAACACTTAAAACCGTTCCTGGTGGGAAGTAATGCCCGTGTATCTGAACGCCCGGCGAGTCCGCCGGTATTTGCCGTGGGAGCCCAATGCCTGATGTCGAGTGGATGCGCAGAGTTTCGTTAATAACGGCCTCGAGATACGGCAGGTTTCGAACGGACTCGTAGTCGGGTACCTTTGTGGAGTTGTTGGGAATTGCTGCGTCTAACTCCTCTTGTAGCTTCTTGAGCACACCGGGAGTTCGGGCCACATAGTACAGCAGGGCGCAAGATGAGTTCGACGTCGTGTCTGAGCCTGCGATAAGCTGGGTGAGGGCTTCGGCAGTCAGTTCCTGAAATCCTAGCGGCTCGCCCTTCTCATCACGTCCTTCTTGTAGTCGGGCGAGGAGGTCCTTGCGGTTGATATCCGGCGGGTTATCTAGGCGATCCTTCACCCGCGCAATAGCGATACCGGCGAGGTTTTCGACAGCCGTGAGACCTTTCGAGAAGAAGGGATCTGGCAGCCACTTCGCATACGGCTTGATCCATGGATAACAACCGAGTGCCGCGGACACTTCACCTCTCCGATTGAGAATCTCAACCGCAGGCGCATAGATTGGTGGCGCGTTCAGCGAAGTCCGAACCTCAGCGATGTCTGCGCCTGACTTTAACATGCCAAATGGTGCGCCGAATGCGAGGTCGCCTATGGTGTCGAAGGCGACATAGTTGAACCACTTCAGGCAGTCCACGTGAGCAGTCTTATCACCTCGGGGCGATTTCTCTGCTAGCTCATCCCATCGGTTCACGAATGTCTCTAAGTTCTCAGCGACTGCAATAGAGTTAGTCTCTCATTTAACAAATAAATGCACAGAAATAGGGCTTGGCGCGACTAACTATACGGCTCGAACTGGCTGACACTTTTCGGAGCAAACGTATGAGAGACCAGCTTTCGCTTACGCGTGTGCTCCGCACGATCGCGCGTATTGAACAGGCCCCGCTTGATAGAAACGAAGGCATCGTAGAATTCGGACTTCAAGAATCCGTTGCCATGCCCGTAGATGATCTGGATAGCCTCGTCGTCGGCGACACTAACGTGATGCGGCTGGATCCTCACAACGGGCCCAAGTTTCTTATGCACTTCGTCCACAATAAGATACCTCTTGCCACGTCGGCACGCATATAAAAGCCACCAGTTGGTGAATTGGGCGGGGAACGGGGCCGGTATGTCGCGGATTTGGCTGTAAGTGACGAAGTAGGGATATACGTAGTAGGCGACAACGGCGACTAGGGCAGCCACCAATGTCAAAGGTGAAGCGAAAAGATTGATGATCGCCATCGTGGCTGTATCGCGCAATCTGTAACGTACGCAGACTTGGTTAAGTTGCTGATGGCCCTAAGCCACTACCCACAATTGAAGTCGAGGTGGAACGGGGGTGCCGGTCTTACAGTAGCTCACTCGTCTTATAACAAGGAGAATGGACGTTCTTAAATGACGAACTATGCAGACAAATTAAGAGTCCTTCAATGTGCTAGAAGACCATCGTCCACCACCATTGACGGTTTCCGAAACAGTTGCCGTGTGACGATAGAATTCGGTGAAGCGGGTCGCCGACCGTGCTCCTCTCCTTCGTGACTCGCGGGGTTTGCTAGTCTATACCCCACGCCTCCGCACAGCCACCCATACTATACACTCCAGCTGTCTTGGATCTAAGGGATCTAGGATGCCGGGTAGGTACGGACCATCGGGATCAAAGCGTGCCAGGAGGATGTCGGTAAGCAAGCTCGGTAAACCCTTGGCCCCCCGTACACCACCCCGGTAAGCGGATGCGGCAGATGAAGCAAATGTCAGCCATGGATATACCTAGGTAGCCATGGATATAACCTAGGTAGACATTACCAAGCTAAAACGATAAACACTAGCGTTTACCAACGTGCCGGATCCGGAACGGCGAAGGCCCTTTTATAGTCGTTTGATGGTAGACATATCCTTGTCTTGAATGAAGCGGTTGCTCGATGCCGTCTCAGTATAATAGTGGCAGGATTCCGCAGCAATCATCAATCGATAGATAAGTATACATAAATACAGTGAACTCATAATGCCAGCCCACCCAATAACAACGGCCATTATAATGCATGTCAGATAAGGATAGCCAACAAGCGGTAGTTCTTCGCGGTTAAGTGTTGTCTAATTACGGGGATTCCGGTATTCGTCCTCGCGTGTTCGCCCTGATGGTGATCAGAGCCGAGTGTCCCCGTAACCGGAGATCCACCAATTCCGTTCTAGGAGAATAACATGAAAATATCGAATATCTGTCATGACGTGCAGTCATATTATTCTCATCGATGTCTCTCAGGATGTGACATTACAAACTTTTGTCACCCTCATGCTTAGGTAGCCTGCCTCCCATCACAGATTGCGCCACAATAGCTTTCAACAGATCAACAGCACTCTTGTGCTTAAGAGAACTCGACGCCAGAACTTGTTGCATGCGATGTCATTATCGGCTGAATGCCCATATCAGCACCCTTTAATACTATATCTCATTCTCCTAATCGCATGAATCTCAGACTCGAACGGGACTTCTAAGATGGAGTGTTGTTTCCTGTCGGACTAAGAAGTTACTTGACGACTTGCAACATCTTCGGCTAGTTATCTACGCAAATCTCAGCGTGCTCGAATCTTCTTAAAAAAAACCTGCGTGTTACTACTGAACCAGTCGCGATCGCCCGTTCTCGCTTGTGTCAATGTTTGAGTTTGGACTGCGCTGGATTAACCTGAATAGAGTCTATGCGACCATGATTGCCATGTTTCCGACAATTATTACTTGAAGAAGAAACATCAATCGCGATTCAACTACACCAGTCTACGGCTCTTCTATTTCTCTCTCTCCCTATGGAGTGTCGCGCTATCGTATCGTGGATATGGTATACCATACTGCGTAGTATTTAAGTAGCGAGAGGAATGTTGAGGAAGTCATACTAAGATGTCTATATGTAGAAAGACGTAGCTAATTCCGGCTTCATATTATTATGATTCAGTTCTGAAATGTCGCCTGCATTATAAACAATGCTACTAATGTGATAATTAATTCACACGATCGCACGCATACGAACTATTGGCTATCTAATATTAATAGAATCCTCCTCTGCGGGGGCAGAGGAAGCTCGATTACGAAAAGCCAGTCTTACTAAATCTCCTAATTTGCTTAGCTACGAGAATGAAGTGCGGACACACATCGGTGAGTAGCCTTCTAAATGTGGTATACCCTTTCTAGGAATAATAAAATTGCCTCGTGTACCATGCACGTATCATAGGGCCGGGGCTGCTAGGGACTCATTAGGGTCCGACGTGCCCCGTTAAGACATACAAAAGAGGGCATAACAGGTATTGGTCCGAGATCACGATACTTCCGTTGACCTGACTACAAGGGTTTATGGAAAACGCTCCGAATTATATTTGCTCTAATAGATGTAGGCAGTGTTAGCAATCATGATATGCAGAAAAGTTCGCCTGCTCTTGGCGCAGCCTTTCGTTGCTTATTCTGGACCGTATTAAGAACTGAGTGCATCGTCTAAGCCTTTGGGTGCCCGTTTGTAGTGGCTTCGCGGGGGCTCGGAGAAATGCAACCCAATATTGGAAAGATTTGGGTAGTATTCAGCATATGTGCACCACTCTACGTGGAGGCGCATGCCTCCTAGCTGCTGACGGGGAGTTCCTTAGACAAGATCGTTTTGATAGTAGTGGAGGCTTTAGTCCAGCTTTCTCAATCTCCCAAAGCATATCCACGGATGATCCCATACAGACCATCCTAGAGAGATTCTGCTCAACAACTACAATGACTTAATCTCAAACCCAGTACCGAGCTTTCAATCACTCACGGACCTTCACGGTATAGCGAGCGAAAGCTAAAGGGATTGTAATGGTGAAGAAAGGTTGAGAGAATAGTATCAAGAGGGAAAAGAAAGTAGGAACAGCTGTCTACTATCAGTGCCTCAATTTTATCTTTCTCATTATTATTTATGCGCCAGCGACAGCGGTTCCTAAGGCGGAGGACAGTTTTTTGGAAGCGATTCCAAACTATACTATTTGATTATTGGAACCAAAGTGGCTCTAACGCAAGATCATTCCTCTACTACAAGACAAAAGATTTCGACATATTTACCGCCCACGATTTCAGATGATAGAAGCCGCGGCAGTGAGTTCGATCGTGACAATCATCTGCTAGCAGCGTTTAGCTTGCCTGTAGCCTCAGAAAAGGCCCAACTTCTAGATATCGATATCGCCCCCAAGAAGCTTGCGAGTACGAATCAAAGCTTGCTAACTGACGATCGCGCACCAAATAAGGCTCCATCAAACGTCCCACCACTCAGAGTTCTAGGGCCTGGGGACTTTGATATTATAGGCGACACGAAGCAACAGTTAGAAGACTACAATGATCGACTCAAGATTCTACTAGAACACAACGAAAGAAAGTTAGAAATGGCAAGCCAAGCAAATTACAGCAGCAAATATGAACATCCAAATTAACCGCCAACTGGCGATCCTCTCGTCGGGGAGAACAACTTCGGCCCAGATCTACTCCCTGTTGATGAACATCGATCGCTGAACGACGCGCTCCACATTATAAGGAGTCACTTCAATATCCAAGACGAGTCGCTCTTTAACATAGAGGTCCTGCAAGATTGTATTTCGAGAACCAGAGCAATTCAACAAAAGGTCCAACCGAGGGTCCAGGTGATACATCGCGTATTGCAGAGGATGTACCTTGATCCGCCGCAGTGGACAACAGACCTAAGGTCTTTGACTGATGCTCCTGTTGGTCGAGTTCCTGTTCATAGTATTCCTTCATACCTGTCAAAAAATCCCGGGGTCATATGTATCATATACAGGGACTATGACAGCTTTCGCTCCGACCTTAAGGACTCTGAAGATTGCAGCCAGTACACGGATAGGCAGCCCCAACATCGCTCGGAAGCTATCGAACTTATTAGTAAAGACCTTAAAACTGCGATTGAGAGTTTCTTGGACTATTTCGAATTTGGTGCGGCGAGCGGAGACTTCACCAGAGTAACCATGTTATCAAGCCCATATCTTCCAATATTCCACACACGGGGAGATGCCCTGGGAAAGTTCTTGGAAACCTTAGGGAATGCGCAGCGACAACAGGTTCAGATATTCCTTGATCACATCTTCAAAGAATATGGGACTGAATATAAGCTCGTTGATAGTATCACTAGCAAGTGAATAATTACTTCCAAGTATATGGAGTACTTGTTCAAGCCGGGCGATGTCATTGTAAAAGGCAGTCATCACGGTTCGAAAGGCTACTTGTGCATGGACTGGCCTCGACCAGGGGAATTACGGAAGCATCAATTAAAGCTCACGGTCCAGTATTGGGAGTTCGATGGCGTATTCTCGTGCCGAGAAACTACACTGACCTTACAGGTTAATATCGAAGATCCAGTGGATAAGATTATCGATGACCTTGATATCCGCCCACTAATATATGTGAATGACGCAACCAGGGAACGATTGCATCGTAGGGGAAGTTGGTTCTGGAAGTGCCGCACTCGGTATCTAGTCTCCTATTATGAGAAAGACGAAAGAGGCCTCCTAGATTCCCGCGATGGTCGATATATGATCGACATGAAAATGTATCGAGCCTTACATAAACGCGAAGTCGAACATCTCCTTTCCGAACCGAGTGGTGATCTCGAGCCTGGAGTATTGGAGCAGGATGATCCTCCTGACGAGAATTTTGTTTATTTGACCCCCCGAGAGATCAAGGGCTTTAGCCTCAAGGGGAAGAAATGGTTGGACCTAGACGTTGACAAAATCGAGCCAGTCATTTGGAACAAACAAGCCTTCAAGTATCTCGTGATCAAAGAGAAGACGAAAAGACTAATTCAAGCCTTGATTAGCAACCAAATTGAGGCGGAAAAGTCTACTGACCTGATCACTGGCAAAGGTAACGGTTTGGTTATGCTATTGCACGGGGGACCAGGCACGGGTAAGACCCTGACAGCTGAGAGTGTAGCTGAGATCGCCGAAAGGCCTCTGTATCCCGTCACATGCGGCGATATTGGAACGAAACCGGAAGAAGTCGAGCGATATCTCGAGTCAGTACTGCACATTGGGAAGATGTGGGGTTGTGTTGTTTTACTCGACGAAGCCGACGTCTTCCTCGAACAACGCAGCCTAGAAGATCTTCATCGTAACGCTCTTGTCTCCGTGTTCTTGCGAGTTCTGGAGTACTACGACGGGATTCTAATTTTGACGAGCAATCGTGTTGGGACCTTCGACGAGGCATTCAAGTCCCGCATCCAATTGGCGCTTCATTACAGGAACTTATCAAAACATCAACGGACTCAGATCTGGGGCAATTTCCTCTTTCGCTTAGAGGAATTCAACGAAGACGGAGTTGATTTCAGTGACCTGAAGGACAACATTGAGGAACTTGCAAATCACAAGCTGAATGGGAGAGAAATTCGAAACGTTATCACGACGGCAAGACAATACGTAAGATGGGAACGGCAGCAACCAAACAAGCAGCACATCCAATTGGATTACAATATGATGAGGGAAGTGATTGGAACAGCTGGGGAATTCGACCGGTACATTGAGAAATTGAATAATGGAGTTACTTACGACCAAATGGCAGAAGGTGAGGGTTTGCGCTTAGGAGACGACGTATAATCATACATAGAAGGTTGTGCCAAGAGCACATTCTACCGAAACCCTGTGGACCCTCGTTTCTAGAAATTATTCCATATGTTTAGCACGACTATATGTCACATCTTCAGATTAGTCTCTGGTAATAGTTTCGCAAATACACAAAATCTCAAAACAGGCCTGACAGTAACAAACAAAGAAGGAGGCGAGTAGAAATCTATTGTCCAGAATATTTGATTAATCGCCGGAGATGTGCAGCTATAATTGTGTAGCGAGATTTGATGAGGGGTAACATGCGCTGACTACAGGCCACTATCATCTATCTGCTTGCACACTTGCATGTCTATCATACGTCGAAGAGCACCGCTACAAAACAATACTTAATGAACAGCATATCGTTTCATTTCCAGTTACAAGATACTGGATACAAAGTAAATCGAAAATTGTTCCTGGAACAACAATCCCTGCAACCTTGACTACTTAGTAATTACAGTAATGAATGATGTAACGGATCAGCTGTGGGTTAGCGGGAAATTCGCCAGCGGAACTCGTCTTGTCAAGCCTACCTAATGATAACTCGTCGAAAATGGCAATTCAATTAATACAACAATACGGTACTCTCGACTCTAAATCATGTTCTGTAATCTTTTTCCCCAGAAATAGTCAATCAGTAGCTAAATTTGTGCGGAAGCAGTTTATTTGTCTCGTTGTCACGGTGCCTTTCACATGCCTAACCCCTTGTTTGCTACCCCTCGTATCCTGCAGGGCTCCTGGTCGGATCAATCGGTCCTTGTCTTCGGTGGCGCTGAAGTTGAGTCACCTGACAGCTGGGCCAGACAATGGCCATGATCACGACATTCTACCATGGCTGGAGACCTGTCTCGCGGGTCTACTAAATGGATTTTTATTCTGTCGCCTGCCTTCACTCAAGCACTGAAGCACGACTTGATTGTTATTTGATTTATAATGAATACAAGTATATTCATACCGATTAATTACAAATATTAGTCGACTAGGTATCTTTAGGTTTAATGCTGCCTACCTCGCCTACCTAAGAAGTAATGGTGAAATGACCTCGCCGGAGGTGCTTGCCTGAGCACCTAATATTGTAGTGATCAACACGGGGGCGGTCGCTGGAAGGACCCACAGACTAAATCCGGGGCAGGTGGATAGCTGACGGGAGGGCACTAAATTAGTGGTTGTTAGTGGAGTTTAGGCTTTGACTGCGCGACTACAGAATCCACTTGCCACCATTCCGTCTGGGTCTTTGTCTGGGCATGTCTGGGGAAGCGGGGGGGACTTAGCACATCCGCCCCTGAGTCTGGATCACGCCGGCTTACAATGGGGTGGCCTTGGGTCGACTACACACGAAATCACCGCAACAAGTCTTTTGAAAACAAAATCTATAAGTTCAACAAGTCCCTGAAATGATTTGCATCGTTATCCGCAGAGCCTCAACCAGGTTTTACGTGATTAAACGACGAGTGATTGGCCAGACTAGCCATGATGTGTGTGAGATTCGGTTTGGGTGTGGACGAAACCCTCCATCGTGCGATGCCCAGGATGCAAGTCGGCAGGGGACAGCGAGTCAAGGGAACCAGCATGGGCACAAGAATAACGTTCGCACCATTTACACGCCACAGCACCAAGAGACATGCCTCACAACCTCGTCATTGTCGACCAGCATTCTCCAACGATCCTGGTCGACTGGGCGCAGCGATGAGCTGACGGTCGCTCGACTTGGGGTCGTATGATTGGCGGTTGGGGTTGCGATGCCACACGACTCTTTGCTGTTATTGGTTTACCCCGCTTCCTGTGCTTCGTTACCCTGGCCAGACGGTGGTGAGTTATTCCCTATTCGTCGAATTGGCCATGCTATGTTATATGGGTTTCCAGTAGTGAACCAAAGAGACGAAGTGTGATCGTCAGGTCTCAATGACAGGCAACCCTCCATCGCCTGCTTTAAAGACTCAGTCTCGCCCGTGACTAGCATTCAAGTCGCTCTCAACTCTTCTTTGTTCAACAACCAATATTACATCATCTGCTTCACCTCGAAGTAGTCGAATGAAGGAATCCTCTTTGTTATAACAATAACCCCCTAGGCTCTTATAGAGTCAGGTACGATACCCCTTCTTCTCTTCTACTTGTTCAGCGAATTACTAACACAAGACCACCTCAGAAAATCTCCACTCCACCAAAACACCACATATCATCAAAATGCCTGTCAGAATCCCCGCCCCACGAAGCAGCGAGACTGCCATCATCGGCATGGCCGGCGTAGCCAGCTTCGCCCCATTCTACATGATGCTTCCCGGCGCCGAGGAACGCATCGCCTCACAGACTGCTCGCTGGGCCCCTCGATGGGAGCGCAGCATCTCCCGCTTCGCCGCCCCCGCTGAGCGTTTTGCCCAGCGAGCCGAGCCCCGCGTCGCCCGCACTGTCAAGAGGATTGACAACAGGCTGCCGCTTGAGAAGATGGCACAGAACGTCGACCGACGCATCAAGAAGGGCGTTGACCGCATGGGCATGACACCTCACGCCTAATCAAACAGTCCTCAATGGGACTTGTACTCTTTATGATCATGGGAAATGGAAACGGAACACTTAAGGAATAGGAATAAGGAAGCAAATGATACCAATCGCTGATGCATGGAATTGACCCAGTCTTGGGTCAAGCGGCTCGTCGAGTCGCTTTGGGTCGAGCAATGACTTATCCACGATTGATAGCTTAACACAATTGAAGTTATCAAAAACCACCAAACTGCCCATAATACTTGCACTGTAAATATTCGACATTTCTCAGTAACGTGATGCCTTCATACATGCCTGGCGTCTCATTTTTCTTGTCAACGTTTCGAATGCGGCGGTTTGGCTCGAGACGCTACTTCCGCTCCGTTGTCACTCCCTCGCCCATGAGCTACTCAATGAAGAATCACGTACATTCTCTGACACCCACACATGAAAATAGACACACCAGCATATTGCCTTCGTGCGAGGAACAATTACTTCCTTCACAATTTATTGGCAACTCCCTTGGTGGGATTCTCGCTCATTGGTCAAGCATAGACAAGCAGTACCACAATATTATATCAGCACTGCCTCGTATACACAGCAATCAAGGATCTCATCATTGACGACTTCATACTAGACCATTGATCTCAGATTACACAGTTTCTTGCTAAATACAAATATCCGCTGACATTCAAGATTGGAATTGATGCGGCATCATTCCCATACGCACACCACTTGAGCTTCATCATCTCCTGGCTGTCAATTCCCATCAATGGTAGTCCTGACAGCTCCTATTCGAGGCATTGATATGTCAAAATACGGGTCCTTCATTGCTAAACCTCCTAGTGAAGTTTTATCATGATTCTCACTTTAGGATCAACCATAGCGAACTCGTCCGTATACACATTCTGTGGCCGAGACGTAATGCTATCGGGAAATTTGAAGTCGTACTGAGTGATAAATCTTGCGAGCAAAAGCTTCATTTCGTTTATCGCAAAGTGCCGTCCTGGACATGCGAGTTTTCCGTATCCGAAACTGAGGTTATCTGGACTAGTCTGTCCCGCAAGGTGTTTGTTCATCTGGTCTGACGACGAATGGCGCTTCCGGTAGCTCCGCATTGGATCGAACGCCTTGGGATTAGGAGTAGTTAAAGGGTCGTTCATGTGGTCGGCGCCCGCCCAGCAAATTCGTGCCCCTTTGGGTATATGAGTGCCGTCTTTCAGTGTCAAGGACTCTACCACTGCTCTCTGCGGGCCCACTGTCCTCTTTGTCAGCTGTAATTCTAACGTAGACACGACGTGATCATAGGATGATATGAGTTTTCGCTTACGTAGAAGTATGGAATTCATCCTCTGGCTTTCATTGATGAAGCTATCGAGCTTTTCGAGACGCTGAAGCCATTGTTTAATCCCGCTGTGCGTCGAGTCAATGGAGCCAAGCTCCTTGACAACACCTTCAATCTCTTCCCTCAGCACCGGAATCCATTCGGGATGAGTGCACAAGTCAAATATGATATTCGTAATGGCCGCTGTCGTCGTATGAATGCTAGCAAAGCTGATGACGAGCTGGCGCGTTGCTAGCTTGTCAATTACGATCTCGTCTTCAGTCCCATTATCTTTCATCCAGTTCAGAATTGTGTCTTCTTCGTTCACATTCTCTCCTGTCGCTCTTCTTCTGACTACTTCCGTATGCTTTTCTATAAGCGGTTCAATGATTTCTCGTGCCAAACGCAAGTTTTTGGCAACTCGACGACGAGAAGGAAGAAGACGGGCAACGATTGGGTGACTCCAAATTGGGAATAACCGCATTAAAAATGAGGTTACCATTATATCAATTGAATAATCGAACGATAAGTTTAACCATTTTTCGTTTCGGCAAGCAGGATGGCCTACGAAAACACTGGCGGACATTCGCGACACCAGCATTCGTATGGCGGACTGTACATCCCATTCTTGCCAATCTTATATCATAGTCAGATTAGGTGTGGCCAGCTAGTTTATATAGAGGTTCTGCATACCTTTCGGACTTGGGACTTCTATGCTCCAGACATGATCAAGCTCGGCCTTAGCTACATCGAGATACTTGGGAAGCTCGGCGTTGAGCTTATTCTGAAGCGCTCGAAAGTGAAGATGTGATTCAGCGATGAAATCAGTGCCAGTCCATTTGTGACCGATGTTCTGGACACATTAGAATTCTGAATAAACTCGTTTTTAGGATATTCTAAGCCTCACCTGAACTTGCGCCTTTGCCGCGCTCAGCTTACTCTCCGGAACAAGTCTCAATTCATCGAGGTACTTATGAGGTAGCACGGTAAAGTTCACATCGTAGCGTTTTATTACAAAGGGACGGTCTTTATACTGTAAGCTCAAAGCGCTCAGCATTAGCGGACTTGGTAGACAAGTTTCAACTATTTGGCTTCGTAGATGACTTTACCTTTTTATATCCGCTTGTAATGATGTTACGAGCACCCCAGGTGAAGCGGGATTGAAGCCAAAATGCTGGCTCCCAGCGCCAAAGACGACCATGAACTGGTGCTCCTTGAACTGTTGGAGTCTCAGCGTGCCAAAATGATAGCAACCACAAAGCTCCAAAAATAAAGACAATGAGTTGAGGGGTTGTAATGGAGCTCAATAGCTGCCCTAAGTGAGGCGAGTCGTTTTTCATCGTACTAGAGACATTCTGAGACAAGAGCTGCCAGGATGGGAACATCTTGCAATTAGCCCCCTAAGAAGGTGATCAGATGAACGATTGGGGTGAAACGACAGCAGTAATAGCTCCTAGCTTGGTGATTTATAGCTCCTCGACATAACTATTGAAAGCAGGACGAGTCATCGAGAGATCTGAAACTCGTTGTTTATATATAATACGGGTCACCTTTGTTATCAGCTCAAAGCGGGGTCGCTCAGCTGCTCATTGACAACTTACTCGTAAGTATTCGAGTACCTATCATCATAAGCCCAAGTCTTTGATACCAACGGGCGCGAGATGTAGTATGATAAGGAGAACACGGTAGGCTAGTTTAGGTAATAACTAATCCTGTTTGCTTGGCGCCGCGCAGTAAACGTTGAATCATCGGTTCGTTAAGTGATATATCACAAAAAGAACACTAAACTCTACTTTTACAACCAAACAAAGGGTCTGAGTAATTGAGAGCGGGTGTTTTGTTGACCTTCTGTTTCTTCATGTAACGATAGATTGTTTCGTACGTAGAGCTATTCAAGAAAATAAATTAGTCTTGAGCGGTCTCCTAAAATGCCGAGATATTATTTATGTCAGAATTCCTATTGAAGGAGTTGATTCGTGGGCAATTCCTTGAGGCTTTTCATTCTGCGCAACACTGAGCAGATGGCGTCCAATAATAGCAAGATATCTGGATAAGTAAAGCCGATAGGGCCATTTGGGGGTGATTGTGTAACACCAGACCGCAAAAGAAAGTATTATGCGGCCAGAACGCCGGTCATCTGACGAGATAATGATAAAGGTGTGTCTTATCGATTCCAATTATTCCTGCAAGTACAGCTATGACTAATAGCCTCGGTTGACGATATGCGAGTATATAGTAGTTAGACATGGGGGCCGGAAAGATCATCCATGAAGGCGGTTACTCAAACCAAGGTACTATCATATATGTCGTGAGATGACCAATATTGACGTAACCCTAACACATCGACAGCATCCAGCATAGGCCTATTGATCAAGACAATAGATTTGACAGTGACGATGATCAAGATTGATCTACACATGAACGTTGTTGCCGGCACTATGTCTCCTGTCGAACACGGCGAGATCGACCTAGATTTAGACAACTACGAGCGTTATTTAGATGTTACCAGCGAGTTTAGCATTACTACAGTCAAGATATACTTTCACGTAATGAACGCGAACGCAAAGGGGATTACTTAGGTAAAACAGTTCAGGTTATTCCTCACCTTACCCTATCCAGGAGTGGATAGGGCGTGTGGCCCATATTCCGGTTGATGAAACGCTCCAGCCTGATCTTTGCGTTATTAAGCCAGGAGGCACAGTTGGCAATAGCCGTTCATGGAGGCTTTGGGACAGCTGAAACGTAAGGCCGGGAAAGATAACTACCTACTTACACACCCACGTTTCGCTCATCCCCGTCATTCACGGGGAGCAGAAAGACAAAACCCACCCAATAGGCCATCTGGACTATACTCAGCGTCGGCTTGAATCTAGGTCTGGTAGGCTCGTTCTTGGATAATCGCAATGTCTAAGTCCTGCAACAGATTTTATGCCGATGTACAGATCAACTAAACGATTCGACCATTAAAAAGGTGGCAAATCATTGCCAAGTCGATTTGGATCAAGTCATCGCCGTCCCTGATGTTCAATCTACCTACCTCGACTGGCCTCTATATCCGGAACCTTAAATCTCCGATCTCTTGATATAACCACTAAGGCAAATCATGCGTAGCGCTCGAATATGGACATTATGGAAAACACTCGTACAGCCGCGAGAAGATCTCGAAAGGATGACAATCGCGCTGGTAGGCAAATACACGGGCTCTCTCGATGCCTACATGTCCTTCTACAGCACGCTACTATAGCCTGCCAGCGTAAGCTCGATCTCGTTCTCATCGACGCTTCGCGCTTGGAATCTCCGAACACGCAGCACGAAGATCTATGGCTCAAGGTCCGCACCGCCCAGGGTATCCTCGTGCCAGGAGTCTTTGGGGCTAGGGGTACCGAAGGTATGATCGATGTCATCAGATACGCTCGCGAGAATTAGGTGCCATTTATGGGGATTTGCCTGGGTATGCAACTGGCCATTGTCGAATTCACACGCAACGTGTGCGGCCTCTCGGCTAACTCAGCCGAGATGGACAAGCAGACGCCACATCCTATAGTTGACATGCCTGAGATTGACTTTTCGAAATATGATGGAACGATGCGGCTGGGTGAGAAACCGACGTGGAGCAAAGTTCATGCCGCATATGCTGGTTATAGCTACTAAGCTATAACCAACCATATGGAAATAATCACATCGAGGGTTTGGTAATTCGGGAGCGCCATCATCACCGTGGCGAGGCAAACCCGTTGTACATCGAGAGACTTGCTGGAAATGGGCTTGAGTTTGTTGGAAGGGATGAAAAAGGCGAGCGCAGTAAGTCCATATCTATTATATTATGCAATATTAACAGTATCGCATAGCTAAACCCAGATCCCAGAATCACGCAACCATCCCTAGTTCGTAGATATCCAATTCCACCCCAAATATCGAAGCAAGGCTATTGAGCCTAGCATGTCAACCCTGGGCTTTGTAGCTAAATTTGTTGGCCTGTGATATGTACAGGAAGCGGATCATGGGCGAAGTAGGAACAGAGGAGCGTCCGAATATGCAAGTCACAAATAAGGCGTTATTGGGGTTCTGTATGCGAGAAAGCGTCGGATAGAGTATTGAGGGAGAGTGTTGGGCGGCTAGTCCAATCAACCTCACGTTGCGCAATTGGCGCCAAATACGCCGTAAACACGGCCTGCCAAGAGTAAGCTGATTGCCGTGCCGTGACATCGCACTCAGTCCAGTCCTGATAATAAAACCCCCTTTTAGTAGGTAGCATCCGATAAGGCTCCTAGCGAACCATGTGGTGCTTCTATATTCAAGAGGAGGCTCGCTGCAGGGCCAACGATTAGCCACATATTTCATCAGCATTGCTCGTGTACGAAAAGAATGGCTACGATGAGGACAGTAACAGCTATTTGCGCCCTCTCCTTGTTAGGAGTAACATTTGGAGGTATTGATATAGATTCCGATATGTTTCACTCCCCCGCTAACCGTCCCCCAGATTGCGGTGTGGAAGGCAGTACTACTGTCGTGGCCAACCCAAATTACCAGATTCTCGATGAGCTCGAGACTTGTAGTACTATCTCTGGCGATATTCTCATCGACCCTACCTTTGGATATTTTATACTTAACGGTCCGCTAGAGATAACGGGCACCGTGATTGCTCACGACAACAGCGTTCTAAAGTATGTCTCATTCCCCAACGTTACGCACCTAGGGGGATTCTCGTTCGCAAGTCCGCAAGTTACGGGACGGATCAACTTCCCGGTAGTAACCAAAATCGACAACCTTGAGTGGCGGGACATTACTTGGAGGTACGACGATTATTTCGAATGGCATGCCGAAAACCTCGTTGCAGTTTCGAATCTCACCGTTGAAGCGACCGACTTAAGCGGCTTCTCTCCGGACTACGAAAGTTACGATGGCAGTTTCTACTATGATGGACTGCAGCAACTAGAGATAGTTGAAAACATTCGCGTCGTCAATAATCGGCGTATGGATAATGTTGTGTTTTCAGGACTTAAGACTGTAAACGGGTCCCTGGTCGTTGGGAACAATGTCAATTCATACCGCCCAGCAAGCGAAAGAGATACAGAGAGTCGACATATCTCCTTCCCTATCCTCGAGTCCGTAGGAAGCGTGGTTATCTATGATGACGCGCCCTCAGGTGTCCCGCCAAAGGGAAAGGTAGATTTACCAGTTCTTGGTCATGTCTTTGGAGATTTCAACGTCACCAATACTGAGGGCATCACAGAGATTTCTGTGCCCACCCTCACAGACATTGATGGAGGACTGTTAATTCGAGGCAGCAAAGGACTGAATAACATTGACTTTCCAAAGCTGCGAAGGATTGACCACGTCGTCCTTGATGTAGGCTTCAATTTACATGGCAGTTTTCAGAAGGTCAACTTTCCTCTCCTTGAAGAAGTGCGATCTTTTGATATTTCCGCCTACAACTTCAACTGCTCATCACTGGTTCATATATTCAAAATCGCGAGGGAGTTCTCTTGTCATAGTCTCAATGGCGCTTATTAACTGGATATGCCAATCTATTAAGTACTTACTGCGAGTCGAAGCAGCTTTGAATCCTCGCCAGCCAGTGAGCCGTCCCATTCAAACAACATACTCTTCTCCAACAAGCCTTCCCCAAATCAAGAGCGAAGTTTCACGGGCAGAGCCAGTCCCACAAATGAACAGCAACAACGGGTGAAGCGCGGCGTTACAAATGGACCTCTACGTATACCGACCAATCAGCCCAGTCACACAAACAGTTCACCAGAATCAACAGACAATTCAGACGCAACCGAGGCGTGAGGGCTGATTCTACAGCAGGAACCCTGTAGATAGGTCAGAGAGCACAGCAGGCGCATCGAGTTTGAAGTTACCTCTAAGTAATAATCACGGCCATCGAATCGTAATCATGCAGTATTACTATATTTAGGATCATTCGAAGTTCGTGGAACCCGGGCTCATAAGAGAATAAAAGCTGAACTCAAAGTTTGGAGTTGTAGGTCTTTATGCGTAAGACTCGTTTCAACCCCTTAAATATAAGCATCCATCTAAGCCACATTGACCTCGCTTAGGGGGGTGCCTTGCTTGGCATTATGATTAAGCTACGAATTTGTATACTGTAGAATTCCGATTCTGCGATCTTATCAGCCCTATTAGGCGGTTGCCAAGGAAAGCCAAGATGGAAACAACCGGATCAGCGCCTTCGCACACCTAACTTGCGTTCCCCGCCAATCACCAGTAGTAGCACACAAACAACACCTGCATTGCCCACGGCTGCCTGGAATAAGGATGATAAAGTTTTATCATTAAGCCTGCTATCGATAGGTCAACTGACCCGCGGCACTATGAACCACTCGCGTGCCAAGACCGTCGCTTAGCATTGATAGCGACAAATAACTAAATTGATCATGGCGTAAAAACAACACAATACTAGGTAGGTATTATGGCATTATGCAATGCTACTGGGTTTAAGCCCAAAAAAAAGGGGGCAACAAGTCACAATCACTTACTTGGGCTTGCCTGTTTAGGTCGGTATTACTATTATCGTGATCGGGGGAATAAGAAAAAGAATACAGATAGCTAAGTACGCGAACTACCCCATAGGATATTTAGATGGCATTCTTGGAGCTGTATACGCAAGTAACTTGATAGACGTTTACAGTCCCACGTTGAGCTACTAATAAGGCCACGGTGCTAGAGCGTCTCTTGATTCAGCTAAGAACTATTCTACTAAGAATTGTAAACTCATCTTATGGTATAAAGATTTTTGAAGCAACTTCAGGAGCTAAGCCAATTTTAGGTCTTATGATCTCATGGTCCAACGCAGACCAGATGAAATACGCGGCTTATAAGAATATTCTGCCCTAGGTTATCAGTGGCATTAAAAATCATCATCTTATATCCCCTACCACCCATTGTGATCATGGCCGTTGTGGTCGTGGCTATGATCATGATCATGATCATGGTCCTCAAGCAGCCAGTCCTCAAAACCGTCGTTAAACAGTCTATCCAGCTGAGACTGCGGGTCCTTGGATTTCATAGCTTTCTCCCATTTTTTGAACTCGATGTCATTCAAGAGGCATGAATCGAACGCCTTACGCAGACGTGTCTCCCCCCCATTGCGCATCTGTTGTCCAATGAAGACTATCTCTTGGCGTCGATCTCCCCATTTGACACCGAAATCTTTCTTAATCGCCTCCCTCGCCCTGAGATTGTCGGGCCATTCGCTCTCGGGCATTTCGCAACGCCACAAGTCGCCGCCGGAGATCGTAAGCATAACACCTGCTTGAGACCATTCGCCAAACTAAACATCTTTAGCCACGATATATTTCAAACAGTGGAGCCATGATTCCGTACCATCTTGGGCCTTGTTGCCAGCCACATAAACCCCTTTGACCGCAGAAGAGGGCCAAATGTCTCGTCGGCAGTTTTATGCGCCAGACGCGCTTTAGTATCAAGCTGTGGCTGTTCGTCGTCAGTTTCGAGGTCAGACTCGTCTTCCCATGACCCTTCAGATGCGCTATCATCATCTTCAGTAGTGTCCATGGCGTCTTCATTGTTATCACCGTCGCTGCCATCTTCTTCTTGGTCAACATATTCCGTCTGAATGACGACAAAGACATCTTTTATCGTTTTCCAAAGTCTCTCTGGGTGAAACGGGCGTCGGGCACGGTAAACAAAGGTACCGATGCCGTATTCCTCCGTTTCAGGATTAACCTCCTCAGTAAGACTTCGCAGCCATCCAGCGCTCAAGGCTGCTTTCTCGTAAGAGAAAAGGCGCGTGTCAAGAATCTTACGGAGATCAAAAGATGATTTGACAGCGGTGATTATTGTAGCACCGGGGTTGAGGTTCTGGACCACTCCTTTGATAAGATCGACCTCTTCTTTGGGAACCAAGTCGCATTTGTTGATTACAATAACGTCAGCGAACTCCACTTGGTCAACCTGGAGGTCTGAGATGTTGCGATCATCCTCTTCTGGAACGCCCTCCTGCCGGTCCACGAGCATGTCCACTGTAGCGAAATCACTCCTGAAATTCACTGCATCGACAAGGGTGACGCATGTATCAAGCCGCGCAACTTTGGGCAACCCACCGGCTTTGAGGATCTCTGCCAGGCGTATTCTCTTCTCTTTGTCCATTTCATTTTCCTCGTCCTTCTCGAGATCTTGACCGGCAAGAATTGCCATATCAGCGAACCTTTTGGGTTAGTATGTTTCTTGGTCCTGATATAGACTACGGGACTCTTACTCTTCAGAGAATGTCTCTGCGACTTGCATAGGTTCGCTTACTCCTGAACTCTCGATGACCAAATAATCGACTTGCTTATCATCAGCGAGGCGCGCCACTTCTTCAAGCAGATCACCACGAAGAGTACAACAGATACACCCGTTCTGCATGGCGACAACTTCTTCCTCTTTACGGGTGACATCGTGAGTAGAGAGTAGTGCCGCATCGATGTTCAAGGCACCGACGTCATTGACGATAACACCTATTCGGAGGCCATGGTTTGGGTCTGTTAGAATCTTCTCCAGAAGTGTCGTTTTCCCGGCACCTAAGAATCCGCTTAGGAGGGTGACGGGAAGGCGGTTGTCGCCTTCCTCAGGTCCGTTGGTTTTTGGTACTTGGGCCATGTTGTCATCAACGGTAGGTGGATTTTTGTTGTCGAAGGAAGAAGTTTCAGGATCAGGAAAGAGAAGGAGAAGGGGAAGAGGAAGGGGAATGGTCTGCAATCAGGAACCATTATGTGAGGTCGCTGTTGCATTTTAAAATTTAGCAGTAACTCACCGGACCACCTTCCCAGTGAGCTTATCGCCCCTTATCCTCGCTTTTTTTCTGGCCATCCTGTTAATCAATGTTGTCTCGACCATGGAAGGAGGACCTTGGTGGTCTCAATACTTCTGTTATTTAGAAATAACTAGGCTATCATAGGTCACTTTGTCCATGGTTCTCCACAGCTGCATGTTTAATGCGGAGACTCCACCTGCTTGTAGTATCAAGTTCAGACACCTTGATGGTTTCCAGAAGCTCACAGAGCCTCAGGGGCCCACGTAATAACACCCTAAAAGACCAGGGACCTTATACCTGTCTCATGCAGGTAGGTGCATGCGTACCCAAGGCTTATGACGTACATGTACCAGGGTTTTTTTGAAGACCCCTAGGTTGTTCTTATAATGCTAATCATGTAGTTACTTTTAAAGTAACTATATGCAGTCAACATTAGCAAACCTCCTCCTGAAATTAATGAATTAAGAAATCATACCTCTTTGTTGCCTGGTATAACTGGAATACGGATTCTAATTTTTAACTGAATGACAGTGCACTCATTCACTGTGTTACCAGCTCCAAGTAAAACTCCTGGACTTCGAAGAGGGTTGTGCAATGGCAGCTTCCATGTCGTATTGAAGTAGGTGAGTAACAAGACTAGGAGTCGTTAGTACCGCCACAGCAAAGCACAGCTGAATGCATAAGCCTAACTCTAAGCTCTCCATCACATACCGGTCAAGCTGCCCTCCAATAGAGTACCCAAGAGCTTAGACGAGCCGTTCAGAGAAATCTCATGTTCGTGATGCGATTAGAAGACGCAGTGCTAATCCCGATATCAGAAGAATGGCTAGCCAGGAACGCAGCAGAAGAGTGGTGAACAGAGAATCGGCATGTCGGGTTGGGGTTAGGGCATACTTTGATTGTCTAGTTGCAATCGTCATATTGTTCATGGACGGGACGAGGTCGTCCTTGTCGATCGTCATTATCTGCATGGGCGGGATTAGGTCGTCTCGCTCGTCTGGCTGGATCATCCTCGTGTCTCCATCGTTCTCATGCAAACCACCGGCAAGCTCGTTATAGATCTCAGCGTCTGTCAGAATCCAGGAGGTGTAGTTAGGACCGTCAAAGCTATCCTCTTGCGGGCAATCGCCTACCGCCTTGCGAAACTTCACGAGTTCTACAACCATGGGATTGTAAAGGTGATAATCAAAGAACGGAAACACCGGCTTCTTCTCCCAGCGATATCGAGACTCGATGAGACGCGTAAACAGTTCGAAAAACACGGGCTCACTTAAGAGGCGCGCCCAGTCGAGCTGCTGCTGTACAATTGCGAGCATGTCCCACAGGTCTTTGCACTTGGCACGAGCGTCGATAAAGACTGGTGTCGCGATTTGGAACATAGGGGTAAATGCCTGGCGGAGGCCAGCGACGGAAAGCTCATAGCCGGCTTCTTTTAGTGCATCGCACACTTTCTTATCACGTCGATCTTGGTGCATGACTCTCTTTTCTTGGTAATTCACTGTCGGTTTATTAGGTAGGGACAGATGGAAGAGGAGAGATTGCCGTAGCGTACTGCCCGTTTTGGGTAAGATTTTCCATAGCTTCTTTCTGGCCAAGATATCTGTTCTTCCAGGAGCCATTTTGCTACGATGGCGATTGTGATGAGGATGACGATCGTGGGTATGTTGGCATGGACTTGAATGAACGAGAATAGACGAGGGGTAAGATGGATAGAAGATTGGTTAATAGGCATTGCGAGTGAAATTATTTTGCTGTTGTACTTGCACATCCCTTCAAGAAGTTGTACGACCTATGCAAGCTCTAGTTTGGCTTGGAATACCAAATACTACCGTTACCTAGGAGAGCAATGCATAGGGAGGTACAGTGGCAGTACTTAATGCAAAGTAACCGCGTGTCTCCTTAACCAACGTGGTCTAGTAGTCTGAGAGCATGATACCAGCCAGTACCATGATTCTAAAGCAATGGGTTCGAATCCCATTATGATCAGGTTTGTGGGGAACTGGGGTACAACCACTGTTATCTGCTGTGACCTTCTCACGATACGTTGTGTGGCCTATCCGGTTTGAAGCATTGGTTTATATAGCAGATATGCATTGGTTAACTGAGGGATTCCACAGCCTACTAGATCATATTTTTGATTAATTCTCAATTAAATGATGGTTTTCTTTTTTTTCTTCTCTAAAAAAGTAATGCTGAGTGAGGGCCCAAAGCACAACCCACCTTGTTTGTCACCTTGTGTCACTTGGACCCACGGGGCCGAGTGTACAAGGAATTGGAAAAATAAATTCAATCTAACTAATTCTTCTCTTTAGGTCCAAACCAGTATTTGACTTCCTCTTTCAGTTTGAAATACTTACGACCGAACTTATCACATTGCCCTCTCTTTATGCACATAGATTTTAGGTCGGCAATGTGCTCCCTCTCCGAATCCAGTTCTCCCTAGTCCTTGATCTCTATGTCTTGACGGGCGTATCAGGCCCCGACGGGTCTCTGGCAGTCCTTGCCGTGTGACACCAAGTATATTGGAAGCAATGACAGCGAAAACAATGTATGAAGCGGTATACATCACGTGACTTTGTTGGATTATTCTGGAGAAAAGATTCCAACGTACCCACCATACATACCTAACCTAGGTAATTCACACGGGCTGCATTGAATAGTGGAGTGGGTACATGTACTTAGTGCCATTTCCCCACGTTCGCGGTCCGTCGCGTCTAAGTAGCTCCAGATAAGAACAGCCCCCACCAGGACCAACCCAAAGAATTCTACTTCCAACAGCGATGACTTCATTTATCTAGTGAAGCTATCTATGATTTCTGCAGACTTCGCGGCGAAGTCTCTCACTTTTCCAGACAAGTCTTGGTTCTGCGCCTCTTGAGCAAACCTCCGGCGCCAGAAAGTCCATCTAGCGTTAGAAAACGACGACCGAGTCCAAGGCAGTGTCCCCCGTGTGGCCAAGTCGACCTCGAAATCGCCCCGGCCAGATTCCTCCTCGCCCAGGTGGCGTTCATACAGATGCTTCCCAGCAATCTCAATCCAGACAGAGGCCACCGTCAGTAAGAGGCCGAGTTGCGTTGGGTCGGACGCGTCGTGATGAAGGGAACTATGTTGGATCTCCTCCTCTAGGGCGCCGCTCAAAGCCCACACAGCGTAGTTGTCGAAGTCGGCCGTCTCGCTCGCCGTCAGCCGGGCGACGAAGGCGTTGACGTTTGTCCAAGCCTGCTGCTCTGTGTCCGTCCAGCCGGAACCGTAGCCGCAGGCGTCATTCCATGATTCGCGAACGCTTGGCCCTAACATGCTCAGGTTGCTCCACAACTTCCCCGATTCCCAGATCCAGTTCCTCTTTAGTGGCGCGGTCATGGGAGATGGAGGGGGCGGGTCTGGTCTTGTCTTCAACATCTTGACAAGATCGAGGAGCTTGTTCTGTTGAGCGTCATCCGTCCACGGAATACGCTTTGCGGCGTGGAGGACGGCATACCAAAGCCCCCAGAGCTGACCTTCTGTGCTCGGAAGGCTGGCTATCTCGGGACCGGGCTTAGGAACATCTTGTTCGGGTCCCCACTACGACAAATTAGCATCAGCCGTGCCCGAATATAACAAAGGTTCCGGAATTTGTATTAGACGAAAGACAGAAGGAATCATGGACCTTACCTTCTCAAGCGCTTCCTCTGGACACCAATGGGCGCGCTGGTTTCGAGCCACCATCTCTTCGTTATACAGTGCCATTCCATGGTCCGCTGTGGAATATGCTTCCTCGATCGGTTCAGCAAGTTTTGCGGTAGTCGTAGATGCATCCACGTCACCAGAAACGTAGGCATTTATAATTGCCATATTAGCAGAAACCCAGGGGCTTAATGTCGCCATGGCATCGATTTTAGATGACTTGTTAAGCGTATTGTTCTGTTCAATCTGATTAGCTACTTCTATTTCTTCTAGTTTTGGCGTTGCATTGGGTTTACCGCTGTTAGCTCTGCGGCTCCTATGGTGTAGCAACTCTTTTAATTGCGGTGAAACGAAACCAGTCGTGGGTGGCCGATAACTATATGCTCAGCATGTAAGGTTTAACCTAGATTTCATTCAAATTGCAATCGTGATATAGGCATATGCTTTCATTGGTTGTGAATCCCACAAGCTCTTTAGAAAAGGAGCTGGGCTGCTTTATTTACAATTGAAAGGCATGTATGGAGTATATAGGTTGCTTGCTTGCGTGCGCACGTCATACGAGTGATGAGTACGTCATTGCGGCGTAGGAGACAGAAAAGAAATGGAGGCTGTGTTCAAGAGGCATTGAGGAATATTAAACTAGGTTACACAACATTACATAGCCTCCTCCTTATTCTTCAGCTATAAATCCATCGATCGACACACGGCTGATCAACGAAAATAGCATCATCTAATATTCTAAATAGCCGCGCAGTATCACACGCATAAAGCCCCCAATCGCGCCAGTCATCATTTTGTTTCGGACCCCAACGCGTAATGTAGCTGCGATCGCTTATCTATCCTAATTTGTCGCTCGGGAATTGAAATCAACAATGACGTCAGTTAACTATTACTCTCAATGTAACACAATATTCTCAATTCAATTGACGGATCCAGTGGTAATTCTCGATTCATTAATCTAAGTCATTGCGATATGCAGGGACGCCTCACGGCATCAAGACTATTTGCCCTTTCTATCGATAGCTACATCTGCAACATGTTTTTAAAAACACATAACGCACTCGATTCGGCAGATATATGATCAAACGGTTTTCAAGAAATCATTTTATGTATAGAGCTATAATCAACGACAGAGTCGCTATTACTAGCTAGAACTAACCACCCATCCCCCATACTTTCCACCCCAGACACCCGTGCTTATCAGTACAGAAGGAAGCTAGATATAGAAATCTAACAGCTTGAATGGCTGTTTAGGCAGTGAAAGCAGCCCCACGACGAGCGCGGAACTTCTCGGCAGCCAGCTCAGCGGCATCTTCGGCATCCTGTGCAACCTGCTCAGGAGATCCGTTGCAGTAGTCATCCTTGCTGTCGCCACCGTTGCAACCTAGGGTGCAGTACGACTTGAAGCTGATGTCTCCGTGCTCAAGGCAGGTCCACAGACTCTGGTTGATGTGCAGATCATCGGTGGGCTCATTGTTAGCCTGGAGGTTGGTGATGATCTTGTTCACGTAGTCACCTGAGGGAATGATTAGAATGCTTCAGTGTTGATGGCTTTGAAGTGACTTACCTCTGTCGAGGAGAGCGAAGCCGCAGTAGATGCCACCGCTCTTGCAACTCTTAGCGGCGACGATGCCAGCGCAGGCAAAGGCGGTAAGGGCGAAGGAGGCGAGATGAACCATTTTGAATAGATGTAAGAGCGAAGAGCTGGAGATTCGCTAAGTGAAATCTAAGATGTGGTAGAGATGGGCTTGCTGTTGGTGGTGAGGATGGGTGTGTGATAGTTCCCGTAAAGCAGGAGAAACGGCATCTTTTATATTCCCCGTTTGCGAGCTCGTTGATACTGAAGGTCAGTCTTTTCCAACTACTTCATGACAAACAGACCGCCGTGGTAGTATGACGTGCTCAAAATTAACATAATAAGGAGGATCAACAATAGGATGACTAGATCAGGGCTGCGTTTCAGCCGCACAGCTCACATCCAATCGTCAATCTCACATAACATTCCTAATTCCTCGAGGCTATGTTTATGGAACCTTATTTTAATTGATTCGGATCGTCAGCCGGCCGGATACCTGGAGGAAAACATAATAGAATGTATCCAAACTTGGAAGTGATGGCCTGATGAGCTACCACTGTCTTTCAACTGATTTACGCCTCGTAGGAGATCTACGAAATCCTAATGGATTTTGGGGCCCCCAAAGGACTTTTACTTGCTAGCCCGGCAAGCTCGATCGTCTTTGTTAACACGACGGAGTTGCATGATGCTAAGGCAGGTCTATAGCATGAACGTAGTCTCGCAACTTATTGCCCTCTCGATTGCCCAATAAGCCAGACCGCCGCTCCTGTCAATGATTAAGGTCGTTCAGAAGGATATAAAACCTGATGACTTCCTCTCCATAAAATCATCTGCTCCACAGACCAACAAGCCTCACAACATATTCATTGGCCTTTAGCATCTAGAAGCCTACTCTTCATCGAGTCTTCACGGAATTTTCTTTTCCTCTTTTGAAAACTCTTCTCCACCAAAATGTTGGTAACTCAATCGCTCCTCGTTGTGGCAGCAGCCCTATTTGCTCCAGTATTTGCCGCCCCCTCAGGAACTGAGAAGCCCAAACTCGAAGCTCGAGTCAGCGGCTACGACTGCGGTGGCACGCGCTTCACTCTAGCGCAGGCTCAGAATGGATTTGGAGATGCTGTCACTGCTCTCCAGCATGACGTGGTCTATAGTTCTGGAACCAGTAAGCACCTTCTGATCTGAGCACTGAGTTTAATTTGACTAATATTCCGGATAGGAACGTACCCAGGTGTCTTCAGAAATGGCGGCACCAATTTGGAGCTTGACCCTTCGCCATGTGTGGGAAAGCAGCTTCTAGAATTTCCCATTCTCAGTAGTGGCCACGCCTACACTGGTGGTGACCCAGGAGCCCATCGTGTCGTCGTGGCCGAGCACGGGGATGGTACAAGCTATGACCAGTGTTTCCTGATGACGCACCAGGGCGCTGCCGGGAATCTTTTCAACAAATGCAGGACTTACTAGAAAATTGGGCTGTGAGAAACCTTGGTATTGAAGCTAGACTTTCTGTGTTACTTCTTGGGGCATACTGTAGATGCTGAAGTTGGTGTTTCCCTGCACTACTGCTTTGTAAAGATGCTTTACTCTCATTTAGATAGCTTGAAATGTAACGGCTTATTTTTGACTTCCATATATTTCCTTCCCTATCGTTGATTTATCCCAGGGCGCGCCAAAATCTTAGCACAATTAACCTGTGACCAATACGTGTGAAGTCGAGAACAGTTTAGCAGTAGATTCAACAGTGGAGTTAACTTATGTAATGGCCAATGGATAATTCGTCCATGGCTTACTCAACCCAATCATTGATATGTGAAGGGAGTTCTATAGAATTAGGGATACTAATTCAATTTACCTTCGACGTTAATTACTATAGTAGAACAGTTACAAAAGCGATTGTTCTTGATAATCTCTACAAGCCGCTGGCAATCATAAACAGGGCTTATATCTGCATTCAAGATCAAAATAAACTCATTAATACACCAGTAATTAATTCTATGCCTTGTATTGTCCGTCATTCATACCACTTCGCTTAATTCTCGTCTCTTTTTTAACCTAGAATGATGGTCTTCAGAGTATTATTAGAATCTTCAAAGCATTATCAGAAGTTCAAGACATCATGCAACTGCTGACATTGAACTTACCTAAAATTAGCCGTGGGATGCTGAACCGCGCGATTATATGGTGTTGAGTTCGACAGAAGCTTCATCCATTTCCTTGATTACTGCATGACGTTAAGCCTTTAGTCACAGGTGACCACCAATTCACGATCCTTCATACTGCAATTGAGGGGTAGCAGGATTCGGATGAACTCAGACCACATTTCGAGCCGTACGGCACAGATTTAAAATTGGTTAACAATTTATTTGATGCATAAAGAAGCAACCTATAATAGAATCACGAATGTTTCTCTTCAGTTCGATTAAGGTCAATAAGTGCCTCTGAGTTAAGGGGTGGCTTACTTCAACGCTGTGTACCCCTCTTCGCGAAACATAACAAGGACTGTTCCCTACGATGTTGTGAACTGGTAGCCGATAAGCTGGAACTAGTTTATACTAATATTTTATGGGTGATTTTGAATTTTCTCTCATCTTGAAGAGTATTTGAAGGGAAGACGACAGTTGTGTTGTGTCATGTTGTCGCCTGAACCCCACTGATAATCAGACTCAGTAGTAAGTAACGGTAGTAAGTAGCCAATCTACTCCGTATATTATTTTAAAAGGGCAACAACAGCGCCCACCAAATCTTGAAATTCACCCAGTAAAAGAAATGACAGCAAAAATGATGCCTCAAGAGGTATACATCACGTGATTTTATTAGAGAGAGAGAGAGAGAGAGAGAGAGAGAGAGAGAGAGAGAGAGAGAGAGTCTATTAACGTCTATCTTAGGGTGACTATAACTAACTAGGGTTCGACTGTGGCCACGGGGCTCCTAGGCGGCCAGTCGATTACAGTCCCCCTCACGTGATTTTATTAGATGGAGGTGAACTCTAAATATAAGATCACTATAGTAGCGTTACTTTAAGCTCTACCGCTAGCGTAGTGTACTAACCTTGCAATATCGAACCGAGAATTACCGAATTTAGGTACCCTGCCCACTACCCCACGTTCACGGAGCCATCGCGTCGTCTAGCTCCAAGCCCACCTCAAATGCGACAATCCACCAACAGAACAGACATGTTCTGTACACAGCAAGAACTTTGAATGTGGCAGTCAACATTGAATTGGACCTAAGTGGTGGTCTACGTTTACTACTCGCAAGAGTCGGGCATATAGGTCGCTATACCTTTACGTCCCTATCGTTTTACAGCCAAAACGCACGAGATATGTTGAATAACAAAGGTAGCAACTTGGTCACTTTATGGGAACCATTTACAAGCTTATCGTTACAGCCTTTGTCATGTTTAAGGAATGTTCCTGTTTACTATAACTATTTGTCCTGTGAGTGTACGTCCTTTATGAATTATGACTATATTTCGGCGGTCATACTTCTCTTATATGCTAGACTATCACAATTACCAACTAAATGGAACACCTGAATGGTAGCTCTTCATGTATTCATATATACAGTACTCATTCCGTACGAACCAACCATCCGTTGCAGACTTCCCTTCTACACTTGTAGTGAATGTTTTGGTGCTCGGATTCTGGACGGTGCTTCTTGTAGCTACTGAATGGGCTGTCAGGTAACTATTGCAATGAGCTTTGTTATTTGATTATGGATCAGGCGAGAACGCATCTTTATTTGAAAGCTGACTTATATTGTTATGAGTGATTCGAAGCCTATCGGTTTCTATTGTCTGCGGAAGATGTTCGTTAGGAAATAATGTCAGCAACTCCGAGATTCAAATGGAAGGTTGGCTAATATTCTTCTAGGGACTTGAAGAGTCTCGCGGCCGAATGCTAAAGAAGTTGGAAAACGACCTCAAATGCGACCGCATTTTTGATATATAAAATTCCGCTGATCTTTTTTTTTTGTCCAAACGTTGCTGTAACATCGTATCTGCAACCGCTACATCATGCTAGAACCAGCATGTTAAAAACACGGGTTCCCCCATCAGACTCTAGCTCGGACGCTGCCCCACGTCCACGGGTCCATCGCGTCTACAACCCCGCACTAATCTACCAACACCAACAGAAGTAGCTAACAAGAGACATGTTCGCGCCCCGAATTCTAACTGCACGTAAAGTCATGACAGCATCGAAAGAGGACTTATGTCAGCCTCGGCTCCCCAGATCCCCAGCGCCTCCGATATAACATGCATCACGTCGGAGTCATTCGAACCCAAGCCCCTCATCGCCGACATCCTGCGCACCGGCTTCTGCGTCCCCGACTCGATCTTTCTCGTCGAGGGCGTCGACATAGCCCACACGTCCAAGTCGAAGCGATGGCGCGCCATCCGTCTGCTGCTCGGGGATGGCGAGCTTTGCCTCCAGGCTCTGCTCTCCACTGAGATGCATCGGCTCGTCGATCGCGGCGAGATCTCCTTCGGGTCGTACGTTAGGCTACAGCGGTTCCGCGTCGAATGGAGGGACATTGTGAAAGCCAACTCTATCTCGCCGCGGAAATACGGCAAGGCTGATGATCATGGTGAAAAGAAGAGGCAGATGGTCTATCTGATAGTTGAAAGTCTGGTTATGGTGGGGTGGAATAATACCTTGACCGACACCACAGTGGCTGAGCAGGCAGAGATTGGCCTTGACAATATCGAGGCTGATAGCGAAGCTCATGAAGCGTTCGATCATCCCCCGGACCCGCCACATTCAGTCGAGCCAGAGAAAGCGCAATCTCCTCGTCGGGCTACAGTCGCAAAGTCCACGGCCAGCGAGGGGAGTGAACTGGCTGATATGGACGACGACTTCGAAGTCATGGCCATATCTAAGAACAAGACAGCTTCGAATCGGAAAGAAATAGCAGCGACCATCGTGGACCACGAGCAGGACGCCACCACAAGCCCTGGCAATCTACCTTTCTCAATCAACGACCCGTCGCGGCCTCTGAAGCTGACCAAACTGCGCTCCATCCCAAACCTGCCGTACAAGCAGAACTGGAGCGTGAACGTCCTCTGCGTGGTATCGGCGATCTCAGATGTAGAACCAGCCGGTATCCCGCCTTATACTCAAAGACAGGCTCGACTTACGGACCCGTCAACGGATAAACAGGTGCTGCTCACTGTCTTTCTCGATCCCCATCTTTTCAACCCGCAGGTTGGAAGTATTGTTTTGCTACTCGGAGTCAAGAACCACCGCTTCGATGGCGGCAGTCTTAAGAAATACGACAGCGATCGGTCGAGAAACGGCGAAGATTGGTGGTATAAGAACCCCACGCAGTTCACCTGGTGTGACGTTGACGGGTTGCGTCGGTGGTGGTCGGAGATCGAGATACAGATTTAACGCGACCGACAGAGTTGTGACCGCTTAGCCTTCAATATATGTGAATCTATAGCGGATGATTGGGATTTCTGTATCTACGACTAGCTATATGAACATATGCCAAAATCGGAAGCCGGAATATAGATATTATCAGGTCTACTGTATAGCTGAGACTGTCAGGACGCTCATTCACCGTTTTAGCATGAGCAAGCAGGTGCTAGGTATTTGACATAATATCATATGTGTTTCTTGTTGTGTGTTCAATAATTATTCATAACGGGTATCACATATTCTCGTACCGGTTCAGACACTAATCATCAAGCTCATGTCTTGACATGTACCGCAACTACCACAGCCCATCCGCGGGCGCTCTCCACGATGCCCAAGTCATTCTCTATCCGAAAGGCCACTTCTTCCGCAGTCACCGACATTCTCGCGCCAGTGTTATCTTGTTCTCGATCCTTCTGTGCAGTGGTTGGTGTAGTGTCACCTCTCCCCGGGAACGATTCCACGTCCGCCTGTACAGTCTTGGTTGCATATGTGGATGTACTGCCAGATGTACTACCTTTCCGACCCCAGAACCATCCTTTCTTTGGCTTCTGTGCTGGTAGCCGCTCCTCGACGGTTGCCTGCACAGATGTCTGAAGCGGAGCAGACTCTTCTAGGGGCCGCAGATGGCGCGCTAGACGTTGTGCCATATCCTCGTCTCTCCACCATAGCATGCTTTGTCCTTGCGATGGGTCAGCGCTCGAGGTAGAATCGCCAAATCGCCCCCAGTCGCTAAATTCACGTCCAACAGACCAGTCTTGACTGGTACTCGCGCCTTGTTTGGAGTCGCGTGCAGTTGTGGGTTTCTTCTCATCATTGCTTGGATGTATCTTCACGCGAGCCACCCGGCAAATCTCACCCCGCCGGCGCATGTCTTCCATACCGCTGAGGACCGCATTCTGGGCCACAGCAGTCTCAGGGACGAGCGTCAAATGGGAAAGTTTGGGAGTGTTGTGCAGGCCACCTAGGTATACTAAAAAGTCATCGATTTCAGGCAATAGAAGGTCTAGTAAAGATGCGTCATCAAGTGATTGCTGGACTGAGTAGGCTTCTCGGTTCATTCGAATGCGATTTGGTAATGATGTAAGATGTTGCTGTAGATGAGAAGTCAATGACACTTCTTGTGTGCTGTGTGAAGCCGAGACATGGTCACCGGCGTGCACAGTATACGGAGGTGGTAATTCCTCCTCGGGCATTCGTTTGGAGTCCATATTGATGTTGTCCCATTCCAAGGGCAAAAAAGAATGGAATAGTCTCAAGAGTTGAAGGATAGGCACAGTTAGGTTGTAATAGGTCTATGGATCTATGCCTGAAGTCAGACGACTGGTTGTTATTCAGCGAACGCTAACAAGTGCTCCGCCTTCCATGTTTCTAGGGATGATCGGTACCACCGTATGTACACATACCTCTGGATGGGTACCCTGGTTGATGGGGCTCAGGTTAGCGTGTGGGGAAGATCGAAACTAGGTAACCAGCAGAACCGTTCCAGAAGACTACCCTAAAAGGGACCTTGCTCGCTTGGATCGAATAAAACGAAGTCACGATAGCTCATGTAACACCTCAGGTGGAGTTAAATGCACTTCACAGCCACTGAGAAAATGAGTAAACTGTTTGCGGGTGAGCCATTTCTGCAAAACATCAGAAAATCTCCGTATAAGTCCCTGCGCGCGTGACTTGTTCTTGAATCTGCCAAGTCATGATGTGTCAGCAAAAACTTGCTTACATAGTAAGTCATTTCCGAATCAACCCAACGCTCTTTTGAAATACAAGGTCCGTTTCTCTTACCGACAGAGTTCAGCGAACATTCAGCCTTGCATTCAGCCGGCGACGCTAACAGAGACACCTGGCCGACATAGCCGAGCTGGGCCGCAACAGGTGAGATAAGAAAGGATCGCTGGGCAAACTGGCTCGGTATTGTTTTTTGGTCTTGGTGGGCTAGGCGAAACGAGCACGTGGCACTGAGTTTATTACTGGTTTGTCAATGGAAATTCAAAGCAAAAGATGCCTGTATTAAGCGGCCGCCACGCTGCAATGATGACTTGAGCTGGTTGCGGCATACCTAGGTATCTATTGTGCGACAGAAAAGACTTACAAGAATTATGTACGCAGTACGTAATTGGTAGTTTCAAGATTGTAGTATTTGCACATGCAAAATCCGGCATCCTGCCCGGCATGCAACTCGCACAGACATCATATGATTTGGCGATGTAAGGATGGGGCAATACCCACAATCGGGTCCAGATTGGCAAGGTAAACCGGCTGAGTCGAGTCGGAGTTCCCCAACAGCGGCAATTTCTGAGCAGGTAAAAAGCTCTGGTAGGAGAAGTCATTGAACGGATCAGCATCTGCAACTTATTGATTAGAGTTTGGGATGAATGTTAGGGGTCTGGTGACTGCCTCGACTGCCTAGGAACGTGGCTTATAACGCCACTGGTTTAGGTCTAGTGCACAGTGAGGACTAACTGTTTCAATACGCCTCCAAGACCCCTGCAGGTCCTTATGTAGTTACGATTTGGCTCCGGGCGGCGTAAACCGTTTTCTGGGGTTCCGATGGAACGGCTTCCCGTCCGAGGCTCATTCCCAACCTAGGCGAATTACAGTGTCCCATACGGCGTATTGCATCGGGCCGTTAATTAAAAGGTTATAGGTGAGAGCATAACGGGAATAGAAAGGGGGAAAAGAGCAGATTGTGCCTTAGGTATACACGTAGTTTACCAAGCACATAATGTACCTACTTACCGACGTTCGTATTGATCAAGCAGGGAGGTACGGGCCATTTGTGCTGTAATTTGTACAGGTTTAGGTATGTAGGCGGGGCAACTCGGTGTCCGACTAGGGGAAGCTGAACCGATCGATGATTCTGATATGTGCGAGCCCAATGTGTTAACCCAATGTGATACAGCTCTGTTAGTCCCTTGATGGTCGCCAAGCTAGGTACTGATCTTGCTGCGTCTCCTTCCTCCAAGACAATGAATTACCCATCAAATTGGCACATATAATATACATTTATTGAGCCACCTAAAGTTAGCACAGCCTCCTTCCATCTAACGTTTTCAACAAACTTTCGACCATCGTGCCTTAGTCCATAAAGCACTTCCAACTATTGAAACTTTGTATAAATAGGAAGCTACCTCCTCACCGGCAGCAGAAGCTACCTGTTTGATACTTCTTTCTACTTCACATTTCACACGAGCTATCGTACCTTGGCGATAGCTTACTCACATATATCAAAGCAACTTCATTACCTTCAACTTCATCTAGCACCCTATTACGGAGAGAAACCTCTCCATTATCAAGCGTCCAGCTATCTAACCCATTTCATCTCTTCTACTACATCGCCAAAATGTCTTACAAAATCGCTGCACCGGATGAGGTAAGAAATTCGGATTCTCCCGCATCTCTATCCAGTTTCTCTCGGGCGCGAAAGAAGTCCAACCAATTGCCCATGTTGGCCTCCGCGTCCGAAGATGTCACGGTGAAAGACAACTGCTGACATTGAAAATCAATAGTACCTTGCCATCACTGGCATGAACATCAAAAATGTGCTCATCACGAAAACCGCTTGGGTGTGGCCATTCCAGAGATGCACTCGCTTCTCTGTACAGCCCCACGACTATGCCATGAACCTGCAAGGTAACTTACTCCGCACGCCAATCGGAGATTCCGGAGAACTCTCAACTGACTAGGCACTAGCGATGACCAAGGAGAAGCTGCAATTCTTGCTTCCGGTAGTATTTACCATCGGACCGTAAGTCATATATGCTTCTGCAGCTCCACACATATACAGAACACTTACCATTCACCTGAAGTGATGTCAACGCCCGTGGGGCTAATGCTCGGTTCGGATCTGGGTCGAGTTCAGGGGTCCATTCTGGTGATGAGGATCGCGGCGATGCTCTCATGAAGTATGCGATGCTCCTAGCCGACTCCTCGGAAAAGGAGAAGGGGACGCAATACCTCGAAAACATCGTCAAGGGTATCATTGAGGGCGAGACTAGAGTGCTGGTCTCTAGCATGACAATGGAGGAGATCTTCACAGAGAGAGAGGAATTCAAGCGTCGCATCTTCCGCAACATCCAGGGAGAGCTGGACCAATTTGGCCTAAAGATCTACAACGCCAACGTGAAGGAACTTAAGGATGCCGTTGGCTCTACGTACTTCCAATCGCTGTCGCAGAAGGCTCACGAGGGTGCCACTAATCAAGCTCGCATCGATGTAGCAGACGCCCAGTTGCGAGGAAACGTGGGTGAAGCCGACAGACGCGGCCAGCAGGAACGACAGATCGCCAAGATCAACGCCGAAACCGCGGTCCAAAAGACGGACCGGGACATCGAGCGTGCCACCGCCGAAGCCAACTTGGCCACTCAGAAGACGAACCTCAACCGAGATGTCGAGATCGCTCGCATCCAGGCGACTCGTGCAACGGAGTCTCGAGATGAAGACTTGAAGAAGGACGTCGAAGTCAAGCGTGCGGCCGCCGAACTCGAGCGTCTGCGTGCGTCAGACGTCGTCAAGGCCACCATCGCCCGCGAGGCGAAGCAGCAAGCCGCCGACGCAAGCGCATACGAGATTGAGGCTGCAGCAAAGGCGGAGTTCGAGAAAGCTAACATGGTCGCCGACGCCAACCTGCAGAAGCAGCTCAGAGAGGCCGAGGGTATCACGGCCATGGCCGACGCCTATGTCAAGCTCGGTCAGGCCTTCGGCAGTCCCGAGAACCTCCTGCGATACATGATGATCGAGAAGGGCACGTACGTCGCGCTCGCTAAGGCCAACGCCGCGGCCGTGCAGGGAATGCAGCCCAAGATCAGCGTCTGGAACACAAGCGCCGAGGCCGGGGCTGGTGGAAGTGGTGGCCAGGATAGTACCGCGACCATGCGTAACATCTACCAGCTTTTGCCTCCCCTGATGTCGACGATCCACGACCAGACTGGTATCACTCTACCCGAATGGCAGTTTGGAAAGCTCCCAGACAGTGATGTCGCGCGACGGGAGGATACTAACGGCTCCGTGAACAACGAGCGTCGGCACCGGTAGTAATTGGTATTGATGTCGGGCATTGCGGCTTTAACATCATTCAAGGAGACGAAAATTATTTTGAGCTCATTATGGTTATTTCCCTTTGTGGTTGAGCGGTTTTCTTTCATTCTCAAGGGATACCTCCTGCATAGACGGCGTTTAGGTGGTCCCAGCAACTTGAGATGCTAAGGCGTTAAGACTGATATTCATACCCGGTAGCACTCTTGTATTAATGAAATTCTTTTGTTAAGCGACATGATCCGATTCTTCTTAATAGAAGTGAGCGCTGTTGCTTCGTAAATATGGCTACGAGTTGGTAGCCGGAATCACGTCCACGGCTCAAGATACCCTATGATGGTTTAAATCAAACATACATCAAGATTATGACCCTGGGGTTTATGAGCTGGATCTTACCTTTACCTAGGAGTTAGATGTGTCAGTGGCGGGAAGTCAGACAACAGTAATTACGGCTGTTGAAATTTCTAGCTACTGTGATTCCTATCACCACTGGTGACTATAATGACATATATTCATATTGAAGTTTCATTCGCAGTGGGCTTTCAAACTTCCTTCCACCATTAAGTAAATTCTAGTCTCCCGCGATCAGGTTACCTACCTACCTAAATTGTGCAAGCATTACACAGACTTAGTGCAGCTTCCTTCTTCTGTGTTGTCCTTGCACCTTCTCCCAATGTCACCGCTGTATGGAGAGTATGATCCGTCCATACGTACTTCTGTTTCTGCTTTGGCTTCTGATCGCATTTTCTCCCAACCGGATTACGCGACGTCGATCGAGTTCGCCGGATTGTATCTCTTCTATTCCGATGTCTTGGTTTCAGCAAGTTTAGGTTAACAGTTCATTACATCAAAAGGTCTAAGCCACGAACCGCCTAACTAATGTGCCTCTCAATCATTGCTAACATATCGTGTTAGGCTTATCCATTCCAACAACATGTCGGCCCTGGCTCGATTTCATTCCTTCTCCCGGCTGCCCGCTAAGATCCGCATCATGATATGGCAGGAATTTTCTTTGCCGGACAGACCCTACGTTCATATAGTAGATCACCTCCCCCGTTCCTTTTTCAAGTTCAAAGTAACCACATATCCACCGATCACGCCTATCCAGATAGTAGAAATACTAGCAGTCGCTGGTGTTAGTCGTGAGGCAAGGGATGAAGTCCTTCAAGGACGCGAGATAGTACACTATGAAAATCTTCTCGACTTCGCCTCTTACTTTGACGACGGCCCTTATGGACTCATATACGAAGCTCAGTTTCCCGCATTTTGCGTTAACTGGAAAAAGGATTTGATCTACCTTACGCGTATCCCGGACCACGCGAGCCTGGCCGAAACTCTCGGCCACTTTCAGTTTCTCCCTCTGCGGCGTACACAAAACCTCGCCTTTGATATCACGGAACACGTTCGTTACCGACCAGGCCTTACCGACGACCACGAATCAAAAAACATTCTGAAACTCCTTTTTCTTGACCCGGTATTCAAAGAAGAGCTACCGGAACTTCGCCACTTAGTATGTGCGATACCACGGGGATGTAGCGGCCTTGGCTCTTTCGCGCCTGACCCGCGGGATTTCAGCATGAGGGAGTGGACTGAATTGGATCTAAGTAACTTGGACCAAGTACACGAAGAGAAGAGGGAGTGGGAATTTTTCAAGCTCGATAGAGATTGGCTAGCACTGATGACGGAGCATCCAATTGACGGAACGGTCTACCTCATTCTGGACGAGAGGACATTGCATTTTGCCAATCTATTCCATCAGACATTCAAAGATGGTAAGACGGAGGCAGGGTTTTCTGTGACGACCGTTCTGGATTATCGCGACATCTGGAACGTTGACCTCTCTTGGATGCGCTCGCACTGGGTTGAAATCAAACCACAAGTTCGATATCCGTTACACGTGGTATGCCTCAAGGGAAACAATACGGGGTCCTCTTCTGATGAATAAGTATTCATGGTTATTCCTTAGTTGCGACCCATTTATTAGCTTTAATAGGCAAAAGCCTTGGGCTCTGTCAACTATGAATCTTGAGATTCTGGTCCACGATAGAATTTCAATCCTCAATTTGCCAACGCTAAAGTGAGATCAGCCTGTTCCTGAAAAGACTCGAATTTTTTCTGCGTTTGTTTTATTGGCTATCTACATATTCTCCGGATGCAAATCCTGGAGTCTCTGACTATTGATGATAGGACATGTCATTTCATTTTCGAACAGGAACGAATACCCTAATGAGCGAAATTTGCCTGTTCATCGATTAAAACACTTCCCCCATAACTTGCTGAACTTCGGAATTCTACCTTATTATGTCTCGTCTCACTCGTGTGGGCGATAACTTCCTTTTCCGAATTTAACTTAGACTTTTGACGTCCAAGAAGTTGCTATGTCTTATTTTCTGACAACGCACCGTAAGGAGGCACGACTAACATCACTTAAGGACGCTCCGCAAGCTAATAGCCATTTCAACATCCTGTCTACAACACCAACATAGCCACTTTAGATCATTAAGCTAGTCACAGGAATATAACAATATCACACCCAACGGCACAGTAACGACGGACTGGGGTCGAATAGTGGAGTGCATATCAGTGGGTCGGTCCACTGAGCTGAGAGCGACGGCGTTTGGCGGGGTGTAGACAACGACAACGGCTAAATTATTTTTTTTGCTGTCCCCAATCCATCGGCTTCAGCCCTCTGTAACATCGAATTGGTTTGCCGACATGCACTCGCTAGTGCAGCCCAATTCGTGGGTAGTCCTCCGACTCCCGTCTGGCAATCTACGAGTACTTCAAGTTGCGCCGAATACGTATGATTGTACATTTCTACCCCCTGTTGCCGAGGTCCTCTGCTGATTTCTGAATCTTCCTCAGCACCATATCTCTAGGAAAATACGGATCATTCCCCACGAACCTCATAATTCAGCGCCCGTATCACCTCACCTACGAATTGCAAGACAGACAGCCGAATGAGAATTTCAACCGGCTCCGCATCGTACCAGCCGCCGAACTCTATGCCGATATTCTCGCCGACGGTGAAAAAACACCCGTCTCAGAGGATGCGACACCGGCTCCCGACGCAGAGGGCGCGGACAATGGCCCTTCCGGGGACGTTGAATACTCTTTAGTCGACCCTGATTCCGGGGCTGTAGTTGCTACCACAGATCGTGCCGAGATTGATGCTTCGGCGCGTCAGACACTTACACTAGACGAGATCGAGGCCCTAAAAAAGGACGGCACCGACGCGGGGAGAGCGCTTATCGCGAAACTTATGATTTCACACACCGCAATCGACCAGAAAACAGAGTACTCTCTCGCAAAATACAAGCTCCTGAAAACGCGCAAGTACATACGGCGCTTCTCTATACTTCCGCTCGATGTGCCGATGCTCGACTACTGGACCCTGGAGGACAAAGACGCCTCCAGGATCATGGAAATGAGAGACGAGATGATTGGACTCTTAGGATGTTGGGCGAACGTCCATTTCGGAGGGACAGATCCATGCGAAACACCAACAACGCTAAAGACAGAACAGGATGAGGAGGATACGACGATGGAGGAAACCGAACTAGTCCAAACGTCTGCCCCCGGCCGATGGCTTGTGGTAGACGACACGGGTGGTCTTCTTGTCGCTGCTATGGCTGAACGAATGGGAATTCTCTATGCTTCCGAGGCGGACAAGCTGAATCGAGAGCAGAGAGGAGCTAAACACTCCAGTTCTAAGCAAGGAGGCTCAACTACTTCGCAGCAGCCCCTAATTAAGCACGAAGAGGGTTCTATTCAAGTCTCTTTGAAGCAGAAGGATGACTCCGAAGTGAAGCCAGAACCTGAGGAAGTCACTCAATCGAAGTCTGTCCCAACATCACATAAGCGACCCGCCGAGCATGAAAAGCACCGTAGAGATGATGTCGTGCCATACGCGCACGCCAATACGATAACGCATATACATCCAAACGCTCAGCCAAATCTCAGTTTCCTGAGATACTATGACTTCGACATTACGAATCCCACACACACGCCTTACCATCCACTTGCCAAGCACCTCATGACCTTGTCCTGGCTCCAGCTACTGGAACCGGAACTGGATAATACGTACAACTCGCCGCCTCCCCGCGCCACGCCCGAAGAGATCTACTCGTGGAAGACTAATCGTCGTAGCACATATCACCGTAAGCGTAAGCGATGGGTCAAGACCCGACACATCATCGACACGACGCGGAAGGGCGAGTTTTCGGGGCTCGTGGTTGCGAGCTCGATGGATCCCATCTCGATTATGCGTCACGCTGTTCCATTACTGGCAGGCGGCGCCCCCATCGCCATCTACTCGCAGTCTATCGAGGCCTTGACAGAGCTTGCCGACTGCTACAGCCTGGGACGTCGTGCTGCGTGGGCCACGAATATGCCCGAGGGCTTGGCGGACAAGACTCTCGAGGAGCAGGAGAAGTGGGCCGGCAATGATGACTTTCCCTTGAATCCGTCGCTGGTGCTCGGCGCTTCGATACAGACTAGCCGTGTGAGAAAGTGGCAAGTCCTGCCCGGACGGACACATCCTCTGATGACGGGCAAGGGTGGCTCCGAGGGGTATATCTTCACCGCTTGGAGAGTCAAGCCGGCTGAAGGCAAGGTGGAAGCGAGGGGAAAATTAAGGACAAGAAAACGCAAGGTCGATGATCAAACCACAGCATCATGATTATACATACGTATACTAGCATTACACGGAGATTTCGTCTTGCATGGCGCTTACCGCCAGCAACGTTAGAGGCGCATTTTAGACTTGGAAAAGTTATATATAACAGGTATAAGATACCCCATTCGAAATGAAGAAGGCTTTCGTTTTATGTTCAATGTTGTCATTTTACTTCGTGACCTGCAATACAACTCGTAAAACACTGCTTGGTTGGCTTGGTATGATGGTTATTGTCTTATGTTTGTGTGATATGAAGGATCAGGGATCTCCAGGTCTTTCCTCTCCCAGGGAGTCTTAATTCAATTACAAGGCCTTGCCCATGAACTTTCTCCTTGTAAAGCTTAACCACCACTTACTCGGCTTTCCATCCTCGCTGTCTTCATATACCCGTGCTAATAGCCGTGTTGCGAGCTCCTGCCGCACTTGGGCCAGGTACTGCCGTAGCTGTTCGGCGTCCTGGCGATCATGTGGAGGTTCGTACATCTGATATAGATAGATGATTAGCTTCTATCCGGGGCCGGGTAAGTACGAAAACATACCTGGTTCAGAGGGAAGCCCGGGTCGCCGGGCACGGAGAAGTTGAGGTCGAGGGCGACGTTCATGACCTCCTTGGTGGCGTCGCGGACGCCGTGGGTGGGCCGGATCTTGCTGAGACACTCGCTGATGAAGAGGATGCCGTAGATCAGCAGGCGGTCGGCGGGCCCCTGGATCTCGAAGTTGCGGAAGAACGTGTTGGCGCGGAAGAGCTGGAGCGCCTCGTCTACGATGTCGAACGAGTCCCCCCACTCTGGCGACTCGTTGGGAGGGAGTGGCGGGTTCGGCGAGGGAAGCACTTCTGCTGGCCCCCGTGTTCGAGTGCGGAGAGGGAGAAGGGGCACGTTGCCGATTAGACGGGGGACGTAGTCCAGTTCTTCGTTGAACCTCGAGTTGTAGGCCTGTTGGGTGGGTGTTGGTGGTTAGCGGATGGTTTGGAAAGCATGTTGAGATTGGGTTTTCATTCAAGTAGTTGCTGGTGCTGTCCTAGGAATTCGATTCTGATGCTGGACTTCGGTATGTATTGTATGCCGTTGGCGGTGGATGTGTAAGAGGACGAGGGCGTGTTCACATTATAGGTCCTAACAGCAATTCAAGTATGACACATGATATGTCCATACGTACCGGCATCTCAACAATGGTCCGCCGCTGGGAGCTGGCGCTGCTCAACCTCAAGTTCTGTTTGTATAAAGCCCCTTTGCTTACAACCGTTGGACAGACGTAGTTTGGTTGGAGGGGCTCTCTCGGATAAGGCTAACCTAGGTACCTGGCTGAAGGCTGACGTCGCGAAATTGATAAGGGATCTGGATGAATGGACGTCACTGAGGTATGGGCGGATGAATATCGGCTAACTGTAAGACGAAAAAGTACGTACCTAAGTAGCTAACACTTGAAGATGGCATGCCTAGATCCCAGATTACCCCACTTCGGACCTTTGCTGCCTTGCATTCCATTCATTTGAGAAATCTCAGCCACGCTAGCACTATTGGGGGTGGCACAGAATCGACACCTAGCTCGCCTACCTAGTCATCGCGCCAACTGGCAAATGTGGCGAGCCGTCTATGGCTCACGGCATGAGACACTTCCAAGGTTGTGCCGCATTCGGCAAGGGGCCGATTCCATGCAGCCCACTTGCCCTTTGTCTCTCTCGCGTTGTTCGAAGTCACCTGCTCACGCGTAACAGTGGCGCCTCAATTTACGCCCGAAAAAGGATAAAACACCTCTCCCTCTTCTCCCCCTCCGAAAGTCGCGTCTTCTCGCTTCCCCATGTTCCCTGTTACCAGCCCCCGTCTAATCAACCTCCCACAATTGCCACTTAGCACACCTCGCACGTGTCAGGTTTGCGTTGCACACTTCATTCAATAGGTATTACATATTCTAGGCGGCTATGCGTGCATGTAACAAGTCGCTTCAGATTGTATGATCTTTAGGTAATTGCGGTGTAACATTTATTGTTTAAAAGCACACTTACATCGCTTCTGTCGGTGAGTTAGTTCCATGCATCCTTGTTCCTTTTGCATCTTGTCATCTTGTCATTCCATTTCTCGACTTGTCATTGACGCTTTTACCAGGCGTAGAGAACAATCAGAGCCTCACAACCATGAAAGCACTGAGTGAGCCAACATCGCAGGCCTCAATACGCAAAGTCATGAAACCGGCAAATGTGACAAAGCGTAAGAAGCTACGTCGGCAGCCCATACGCCCGGCAATCGGATCACTCTATGACATTATGCACGACCATGCCGGCATTAGCCTGTTCACGTATCCCGTGTACTGGACGGCCCTCCACACAAAGCTACTGAATTGTCGCTTCGTGCAACTACCTCCTCATCTTACACCCATCCCTACACCACCATCATCACAGCGCCCTCGAAAGGTATCACAGACTATTATTTCGATCGGCAGACATCTTGATACTCTCATGGCTACAGACAAGCCGATCACTGCAGGAAATACCTCACAGAAGAATGAAGCTATGGCTACCATACTGTCCACACTCTACCCTGAGCATTTGTCAGATGCTTTTCGCCAAAGACTAGGTATGCGGTTTGGTCCTCGCTATCATTTGGGAGCAGGGGGTACTCGGCTGCTATGGCGTCGTATGCCAGCTGCCAACCCAATGTCGTCGTTTGATTCTTCCACTACCAAGACAATAAGTCAGCCAGCTAGCCCCGAAGCTAGTCAATCGACGGCTCCAGCAGATATGGCCACCCGTAGCCCGCCAATTCTGGCCTATGTTAGCCGTCGGCAAACCAATTACCCGAGAGTAAACTGTCTTTCAAATTCGATGAGATCGAAAGGGAAGCCCAACGAACCCGTTCTTCGGTTGCAAGCTCTCCGCGCGAAGTTGCTGACGCCAAAGAATGCGGATGAAGATCCTCACTACTTGGGTCTCATGGTGGCTATGGCTCAGCAGTATGTCTATACCAACTTAAAGGCCGCTACAAATTTCAAGCCCCGCGATGTCGAGGTCCGTGTATTGGCGGTAGCGGAGGAGGACAATGCTTTTGTTGTCTATACCGGGATCGTGCCTGCAGCCTTGCTTTCCATGTTTCATGAACCAGATACGGCACCAACCAGTAACTCAGAGGTTATAATCAGCCATGCACGAGTTCCTGTATGGCCAGTTCTAGGATTGAAAGAGCGTCTGGGTAAGGCTCTCGGGCCAGACCTTGTCGGCCACTTCGACGATGACACGATAGACACTTTTCACGAGACGGTGATAAGAGCTCCTCAGGCCAGCTCAAAGAAGCGAGAGCGAGAGCAAGAACGAGAGGTTCTCTCAGAGGTTTTTAATGACACTAGACCCTGGGACCTTAGAACCTTTAATGAACATTGGGGAAATGTACCTGACCCCCGAGATCTGCCTGACCCCCCTCGCCCGAAGAAACGTCGTGTCGGGGACATTATTCGGTAAAATAAGGCACGGAGAATTTGATTAACATGAGGGATTCACCATATGAAGACGTGGGCGTCTAATCATGTGGTTGGCGTTTTTATGACAATCTAGAAACTAGCATTTCTGGTGCGGGCGGATTTGCATGGGTTCGGTCGGGGAGTGGGTATTTGCATCAAGACCGGATGGCACGGTTAATCGGAATCGGCTCGGCAATAGATGGCTTACGAGATGCATTGCATGACCTCAACAGGGTCGACTGGGTATGATGATAATGAAGGATTGGGATGGGTATCTTTCGGCGCGGAGTGTTCGATATTACAGGATAGGTGTTCTTCGTCGATTTGAAGGAACCGATCCATTTAACTTCTTTTCGGTAATAGCTTCGACGTGAACGCTTTTGATACGATACCCTCATGAATGAACATATTTTTTCTGCATAATATGACAACCCGTGTGAAATGTAGTAAAACCATGCTATTACTAGTGGTTTTTGTCTAACTGTCGGTTCGCAAGTAGGGTAGATGGAAAAAGGGGAAAAGGAAGGAAAGAAGGGGGGAAGAGTGATGGCCAACGAGGAATCGAACCTTCGGTGCCTAACGATGCGGAGTAAAGATATTGAGTAAGTATACTAACGCTGAGAACACTAAGGTTTGTAATCGCTAGGCCATTCCAACTCGGCCAGAAGTGCACAATGTTAATGGTACTCTCTCTAGAGAGTAGACTTGCACTCGTGTTTGGCTTGGACTAGTTGAATCTAGGTTTGGGTGAACTTTTAGGACGCGTTATCCCGACTAGAAGGCCGGACACGAAGCTCTTGATGAGCTTGACCCGGCAGGTATCTATCTAGAGGGGCTGATGAAGTTCCCGGTCGAGCGTGAGAGAAGCGCACCGACGCTTGTTTATCTACCGATCAAAGATGGAGATATTTTTGATCAGACGGAGTACCGCCGTTCCATACTAGTAGGGCCCTCTAAACCAGGTGGAAAGGCAGAGATTATGCTATATCTAGAGATGACAAAATACCAGTATAACTCATAACGTGCTATCTTCCTACATCGAGCAAAAGAAGGTGAATTAGTTGGGTATAGCGATATGTTTGAATTTTCTTTCCTTTGTTCTTTTGGAATGCCAAAAAATGCATCATACAAGAGTACTTAGTATTATTGAGGATTTCCCAACTCGGCAATTTGGAGCTGTAGTGCAGATATCTGATTGGTCCATTTCCCCGGCTAGTCTTCTCCAGGTCCGTGCTGGCGCTAACCATGCCGTGAAAAGACAACCAACTATCCGAACCTAGGATGTTACTAGCCGGCTACTTTCCTGAAGGTGTTTCCTGAAAGTGTTCCCTTCAGTAGTTTCAGAACGGCCGAGTGATGGATCTGAGTGCTCGTTCAGATGGAGATATGAGCAAACCTTGAGAGATTTGAGGAACCCCACAACGCCCCCACCCTGCCAAACTAAGAGTCACATGAAAATAATTGAAGTGGCTTACCCCCTGCGTCCCAACTATCAATTGATCTAGTAATACGTTAAAGCAACTGAGTAGGTTCAGTAGAAAATCAACCCTCGATTCAATAAGAAGCCAGGTAGTGTTCTAAAAACGCGAAGGTGTAAGTTGCTAAGTGGCCTTGTGGCTACCTCTACTGGTATTCACCCGTACTACATCATTACGAATATTTAAAACGCCCTTTGCGAGTCCAAATTTATATTGAACAAAGTAACTGCGTCATGAGCAGAACTAATTCAAGCCAGCCAGCCAACCGAAGCTGCCCTTGAATTAACGTGGTGAGCGGTCATATGAACTGAAACACTATATAGAGATTGACGTGGAATAGCAGCAGGATATTCGTAGTGATAAGATAGATTCTTGTTATCCAACCATCATCCTCCGTCGCCCCCCATCCACTCCAGACATACAGTACATAACTTCCTCTTCTGACCCAGAAATTATCAAAAGATTCTGAGGGTCTAGGGAAATGACACTTTGGGCATACATGGAAATGAGCCCATGATAACAGAAATTTCCCATCTCTACATCGGTAACAAAGCGGATTTGATTGTTACCGATCAAAGTACTACTGGCAGTTGAGGCATAGTATCGGCCGCGTTTTGCTTGAGCCATTAAATTAACATAGCCCTTGATGAATTAAGTTTCGGTGTTCCTGCGATCGCTCGTCCGAGGTGTGCCATAAGAGCGTTAGTGAGTCGTGATGTCTTAGCATATGATTGTCCAGATTATGTGCCTCGGAATCCCTAGTGTTTGGTTGTGACAGTGTGCGTACCTGCGTTGCCTTCTGGTTCATAACCATGACCCTGCTCATAGGGGATCTCAAGAGCCCCGTCGATAAAAAATTCTTTGCATAGCGCAGGTACTAGTGAATCATCCGATGGGCTCACGGAAGAACTTGGTAGCTGTCACAAGGGCTAGTGTCTAGGGCTTGGAATAGCATTCAAATATTGCGATAATCTTCTTGCGCATCAAGGAGGCATACAAGTCTGCTTTCTTCTTCTGCCCTTCGCGGCGAACCTAGGTCTATATATACACGAATAGCTTCGCATTTACTTGCCTAGATAATTCAGGTTCGTTTCGCAGCATTTAGCAAACACGGGTAGTTGAATTGTTCAAACCCCGAACCGCAGCCCAAATACCGACTTGCAGATTGGTGTCACGATATTGCCGACCAAGCCCTGGTAGGCGGGTAGTTGCATACCCCTACCTGGGGTTCTTCCGTGTAACAGTAGCACCCTGTTGAGAGAATATTCATTGTATTGTGTGAGTATCATTGTAATTTGTGTGTCCAATGTGCTTGCATAAGTAGTCGAAAAGAGCTATATTGATCGCCAATTCATTGTATTGGCCAGATGCGACACAAGCGTTGCAAAGAAGGTTCGAAACAATGTCTGTAAACTCCCTCCTGGACTCCCTTCTCTCTATCGGCACTGGTACCTAGTCACCCAAATGATGGCCCCAACAAAACGGCATAAGCGGTTCGTCCACAAGTTCCATACAATGAAAACAGCGATTGTTCACTGAGTCCATCTGTGGGGGTCGAATGAAGGTGAACTGATATTTGTTGCATGTTTTGATAATGTCGTCATAACTCGATCCGGGATATTCAGCCATTTCGTCACGGACCCAATCATTTATCGTTTGGACGTCCATGATTCGGGTTCCTAAGACTGGATCTTGACTAAAGTCTTGAGTGTGTTTCGTGGCTTGGATATATAGAAAGCTCTCTTTTGGAGCCTGTGTCGAATGGAATTGTGCAGTCTCTATGCCAACCGCGCGCATCAAAGAAAGACAGGTCTAGAAGTCAGAGTCAATGAGAGTCTTTATTTGGACTTCATGTATGTTATGACTATGTAGACGCTAATATCTCATAGTCGAACCGATTCAAAGTAAATACGTGGTTCCACAACCCACCATAGAACTTACCATCCGCATCACACCTTTGTTGGGCAGAAAACGCGAAAGTTTTCGTCTCGAGACTTACCTACCCTCCCTTACACTAGATAGATAGTTAGATAGTTTTTCTCTTTTCCTCTTTCGCTTTTGCTTTTAGCTTTAGGCAGGTTCTGGCTAGTCCACGATACGTTAACTGTCGAAAACACCTCGCCGATCCGCAGCTCTTACCGCTCGCGCTTCCTATATTACTAACTAATCTACCCTAAAGTATGCTATAGATCATCGGATTAGATTCGTAATACGCCTCATTATACATTTCTTGGGAAGAGTTTGTGTGGTAGGGCTAGATCACAAACAATTTCGCCTTCTTGATTCCTCAAATAGCAAATAATACTTCATCTATACATAAGTGGTACGTGTACGATGGCTGGTGCAACAAGGGCTTGTACTCGAGGGCTTGGAACAGGTAATACCGAAAGAATCAAGTGATTGTTTTATTTAACTCTGATCTAATTGGTCTCCGAGTTTCCATTGATAACAACGCCAACCAATAACTGCCGTGCCCTCCTTAAGGTGTCTTGTCCAGGGCACGCCAGGCTTTCACAGGTCCGTGGCAGCCGGCGAATTACTGGTTACTATGATACCTGGCTACTATTTCCAATGTTAAGTCCGAAGGAGGATTCGGAGGTGCCAAATAGGCACATATAACAAGGCTGATATCAAACAAGCGGCAGAGTCATAAATCTGGCCAATTGCTAGGAATTTAAATAACATAAATTATCGTGCTGTTTAAGTTGTACTGTGACACTCTCATGACAATAATCGCATTCTTGAAGACACACCCCCGTTCCAACATAAGTTCAGTTGCTGTAAAGGAGATTACGCATTCAAATTTTCTTAGCGCTCTTACACGAGTAGCTACTTACCATGCCGCTTGTTTAGTGTAAGTTTTTTAATACATGCTAAGCCTGCCTCTAGCTGTTATATTACTTTGATTCTAAGGGATGTCTGGGCGTGTGAGAACTATAATCTCTCGTCCACTCGTTTGGATTAGTGGCGATCCATGTACGCGTCACGACTTGTTAGAGGCCATCATTGTTGGTATTATTTGATACTCGTAAGATCTTAGCAACTGGTAGGACCACGTTGTTCATGTACTGACACAGTAACATCGCGATTACCTCCCTAGTTTATAAAAAGGGATGATAAGGTGTGTTGGAATCTAGTTCCTTTGCTTGGGTCAAATTGAGTTCAAGCATGGATCAATATCTCTGTATAGCCACAATTAGTTAATTGTATGGTATGAAGTTTATGTAATATCTCTCATCCCCTCTCGTTTCTGAATCTGTCTTTCCTTATCCAGTACACGCAACGATTGACACAGAAATTTCGCAACCCCACCTGAACAAGCACTCTTCTAGTGTTGTATTCATATCATCAACCTAGAACGGAGAATATAGCGTTGATCCTATCAAAACATCCAAAACCTCACCTAAGATCCTTTCTCGAGAGAACAAATCATGGACGCTGAAATAAATCCTGAGATCCATCGTCGAATGGTTGAAGACAGAGATTTGGAATACGGGGATCTTATCCAACTGTGCTGCAACTGCGAATTTTCCTTCTGGGCCGTCGATGGCGGCTTTGTCCCGGGAGTGGGTTGGGCATGCGTTAATTGTCAGGAAACGACAGAGACGCCGGTGATGCCATTCTGTTTCGGTCACGAACACGAATACAACCCGATGCAAATCGACATGAGACAGTTCACAGCAACTATCTCGAAATCACTCTGCAATACATGTTACGCAGCTGATCAAAACAATGTACAATTGATCGACGGAGCTCTTCCAACTGCCTACGCGAGCGCATCGTACGCAGGCTCGGGTGCCGGAACATCCGTCCCACTTAGGACAGGCCCCATCCATCAGGGATACTATGAAGGATTGCAATCCTTATTGCATGCCTCGAAGAAGACGTCGCAAGATCATAGGGAAGTGTTGTTTCGATGGATGGGTTATTTGGGTGGTTCGGAGAGCGCGAGCGCACCCCCGAAGAAATGCGTTAATTGCCTGGGGCAATTAGCACAATCCGAATTTCATCCATTCTGCCGATATTGCCGAAAAGGGTACAATAAGATAATTTGGTCCCATCACAAGATGTGTGTCAGATGCCATTTTCCCAAGCCCTCGACGCATTTTATGACAAAAAAGAAGGAGACGAAGCGTTGCGCTAAATGTCGGGATGATGAGAAGAAATATCGAAAGAAATAGGCTTCGAGGAACTTACTTTGCCACTTATGAATGGCCACAGCTATCACACATCGACCTCTAGCTATATTCAGGATCATATCTCGGACGCGGCTAAGGTTCACTCAGATCGGTTCTGGTTACGGGAGAACTTAGTTTCCTTACTGCAAAAAAGTTGAACTCATGGAGTGCCAACCTTTGGCGTTTGGAAGTTTATCTATGGAACGAACAAATGTAGAACAGAATTCTAGTTTTATTTTCCAATGAAACACCAAGCAATTGATTTTCAAGTGAAGGCATCCCAATCTGACCGGCGAAACGCTGCAGGCTATGTGTGAAGAAAAGAAACTTACTAAGCGAGCTAGCTCGGAACTTTGCTGTGCTGGAGGAATTCGATCTGTCTAAATACCGCGGCTGTTCTAGGGGCACTACAACCAGCCAACATTGCGAGGGACTCAACGCATTTCTGGTTTCTCGAAGCCAACAGGTTATGTGATTCCTGAAAGCTCCCAGAATTCGCTCGCATCTTGAGTCGAACTTACCCTCAATTTTCTTCTTTTGCGCGGCGCCAGAGAGCAGAGCACACAGCGACGATTCATCTTTAAAGCTATTAAATTGAATTCAGAGTACCGGACGGCGATAAACAAATATTTGAATGATATACGACAGATTCTCCGCAAGGTGCGGCCTTTTCGTGTTGAGTTTATGAAGGAAATCTTTGGAGCGCTCATGCAATGAATTCTTTATACTAGAGCAACTTCCTCACTATGCGGAGGCTGAATTAGGGAGTGCGAGGAAGACCGCCTCGGGGAAAATTAAGCAACATGATCCTAAAAAATGAGACTAGTGGATAGGGCTAACGAGAACAACGAAGTCATGTTGTTCCCCTATTGTCAATAATTAGCTTTAGCTTCATAAAAATACCGAACGGACGTGTCCACCATACTATTCTACTCCCCATGTAATTAAGTTCGCTGGGAAACTTTCGCAGGGGGGCCCCCTGAGAATTCTCACAGCTTTCTTCATATGATATGAACAGATTCCTGACCCCAGAAAGCGACCGCAATATCCACCGACGTATGGCCTTCCATCAGGGGTCTACCGCTTATCAAGGAACCTCTTAAACCTGTTAGATATATATGCCTGAATAATAATATACACCCATTTTGTATACGGCACAATATTATTGGGATCCATCTCCGAGGCTTTGATTATGTGATTCCGGAGCGCCTTAACCGAAAACCGGTGAACAGGAATACCGTCAGTGTACTAAAAAGTTCGATATAACCTGAAATAAAGCCTCGCTCTAAGGAAACACAGCAAGGAAATTGCGCTGGAAATATGAGCTAAAGTAGCTTCAACAGCACCTGGAATCATCCCAAGCCAAACACCTGAGAATCTGTTGAACGAAGGTAATACATTGAAATCAACTCTAAAAGTCTAACATGTGTGTGAGTGCGTATACGAAAAGGTAGGAGGTCCCATGGCTCCGTATCCTTGCGTTCTCAATACCAGCTCACCCCTTATTACTTATACAGACTGAACATGAAATTCGACAAACGTCGAAGATGTTCTAACACAAGAGGAAACCCCCACTAGGTGCGCCAACATGAGTCATGATACCACAGTAATACGCCATCGCATGACCATCATTATCGACCTCACCATCTTCGTAATAGTAGACGACACGCTCGTCCCCTTGTTTGACGTTATTCTTGCCTCCGTCATAGGGACCGTTGTTGATAAGGGGAAACTCCTGGCGGTTTTTATCAGCCGGACACCATGAGGGGAAATTGAGCTTATGTCCCTTGGAGTCGTCATTATCGAAAGCATGGGGATATTTGTGTTCTAATTCACATTGTCAGTTCAACTGTCGTTTGAGCGTCTATCGAACGTGCACAAGCAATTTTCACATACTCCCTCGCGTCTCGCCGATTTCTTGGAGGGCAACGCCTCGCTGAGCAGCTATATAGATATCATGGCCAGTGTATGTATGGGTTCCTAGTAATTGACGATGTTAGTTTCTCCTTGATGATACGATAAAATGTCTTTCCCAGCAGTGTATAAAGGGGATAGCTAACTCACCACACTTGAATGATTTCGATTGGTCGGGCTCATGTTCAAGCTGCGACATGTTAAGTTACGATGCCTGGAATTTTACCATAGGTGATGATTACATACTGTGATGGGTGCATTTGACGGCGTGCCACGGGTCTCTACCTCTGCTGGTAGGGCATGGACAACGCCCAGAGCAAAGACAAATGCGGTTGTGGCGGAGAATTTCATCTTGTATGGCTTGTGAGAACTGTGCGGGAAGAATCAAAATATGATATATGCGTGGGTAGTTGGTAGTGCTGCTGCTGTTTGTTCATGAAATATCGGCTGGGAAGTTAGGTGCCAAGCTTGGATACTTATACTCATTAGAATCGGCCCATCTCATCGGAGACCCAAACCTCTAAGACAACTGTTGAGTATGTCCATGGCCAATAGTGTTAGATGAGGCTGACTCTACTCCTTCGATCTTCGTCTTCATGTCAGCCTCATCCACTCTTTCATATTATCTTAGGCGATCTCGGGGACTAATTGTTCATATCAACAACTAGTGTTGTAATATGACATCAAAGTGTTATAGATAGTAATTTCCTTTGGAAAGGCAATACAATATTTTACTAATCTTTATTGTTAGGTTACCTGTGCCGCAGGCTACCTGTGCCGCCATGATATGAGTAAGAACAACAATACTCAGTAAAGTTGCAAACGCCGGTAACTGTCTTGCTTCCTATGCACCAGGCTATGCAGTCTATCCTAATAGCCTGTGGTATTACCGATACTGTTTAGTCTCTGACGATCATATCCGCTAGCTTTAGCTTGGGGGCCGGATAATCCTATCAAACCCTTAAGTCGATGTTTCGGTATTAGCCGGCAAAGCTAGGCGGGGCAGAGCAACGGCTAATAATAGTCACCAACTCCATCGCCGGAATATGCCTATAGAAACCCCGCGATCGGCACCGAATTATTATTATTAGAACTCCGCTGTCAAACAGATTCGGGTGCTATTCAGGAAAGTTTCGGGGCTGTGATATGCTGTGCGGCACCGTTGTTACGGATCTACGTCATCTGACATAATAGGGGCTGGAAAAGCCAGTCACAATTATGACCTCACTCGGGTTTCTGTTAGTTGCCTAGCTAATAAGAGAATAACAGTCCCCAACATAATGGCAAAATGATGATTTGAATGAAAGTAAATAAGTCATTAATGCAGCGCCTTACCCTAGTAACCGCCTGCAACATAAATCAAGCAATAAACCAACCATTCTCTTCAGTTAATTGTTTCTACATAAAACCATTATTATTAATCAGATCACTCAGTTACTTGAAAATTTCACCAAAAATACTTCCCATGTCTGACGCTTGGTTCGCCCAGAAACTTGCCCCAGAGGGCGACACCACTGACGGGTGCCATCCAGACGAAGCTCAAGCCCTTAAAGCCTACCTTTCTGGCAACAGCACGTCTTCTCAAGCTGCACAGAACATCACAAAACCTATCTCGCATTCCTCTGATCCCAACACCGACCTTCCCCGCCTTTGGAATCTCCTGACTGACGCCCTACTTGAACTCCCACTGTCCGCCATCCCCTCGCTCATCGCACTTATTCGCGCCATCGATGCACTTCCTCCGCCCGACTTCTCTGCCCTCTCAGAGACCAACCGCCCCGCTCACGGACAGCTGTGGCGCGGTCTTCCTGGCTTTGGCCACTTCTGGGCAGACGAGTATCCCTCCCTCCGGCAGTGGCTTAATGACGGCGGCATTTCCAAACCTGCAGCAGAGCGAGAAGCCGTCATAGGGCGCTCTATTCGGCGGGCGGAGGTAGAAGCAAGGTTAGCAACGGAGGGACTGGCAGGGATCCCGATGGACTGGGGTTATGAATGCGTCGCCGATGCGCTGGAACAGAGCCTTGCAGAAGTGGAGGCGGAGATACCCGCAGCGTGTAAGTGGGTTCAGATTGCGGGGCAGAGATTTAGGGAGGGGGCAGAGAGGGGAGAGAGCAGTTGGGGTTTAGACAGAAAGAGAGATCTCTGGAACGGAGAAGCGAGGGGTCAAATGAGTGCTGAGAGATGGAAGTTCTGGATTAGGCGATTGATGGAACTGGAAGCTGATGAAAAGGTGTCCAAGGTGGCGGAGGATGCCGTGAGGGAGTGTCTCGGGAGCATTGGCGAAGCAATTGCTGAGGTGTAGGAGTAAGATTAGTGACACTAATAACTTTATCAAGAAATTGGTTCATATACTGCTTGTGTTCAATATCACTCAGTCCATCCATTCTACAACATAATTATCAAATTATAATCAAATTATAACAAAATTATAACACTGGCGTACGGCGATCATATATGTAATTTTAGTGATATAAGTTCGATTCGTATAGAGTCCTATATTCGGAAGGATTGCTAGATCTTTGATAGGACTTTTGGGGGCGGAAGGGTTTTCTTTTTCTTTTTCTCGAAGGCAGGCAAAGGATATCTAGTTGAAAATTAAGGGAAGGATTAACACAAATGCAAACCAACTCATAGCTCATAGGACTTCATCATCTTCAACAAATCTGCTGATAAAATTCAATTTTATTGAAAGGTGCACTAGTTTCGAGCAATCCGTGTTAAAGAAATGTAGACCGACCGATGTTCTCTGTCTCATAGCCTGTATGTATCATAGAGAGATGCATGTTCTGTCGTGAATGGCGCCTGAACAGGTAAGTATGTACCTAGGTAACATGGCAAAGCCAACCCCTCACCCACTACCACACCACTGTCCTGCGTGCTTGCTGCTATTTCAGAAACAAAATAGCATCCAATCACACGTCGTAGACTACCCAGGGCAAAAGGTCAGTGCATGTGTCGCACTCAATCAGCTGCCTCTGAAGGGAGACTTGATCTACTGTATACATTATTTCATTCTATATGGAACAGATAGTCCTCGAGTGTAACCACACTTACAGGCGCCAGTATCAGCTAATCAATTTTGGAACCCAATGATGATAAGCCGTGCATCTTTGGGGTAAAATCTTTTAGGCATACTGCAGCATTATTCTCATGGGGTCCAAGCCGATCACTGTTTCTCTAGCTATATTTACCACAAGACATTCAATGAATATATTTTTAGTTTGCGAGTTTGGTATCAGCGCATTGCCATTGATAGAGACGAGATCTTGAGAGGCTCGTTCTGTTTTAAACGCATGTATATATTCGTCAAAAGTATTGAGAGCATTCTAGGGGCTTCATCGATGACTTTCCTTAGCACACATAGACCAATAATATGGCGACTCCTACGCAATACGCGGTTCATGTTGGCCTGTGGACGAATTGGTCACATGGCAGAGTATTTGGTGCCACTTTGACACTGACAAAATCGGATGGCGCTCTCCTAACGGCATTCTTGGCCCTCACGGTTACAGTTATTGGCACGCAGTTGTGGCGCGTATTCTGTTTTGCAGCCCATTATCTACTATCTTCTACAAGTAAGCCCGGGGACGCGCTATACCATCAGATTCAAGCAACACTTCGAAATACCTCTGAGCCTACAGGTGGTGTCATCAATTTCCTCTTACTCGGAAAAGCATGGAACAAGCGAAGAGCGCACGTCTTGCGTCGCATCATTCCCGTCCTAATAATCACAGTCATCATCACTGTCGGTACGGCTATTAGCTCAGGATTCTCATCAAAAATCGCGGTTGGGAGTGAAGTTCTTCTTCGAGGCGACAACTGTGCCTGGGTCGAGATCAATGGCAATACTGACGCAGTTGACGAATACACTGTCGTCAGCCCCTACACAAACACAAAGCTACAAGTTGACGCGACGTACGCACAGCAATGTTATTCAAATGACTTTTCGTCTGGAGCGCTTGGCTGTCAAACATTCGTTCAGCAAAAAATCCCATTTTCCGTATCCAAGAACGCCACCTGCCCGTTTCCTCAAGGCAAGAACATATGCCGTAGCGATGACTCAAACATAGTTCTAGACACAGGACTCATTGATAGTCATCTCGACATGGGACTTAATCTGCCTTCTAAAGAGAGATTTCAGTATCGAAGAGTGCTGTCGTGCGCCCCTCTATCAACTGACAACTATAGTTCCATATACAACCTGTCAGATTCTCGGTCAACCACGCGCTACTTCTTTGGACCGCATAGGGACACCGAAAGCAACAATGGTAATCACACATATGAGGTTTCAAATGATGCATACAACGACAGGGACGCGCTTGGGGATTTTAGCGGGTTTCCAAAATACAGTATTAGGTATGCGTAGACTTCTACTTGATTTCCCATTAACCAAGCTAATATCCCTCAGACCGTATACAGCTGCGTGGGAGAACGGCTCTTTAGCCAACTGGGGCACGCTATTTGAGCCAATTCCTGAGCTCACTGTTACAGACGCAGATCTGAAGCTTCTTTTCTTGGCAGGCAATGGTATCTACTTCACCAACATAACTAATGATCCTTGGTACAAAGCCACAACTCCAGGTCCAATCTCCCATCCGCTTGTCGCGAATGAAAGCAGTGCTATTCAGGTCTATCGCCAAGATAACCCTGGGTCGCCCATGGGGTGCGCGCATAGAAGTCAATATTGCCGAGCTGGACTCTCGGGAGATTCTGTCTGCACCGATCTGACAGGAGAGCTGGACCTATATTACTCAGTCAAGAGTGTCTTCGGGGACGAACAGGCTTTCAATCGCGTTAATTGGTTTCAAACAATGGTCGACGCGAGCTGGTGGTTAGAAGACATCGTCGGAAGGGGCGATGTCAACCTAGCCGCCCAATATCGTGTCCGATCTGGCGTTCAAGGGCCACTTCCAGATGATCAATGGCAGCTCGAAGTGCAGTACTGGTTCTCGATCATGTTAGCATCCATGCAGAGGACATTCGTCGATACTGCAACAGGGCCATCTGATGTCAACTTAAAGCAATACCGTGTTCCACCCGCCAACGCTGACGAGCAAAACCTTTGTGTAAATCAGGTGAGTAAAAATTCGACTATATCTTGTCTATGTAAACACTAACATTTCTAACAGAAGATTTTGAGTTCGGATCATACATCTTTTAGCGTCTTTGGTCTCTTGTTCATCTTTACTTTTGGAGGTATTATCATCTTCCTCGGCCTTACGCTTGATTCTATCGTTGCATCTATACAAAAGCACAGGCGAAGCGACCCTCACCGAAGATTAGAATGGGGCCTGAACGAAACATTCCAGTTGCAGCGGTTAGCACACGAAGCGCTAGGACACAGCACTTGGACTAACTGTACCAAGTCTGTTCCTATTACAAGTCAAGATGCGACTCTGGGCAAGCTGGATGTTTCCAATCTTAATCATCCCAGCTGGAAATCAGTCGAAAGATTAGAGAAGATACCTTCAGGGGCAAGCGGCAGTGGAACAGACAGTATGCCCTAAATTATAACTCGTAGCTATCACATGACTCAGGCCTGATGAGCCTAACAGGCTAGAGACAAAGGATTACAAGCAATTGTTGTTAAAAGGGATTTTTCTTGATTTACTATAAATTATTATACTGGCTTGAGTTTGATTTGAGTGGCCGTCTTAGATGTGCAATAGTCAGATCGCCTACTATGCTAGGGTTTAGAGGTAGGTAGGGGCGACTTCAATACCTAACCCAATCGCCTCTGTATAATCTATATAAGGCCGACTTTATTTAGCCATCACTATTGAGCGTATTATGTCAACAGCTTTATGGAAACACTCCTCGTAACCTCCGACTTTGTTCGCGTCGCCAACAATGGAGAGTGCGACACTAACACATCAAATTAGCAACAGTTCCGTTGACATGGATGATTTTAGCAGTCAGTACTTACTAGTTCTCTCGCACGCGGTTACTGATCCAGATACAATCGTTGCCCATAACGTATCCCGCAGCGTCTACGAATTCTCCTTCATTGCGCACCTGGTACAGATTTCCAGGGTACACCCTATTGAAAACATCATTGGTGAACGCTGCTGGAAGCTTCGTATCCGCTCCAACGATCATTGCTAGAGAATCAGACCATTTCCAGTTCGCTAGTTGTTCCTCTGTGTAATGAGTTACTTCAGTGCTCTTTTCCGGAGGGGGGGCAATCTTGGCCAGTATTCCTAGCAAGGCTTCGGTGCGCCGCAAGAAGCCCGATCCATCCTGGGTGCGTTTTGTCGCAGCGTCCCATTCCGTTGCTGCAAGAGACAATAGTCGCCTTTTCTCAGCGAGAGGCATACTGTCGTTGAGAGCTGCCTCACAGAAGGTCACAACGCTGTTTGAGACAGGCTGTCGTGGATCGGGTCGTCCACGGTGAAAATGCTGCACAGATATCGGCTCCCAGGCGGCAGGATTGTATCCAAAATGCATCCGCGCCGCAAGTTGCAGGCTGAAGTCGAGGCAATTTTTCGACGAGAAGCCGGTACCAGCTGCCAGGCTCTGGCTGAGAGCGGTGGTCTTAATGTAGCGGTAGCCTCGGGTCAATGTAATTTTCCGATATCGCTTGCGGACCTGTTGCATATGATCATCTACTGCAGGAAATGTTTGGAGTGGCAAGTGCTCTGGTAGAATTATCGAGTGTCTAGTGGTCAAGCTGCCTGGTCGATGAGAGATGATTGCATCATGAACAAACTCGGTCAAGCGCAGAGGGGTCGTTCCATCGATCATGGTATGATCAGAAATATGTGCGGAGCGGCCGTTGGCATAGACAACAAATTGCATCGTTTTGTCGAACCATCGGTTGAAGCCATCGCCGGCAATGCCCTGCGCTATCCTTTCTTCATTTGTGTCAGGTGAGCCCTGGTCTAGACAGACGACGAATGTTGCCTCTTCCACGGTTTGGAAATAGGCAAGGTTAGTGTCGCTAATCGCGATAATATTCTCTCGATTCTGCACTAAAGTTAGCCGAGGGCGAAGTCTAATATAGTCTTGAACTTACCGAGGCCCAGATGTCGCGGAAATCTGTCGTCAATATACCTGCCCAGCTGTCTTCCCCGACGTCCGCATCGAGAATTGCCTGGAACATTCCTGTAAGTTCCTCCAGCGACAAATCACCACGTTCATCCTGCAATGGGACTTTGAAAACGTGCCCCTTGCGAAGCGCCGCAATATGCCTGCTCTCGGGGTAGATTTTCATCTCATCACAGTGCAAATGCGGCCGGCGAACAGCGTTGAACATCCATGTCCAATAGTATGAGCAGAGCTGCCGTGGACCCAGCCAGTCATTTCCGATCTCATTTCTTTCCATACCTAGGAGAAATTGGAAGGCCGCGCCAGTTACAATCGCAGCTCGTTCTGCCTGAGAATGGGGAACTGGGCTATCATGATGGGTATGCATAAAGGCGTTCCAAGGCGCGATTGGATGCCGGAAGTGCAAGAAAACGCTGTTTGTTTGCGCGTCTGCTAACCAGCATTCAATATCTGCATAGTTCGCTCGCTCGATCAAAGAGGTATATGCTCGTGCTCCGACGCTCCCCGGAGAACGGAACTCGTCTATCGCTCTGGCAAGGCTTTCTCTTTCAGCGTCGTTATGTGCAAACACTGACACGGTTTGCCAGTAGCAATCTAGATAGTCTTCAAGTGAGAATAATGGGAGTTTCGGACGCGGTGTGGCAACACAGCATTCAAAATTTTGGAGACCAGCAGTTTTGGTCTCCTTGTTTTTGATATTCATGGTGGTTGTGTCGACTTTATTAACCCCCTTTTTAGGCTTGTCATGAACCATTCGTGAGCGATCCGTAGTCACGGTGGCCAAGGCAATGATGCTAGATGCGCCAGAAATCTCTGCTGTCTGAACAGGCGAGTCAAATGTTCGCAAAAGCCAGTTCTTTAACTCAATAGAGACGAGGGAGTCAAATCCAATCTCCGACAATGGCTGATTTTGAGATATCTCATCTACAGCACAGCCTAAAAAGGAAGCACATTTGGCGATGACAGCTTCGGTGATGAGGACCTGGGCCTCTTCCACTGTCAAACAGTTACCGATACGATGCGTCATATCGGTATTGCCCGTGTTGCCTGCTCCGGTCTCGTTTTCGGCAGCTGGAAGATGGCTAAAGATAGTGTTTTTCAACGAGCTTAGATCACCAGCATCAGCAAGTCCTTGTCGAGAAATCCCCATGATGGCATGTGATAACTTATCCTGGCTAGCCTGAGGGGTCATTGCATACTCCACGCCGAGCAACAGCTCTGCCATCGTAATCGAAATACTTTTAAGCCGATTGCTCTGTGCTTCGGAGGTCTCTGCAACAGCTCGGGATCCTTCCACGGCACCCAGATTGAGAGCAACGTATGTCGTCTTATTCACATTTCCGGCGTTGGCATTGGCAAATGCATCCTGAAAGGCATTTGCTGCTGCATAGTTGGCTTGACTGCCATTGCCAATGACTGTAGCTGACGAGGAAAGCATGATGAAAAATTCGAGATCCGGAGATGCGAAAGCCTTGTCTAGATTCATTGTACCGTACACCTTCGGACCAAGGGGAGCAGCAAATTCTTCGAGTGTCATGTTGGCGAAAGGCCGATCCCTCAGAACCATCCCACTATGTATTATACCTTTTACAAGCAGCTGGTGTTTCCGGCAATACTCCGCGCAGAAGAAGACATCCGACTCTTGAGAAACATCGCACCTGAGGATATGAATAGTGCAGCCAAACGAAGCGACACTGAGTTGTATCTCTCTTTCCAGTTCCGGCTCCGGTATCCGACGGGAAAGTAGCACAACGTGCTTTGCTCCGCGTGATGCTAGGAGGACTGCGAGTCTCCTCCCAATGTCTCCTAGACCACCAGCAATGATGTAGGCTGCGTGTGTCGGCAGAACAAGTTCTTTTCTTTCTGGAACAGTAGCTTTAATTGTCGATTGCTCTGGGCATTCCAAGACAACCTTTCCTGTGTGCTTTCGAGCGGCAATCAGTCGGAACGCTTCTTCAATTTTACCAATTGGGTATGTACTAATTGGATTCAATGGACGAAGTTGACCCTTGCCGAACATCTCAACAATGCTGTGGAGATGAGAATACACGATTTCGGGGCGACACTCAGCCACTGCGACAAGGTCGACGGCAGCAAAGGTGACGCTGCGGTCGAAGGGATTAAGCCGTAGATGATTACCTTTGTAGATATCTCCTTTTCCGATCTCACAAAAGGTTCCCAATTTTGCGACGCAGTCGAAAGCATCGGTAAGCATGTCACCAGTTAAGGAGTTAAGCACTACGTCCACACCTCGCCCTTTGGTCAAGCGAAGGATACCCTGCTTGAAATCCAGCTTTCGGGAAGAAAAGACGTGACTCGCAGGTATACCATACGTGTCAATCACCAGCTGCTTCTTTGACTTCGATCCCAGAGTTACGAAAATATCGCTTGCTCCTGCGTACTGAGCCAATTGAATCGCAGCTTGGCCGACGCCTCCTGAAGCCGCTGTGATAAGGACTGACTGTCCCTTCTTGAAGCGCGCGACCTCGAAAAGACAATGGTATGCAGTTGCATAAACGCAGGGAATTGTAGCCGCAATGTTGAATGCCATCCCTTCTGGCATTCTGTGAGCGAGATTGCCGTTAATACGAGCGTTGCTGGCAAATGGTTTGGCAAAAAATCCCATGACATGATCACCTACGACGTATCTGTCTGTCATTCCTCGGCCGACTGCAGTGACGATGCCGCTCATTTCCCCGACCATCGTTACCGAAGGAGGCATTTGCCCAAGAGCAATGAAAACGTCTTTGAAATTAATACCGTGGGCTCGTGACGAGACTTGTATCTCACAAGGCTCCAAATCCTGGGTCAACTGGTCATCGGTAAAGCGGATGCTATTGAGAAGACCAGGAGTCTCCACTTCCAACCGCAGCGGTCGGTTTTGATCATGATAGCGTACTTCAACGAGGTTATCTTGACCCTTGAGGCGATTCCCGACGCCTCTAAGGAACTTTTGGTCTATCTGTAGCCGGGGAATCATGACGTGTCCGTTGCGATACATATACTCATGCTCTTGTTCAAAGTCCGGTTGGCCGGTGGTCGTGGCGACAATGATCTTGAGGAGGTGCTGGCAAATGTCACTGGCGCTAATAGGAGTGACCCGATCGTCCACCTCAAAGGTCACCAGCGATGTAGTACCTTCGTTCTCGCGACGGATGACTCTGGAAGCGCCCTGTATCATTGATCTGATTGACGTTACAATCGGAGAATGTGTATCTTGAAGGGCAACCCAAATGATATTAACATTTGCGTTGAGTAGTTCCCTAAGGCGTGCAAAAACTTGGGGTTCTTGGTTCAATAGCAAACTGCTGTCTGCGGTATCTAGCACAAGGTACGTCTCGTTCGGATTAATAGTAGTATCCTCGATGGTATTATTGGACCAATCCCAATGTCGATCATTTGAATGTGCCACTCCCGTCAGTCCTGATGCGATTGCCCGCGATGATGGGGAATCTGACCCTTGTATTATATGCATGGGCGTGGATATTGGGCTGTTTGGAGTGGTGACGTCGATGATCTTTGTTGTAATTAGTATGAATGATGTCTGCCTTTCAAGACGAGGATCATTGATACAGATATCAATTCCGGTGAACGAGTGAGCGTGGAGGATATTTCCTAGATGTTCAGCTGACGATGGACCTGAATTCGTTGTTCTAAAGACGATTAATTTACCGCCGGCGCGCAGTAAGTTGTAGAAATTAGTCAAGGCGATACCGATAGTTGCCGGGCTCAGGACATCTGTAGATGCGATGACAACATCGTATTCTGTCTCTAGTTCTTCGGTAGGGAGACCCTTTGTAATGTCGAGCTGTCTGAAATTAATCCGCTTGAGCCACGGATCCAACGCATTATCTACCTGTCTCGAGCTACTTGCAATATCATAGCAAACCGGCACACAATCACTTCCTTCCTTCATCAGCGAAGAAAGCAAGGGAAGTGTGACGGCCTCTGTTGTACAACCTAACTTATGTGAGTCTCGACTCATGACAAAGAATAGCTCCATAGAACGTACCTATCTCCAGTAACTTCATTTCGGGGCGCTTGAATGCCGCCAAGTTCAAATATTCCGTCAAGCTTTCCTGAAGACTCTTTGGTTGGTCTTGAGGAACAGCGACGGGAAAGTTGTCAGCGCAGAGGAAATCGACATCCGGTTGGCGGACAAGAGCATAAACTTTTTTGCTCGAGAAAGGACCTTCGTCATCGGCATCTGAAAAAACACTCAAAGCTCGATATGTAAAGGAAGCTGTGAGTGCAGGTACCATGTGGCCCTGTGAGTTTTTCTGGAAGACCACAGATTGTGATTTGACTGCACGTGTACCCTGTGGCTGTTGTGTTGTTGCAAGGTACAGCTCAGCTCCGGCTACTTTCGTGAAGTCTGAGGAGATAATCATCTCATTAATCTCCCCAACCACGATTGAGGCATCACGACAAGGCCTCTTAGCAAGGAATGCACCTATATGGCAGAATGAGTCGAGCAAAGAAGGATGGACAAGGTGAGGCTGCATATGATGTGCAGGTAGCAGTTCCGCGTAGTCGGGCATGCTGAGCGAACACCAACCATGATCTTGTGCTGTATGCAAGTTGCCGAGAAGGGAGAAGGATTTGCCGTAGTTATTTCCAGAGGCGGCTAGTTGTTCATAAAATGTATCTCGATCCAATTGCTTGTCAGACCCCGACATCACAGTTTGAAGCATCTGAAGTTGCTCCTCAGCTCGCAGGCTATCTTCACAACTCTCTTCAACCTCGTCGGTTTCGGTTCGGGTCTCACATGCAATGAGGCCGTTGCAGTTCTCGTACCATCGCTGGCTTGCTTTATCAAATGAGAAAATCTTGAATTCACGCCACCGTAACCCTGCTTTGCTTTGGCTTATAGTTAGCTGGAGCTCGACCTCTGCATTCTGCTCCTCAAGTGATAATGATATAGCTTGTGCAATCACCATGTCGCGGATCAAAATTTTCCTTGCGTCCGATTTGGCTTGCTGAAGTTCAAGGAGTTGCTTCATGGCTTCCACGGCCATGCCGACGAAGCCTGAAGCAGGAAATACAGCGTCTCCATCTATAACGTGGTCCTTGAGCCAGGGTATAGCATCAAGGTTGAGCACGTGCCGCCACCGCGGCTCGTACAAGCTGCTTGCAGGATCCAAAATACCGCACAGATCGTTGTAAGGAAATTTCCGGAAACGATGCGCGGCACTAATTCGTGACTCGGCCCAATGTGAAGATTCATCAAACACATAGCCAGGCAAATCTGAAAGAACTTGAGGGCTGTAAGTTTTCGAGTCTGGTACAAGGTCCGCAATTGACTCTAAATGCAGACTGTGTCCTAGTTCAAGGAGCTGTCCAAGCATAGACAAGAAGGAGTTGCAGGCGTCCGTTTTCCTATTCAAAGCTGATAGATAGGTATGTTTGAACTCCAACCCCAAAAGTGTCTGTTTTGTAGGTCCTGCAAGTGCCCCTGTTGGGCCAATCTCGAGGAAAGTGAACTGATGTTCACCACTCGGCAGAGACTTCTTCATTTCCTGCGCAACAAGATGTAGACCATCTACGAATTGAACTTTGGAGACTAGATTTCGAACCCAATAGTCTCCTGTGAAGCCATCTTGCTTCGGGGATCCCGTGACAGTGGAGCAAAATGTGACGGCGCTCTCTGTACGACCCGTCTTAATTCCACCAAGTGAGGCTTGATAGTCATCCGCTACGACTTGCATGTGATGAGAATGATATGCAGTATCGACTCTCAGCCTTCTCGCGAAAATGGAATCTGCATCCAGTATCTGCTTTAGCTCGTCTAGAGCGCGGACGTCTCCCGAAACGGTTACGCTTTGAGGACTGTTGACACACGCCACACAAAGTCTGCCACTTTTGATCTGCTGAATGTACGGCTGAACATGGTCCTCACCGAGGCCGACAGCAAGCATGGATCCCTGGATAGGATTTCTGCGTTTAGCCTCTCCGGAATGAACTCCGCGTCGGTATGCCCTGCCAATGTGTTAGACGCAGTGCTTAGAAGAGAATGTGAGGGATCTTACGCCTCCATGGCAGACTCATGTGTAAGAGCTCCAGCGGCATAGGCAGCCGCTATCTCGCCTGAACTGTGACCCACTACACATCCTGGACGTATCCTCAGGCTGGATAAAAGATCAATCAAAGCGATTTGTAATGCAGTCGTCGCCGGTTGAGCCACTTCAGCCTCGTTGAGTCTTGTAGGTTGGTCATCTGTAAATATCTCCTTCTTTAGATACCAATCGCAACCCATTCTTAGGAGGAGCTTCTCTGACTTTGAGATAGACCGCTCAAACGCTGGGAACTGAATCAATTCTTTCCCCATGCCAGCCCACTGAGCTCCTTGGCCTGTGAAAATGAATGCGAGCTGGCAAATTGGTGTCGCTTTTGTTGCACGAACACTATGCAATTTGTCACTCAGGTCGTGAGAGTTAGCTACCACCACAGCGTGACGCCAAGGCAGAAGTGACCTCCGAGTCAGAAGCGTGCGAGAAATATCGGCGAATTTCCTCTCGGACGGGTTACGCTTTATAATCCAAGCGGACAGTTTGTGCGCATAATTTTTCAGCGATGTCTCCGTATTGGCGCTCAGAACAATTAACCTCAAAGGAGAATCCCGGGCAGGCGTTACGTCGTTGCCATTTAGGTGACTCAGAGGTTCCGATTCTGGCTCATTCCCATTTATGCTGAGTTCATGGGATCTCCTACGAGTTAGTGATAACTCCGTAGTCGCCCAATTCGAGTTCTCCAGGAACGAAGATAGCGATTCAAGAATAACGTGGGAGTTAGTACCTATTTTCGAAAATCAGACAAGGATTTTCAACAAGGTTCATTCCGAGCGTGAAACTTACCTCCATATCCAAAGCTGTTGACCGAAGCTCGGCAAGGTCCAGCTGGCAACGAGCAAAGCTGTGTGGTAACCTGAAACCTTGAGTGAGCATTGTTACATATACATAAGGTGAAGATCTTCCTACCTTTATGTGTCTTTCAACAAGGTTCAATGTCGGTTTGGGCTCGATAAAATGTAATTGCGGCGGGATAAGTTTGGAGTTAAGGACATTGATGGTTTTAACTAAGCCAGCGAGGCCAGCTACAGCCTCAAGATGTCCTATATTGGCCTTAACAGACCCAACAATAAGGTCGTTCTGCCGTTGCTTGCTTTCGCAGAATACTTGATAGATGGAAGATATCTCGTTTGTGTCGCCTGCCAGCAGTTGTCAGTTGGGAAGATGAACTATCACAGGCCGAGAATATGTAGACTCACCGGCTACTGTTCCCTATTGTCTTGAGTGAGTAATTGTCATTGCAATTTGTTCGAAATACCACTTACCGTGCCATGCGCCTCGACATACGGTGTTTCGCTGGGTTTTAACCCCACTTGGCTATATACAGATCGCATCAAGTCCCTTTGTGCTTCGCCGCTTGGGGACATGATGCTACCTGCCGATCTTCCATCTTGATTAAGTCCAGAATTTACAATAACTGTCTGTATCGGGTCACCATCGGCTAGTGCCTCGTCAAGACGCTTTAATATTAAAGTTGCGACGCCTTCGCCACGACCATACCCTTTTCCGCGTGAGTCGAACGCATAGCAATGTCCGTCAGTGTTAAGCATTCTATACGAGGTCAGCAATTGAAACGAGGTTTGAATTGAATAAGTAAGATTCGATGTACCCAATAGTAGACATATTTGTTGATTGATCCGGATCAAGAAGAAGCTGCGCTCCGCCAACGATCGCCATATTCGATTCGCCAAGTCGCAGACTCTGGCAAGCTTGGTGAAGAGCGACAAGACCACCAGACTATGCAGGAAACAATAAACGTCAGTTTCGAGGGTCTCTCCGATGGCAGTCACTATAGGATCGAACTTACACAGCCGGTGTCAAGGGTGAAGGAAGGCCCTTTCAGATCGAAAAAATAGGATAAACGATTCGCTAAGATCGCTGGGCCAACACTAGTGGTGTGAAATCCAGATAATGCTTGCATATCTCTGAAACCCATTCGCTCGAAGTCATACGTAAAGGTGCTCACGTAAACCGACGTTTTACTTCCTCTGACTTGTTCCATAGGAATCCCGGCATTCTCGAGAGCTTCGTATGTGGTCTGGAGCAGTATCCGTTGCTTCGGGTCCATCGTGGCAGCTTCCTGGCGAGACACTTGGAAGAAACGAGCGTCGAAATTAGAAATATCTTGCTGTAAAAAGTATCCGTGTTTCGATGGGATCCCGCCCTTCGCGTTCTGTTGAGTTCCGTAAAATCCATCGCGATTCCACCTATCCTCGGGGACAGGCACGAAACCGGAACCTCCATTGTTGAGGAGGTTTTCAAGGTTTTCGAGGTTGTCGGCACCTCCTGGAAGGCGGAAAGCAACTCCTATAACGGCAATGGGGATTGGGTGATTCATTATTTACACACTTTGGATTGATGGTTAGATCTCGAAACGTCTTAGGTTAGTTTTCAAGTCTGAAACAACTTGATTCGCAAAATCGCGTGTGTGGATGACCTGCGTTATACACAGATAATCTTAATGCTCTCCCAATTATGTACAAGTTACTGGTATCAACAATCAGATCACCAGAAATGTCTCAAGGAAGAACACGATGCCAACTATATAGCATGAACGGAACTGGCCCAAGTTACGTCACTGGCATCTTGTGATAATAGTGTAGGGTTTTTGGATCCGTATTGAGGGTCAGCTTGAATCATCCCTTGGTGACTCTCTTAATACTCTTTAGGCAAAGACCGCCAATAGCTCAGTACTAAATGTAGATACCCTTTTTAGTTTGATATGTTTCATTCCACACCTGCTACTTTTCACGGCTTCTCATGCCCCCCTTTCCCCATTCAATTATACATATATTTACAATTACTATCTATATGTAATCATCTGAGCCAAGTAATTTCAGTGACCTTTAGTCACGAGATTTGCAGTTTTGGCCAATACGAATCTATTCCGAAACCAGTGCCTTTCCGTGCCTCTATCATGCAACTTGAAAAGTGTAGTAGCGTAGTTATAATAGTAAAGCGATGCGGCTATTCATTCTATTGGTTGGCTTATCAGCATACAAGCACCCGGCGACCACAGCACTAAAAGCTTAGCTTGAATAGATCTCAGAACTCAAGTTACTTGTCGATCATGAAAGGATAGCATATAAACCATGGCCGTAATTTTTTTTTACGGTACCTAATGTAGTGCGAGATCGACATAGGTGGAGCAAACATACCTCTAAAGGGATTAGAGGGAGTTATCTAGGCTATCCATCTTTTATCATGGCGAAGAAATACATGCAACTTCGATGCCGTGAATATCAAATTACATAGTACATTACCAAGGACGAAACACTATTATCCATATTAGGCAAGACACGTGTCCGGGTTGTATAAGTAAATTGACCCGAGTATCTGTCACCCTAAAGGAGGTAGGCCGATCAATGCGCATCTAGGGCTAGATCGATAGACGGTTAACCATATTGTACGACGCCATAGAACATTTTTTAGAAAAAAAATTCAACAAAAATACAAGCTAAGATAGATAGCTAAGGAGGGTTGGAGAAAGCCAAGTGATGATTCTTACATACAAGCTTGCGTATTCTCATATAAGTGTCACTCGTACTATTTTAAAATAGGTGATACAGTATTGAGCCAGTTTATTCGTTTAAATTATACAAGACATTTATTTGACAGGTAATAAGCCTCCAGCAAGAAAATGACCTTGTATTGTGTTTTTCATCGATAACCTATACGGACCTGCCGATCGGGGTCTCAAGTGCCTGGAATGCTGAGATCAGCCAGAAGGGATATGATCGACAGCGCACAGCTTGAGTAACGGTCATTTTCGGGTGCCTCTCCCTATCTTCTTGTTCTCAATTTCCTCTTTTAACCAAGAGAAGTAGAATCGCCGGATGCCTTGAACTATTGTGTAAAGATTAGAGGTCACTTGGTTTCTTATTATGGAACGCGGCTGAAGGACTAGCTCACCACTAGTCCATGGATCATTCCGTTAGTCTGTACATCATCGTGTTAGTGTGCAGATCATCTCTGTACATCCCTGTACATCATTCTGCTAGTCCGTAGATCGTTCTGCCAGGGACGCAAACTAGTCAAGCTAATCTCAGTACTCAAGTTAGACTTACGGAGTTGAATGGACACGGGTGCCAAGGTGAATATATAACTCAACTGTTGGACGATCGTACTTGTAGCGCTGGTGACGTAACGGATGTATGCCGATGCAAACGCGATTCCAATTTGCTTATACGCGAAACTGTTCTATTAGGGCGTAGTGTTGTCATCGGTTGTTGAACTACTTCCATCGACCTCGAATTTCTGTCTCATACATTGTTTCTCAATCAAATTTGATCAACATTGATAGTTAGTCCTGTTGAAGGCCCCTTTCCAAAAATGCTTTCTCCAGACGACTATTGGCGGGAAGCCTTAGCTGGCTGCGAGCATACACTATACCCTTCCCTCCCATCGTCCATAGACCACCCGCAAGCAACTCACGTAGTTCAATACCGGCTCAATGATTTTGAGCAGCGCTCAGGATGTATTACCACATCTACGCTGATGCATGCATCATGGGCATTGATTACTGGCTGTATGACTGATTCGGAAGACGTTGTTTTTGGCGTTACAGTGCCTGGAGGACATGATCCTATTCCCTTTCGCGTCCAATTGCAACGTGATCAAAGCATCGAAGAATACTTGGAGGCGTTACAACAGCAGGCGACTCAGATGCTCCGTTTTGCACCAACGGGACTGGAAGGAATAGCCAAAGTATCATCTGACTGCCGGGAGGCTTGCTCGTTCCAGACCGTACTAGACATTAGTGCTCGAACAGATAATAGCAGCCAGCTACAGAAATTCGGTCTTACCATCCAGTTTCAGGTGAATGGTACTCAAATAGACGTCTCGGCCTCACTAGATTCTAGAATGATTGAGCCCCAGCTTGCCTATAAGCTTCTACATCGGCTCGGATATGTCATGCAACAGCTTAACCGTGCAAAGCCTGGAGCGGTATTGGAAGATGTCGAGGTGGTGCCGCCACTAGAATTGAATCAAATTCAAGAATGGAACAGCATTGTTCCGCCTGTCACTGAGAAATGCATCCACGACGTGATCAAGGATCAAGCATTAGCAAGGCCAGATGCGCCGGCAGTATGTGCTTGGGATGGAGAAATGACATATCGGGACTTGGAAGACCTTTCTACGAATGTTGCGTGTCGCCTCATTGAGGCAGGTGTCGGCCCTGAAAAGGTTGTTCCGTTGTGTTTCGAGAAGTCGAAGTGGACTGTCGTGGCAATGCTTTCAGTTTTGAAGGCCGGCGGAGCATTTATTCTGCTTGACCGGAGCCTACCCGCGGCTCGTATTCAAAATATATGTCAGCAGGTAAACGCAGAAACTTGCATAACATCCGTTGCTTGCGAGCCTCAGTTGTCTCCCTTCGTACGTCAAACTATAGTACTCTGCCAACAAACGACTGAAGCTCCGGTATCAAACAACAGGAGGATTCCACCGCACATGAAGAACGCGAACCCACGTAATGCTGCTTACATTATCTTCACATCTGGCAGCACTGGAGAACCGAAAGGCTGTGTGATTGAGCATCAGTCGTATTGTTCGGCTGCCTTCGGGCACGGCGAGATTCTAGGCATGAGCTCGGAAACGCGCGCTTTGCAATTCGGCTCCTACAACTTTGCCGGTGCGATTATGGAGACGATTATGACACTCATATATGGAGGTTGTGTCTGTATCCCATCTGACGAAGACCGTACCACTGCCTTGGCTCAAGCTATCGGGAAGCTAAATGCCAACTGGGCCTTTCTGACAGCGACGGTACTGGCTCTCATCCACCCAGAGGATGTCCCATCCCTGCGTACCATATGTGTCGGGGGCGAGCCTATTCGAAATTCCCAGATTAAAGAATGGTCGTCTCATGTTCAGTTGCGGCAGACTTATGGCAGCGCGGAAACCGCTGCCGTCGTCGCGTCGGCAGAGTTGAATGCATCATCCACGGTTGGCAGTGTCGGGAAGCCTACCACCGCCAGATGCTGGCTTACTCATCCCGCAGACGTTAATCAGCTTGTGCCCATAGGTTCCCCTGGCGAAGTTGTCTTTGAAGGGCCAGTGATAGGCCGTGAATACATCGGCAATCCAGAGAAGTCATCCCAGGCCTTTATTAGCGCACCAACCTGGCGAGCGGCCTTCGGGGCTCCAGCTGCCTCCTCGCGATTTTACCGAACGGGTGACATAGCAGTCTACAGAAGCGACGGATCCCTTGAACTCCAAGGACGAAAAGATACACAAGTCAAGATAAGAGGACAGCGTGTTGAACTCGGCGAAATCGAACACCAAGCAAGATTAGCCTGTTCAGGACTAAAGGAAGTTGCAGTGGACATCGCGACTGTTGATGGACGCCCAGCGCTGATTTGCTTCCTGGTAATAGCGCCCACAGAAGATGCAACGACCAGAAACGGTGAGATCTCTGATGAATCATCAGGAAATGTTATACAGACTGTTCGCAGCCGACTAGACAGCATCCTCCCACATTATATGGTTCCTTCGGTATTCCTCTCAATCCCCGCCTTTCCACATACGATCTCCGGAAAGTTGGATCGGAAGAGGTTACGAAGTATAGGTTCGACGATGGCCACACAGCAACTACAAGAGTCGCGCTCAGCAGCGGGAAGACAACTAGCGCGGCCATCATCAGAGACTGAAACGCAGTTACAGCAGATATGGTCAAAAGTTCTGAAAGTAGAGCAGGGTTCCATTGGCCTCGACACCAGCTTCTTTCAACTCGGTGGCGATTCTATTTCCGCCATGAAAGTAATAACAGAAGCTCGGGGGCATGGCATGCATTTGACCATGGAAGATATATTCCGGAGTGACACGATCGCAGGCTTGGCCCATTTGCAGTCACTAAGTTCTAATTCTGCTCCTCAACAAGACTTGGGGGAACTTCTGGATGAATCCTCTTCGATGTCTGTTCTTGAAGATGTTGATTTGAATGGCACGGGAATCGAACGCAAGGATGTCGAAGCCATTTATCCTCTCACAGGCGTGCAAGATCTTCTTGCAGCTAATTCTAAGTCCACCGGAATATTAGCCGACTATTTCGTCCTCGATCTAGATCCTGAACTTGATTTGTCCAAACTAGAAAGCGGGTGTAGAAGGGCCTTACAAAGCTTCCCCGTATTACGCGCATGCTGGCTACGCCTCCAGGAAAGGTATTGGCAAGTCGTCCTTCATAAGATTGATCAACCGTTTCGCATAGTCAACGTCTCGGGAAATATGGCAGAGTTCTGCCAGAACTTTTGCCTTATGGACATGAAGACTCTTCTACCCACTGAGCCTACTGCCGCATGGTTCCTACTCAAGCAAGAGCAAGGAGACATGAAATTGGTACTTCGAATGTCTCATGCTCAATATGATGCCTTCAGCATGCCACTAATATTTGAATCGGTGTTCGATGACTACGAGGGGAAGGAAGCTCCAACTCAGCCGACTTTCCCGGCCTTCCTTTCTTATGCCTCCCGTCAACGCTCTCGATCGATTGCGTACTGGAGTCAGGTGTTGAAAGGGTCGCAGATCACTCGAGTCGTGCCTCATATCCTTCCACCTAGGGAGAATCTCGCGTCCGAAGCTGGCCTCGTTATGGCGCAGACTGAGGCACATCTGCCATCGCGTCCCAATAGAATCACTCCCGCAACGCTAGTCCGGGCAGCATGGGCTATTACTCTGTCGGGGTTGACCGGTGCTGCGGATATCGCATTCGGCCAAGTGATTGCCGGCCGTAACGCCAGAATCCCACAGATCGAGAAAATCGTGGGATGCTGTCTCAATATCGTGCCTGAACGGGTCAACTTGTCATCGTTCACTACGGTGGCCGAGTTGCTACGCGCTAGTCAAGAACAGATGCTCAAGATGGGTGACGCAGATACACTTGATTGCAGGGATATCCTCAAGTGTTGCACCGATTGGCCATCTGAAGCGACATTCGACTCTATCCTCCACCATCGAGACGTTGATGCAGAGCCCGAGATTCGAACCCCGAAAGGTGTTTCACACGTTAAAACCTTAGCTGTTCCTCAACCGCCGCCATTTCTCTTCGTCGTGTCGACCTCAAAAGGCGACCACGTCGGTATCGAACTGTTTGGTAACACGCATATGTTGACGCAAGAAACGGCGCAGACGCTTGTCGGAAAGCTTGCACATATCACGGAGAAGCTGAGCGCCAGCATAGACACATCTGTATCGCCGTTAATGGATGAAGCGGGCTTGGCTTTTTAATTTAAAAATCCATGGAGTCTGTTACACATTAATTTACGTGGACTAGAGATGCATCATTCAAGAAACGCATTATTGCACCCACTGTACGAAAGCACTTGCTGATCCATCGTGATGTTCTGTGTAACAGGCTACCCTACCCCGAGAGAATTGGAATGGTATTCGATATTGCAATAATCTACCTAGACGTCGACAGTCTAGTCCTCCCTTCTAAGTAGATCTAGGTTCATATATACGAAGGCTTCGCTCTTGCTCGCCTAGCCCTGCCAATTGAGGTCCGTATCGCTATCGTGATCAATGCAAATCGCCACCTCGTAGGATACCTACATGATATTGCCGACCCTGCCCCCTGGCTCACGGGTAGTTAGCCCGTCCGTTTTGCTATCGGCGTCCTAACTCCACCACCGTTCCATACTAAGTACCTAATTGAGGAAAACAGAACCTAAGAGAAAGTACGATCCCTCTCTGCCAGGCCCATGAAAGAGCTCAGTCGCGACTGTCCTATATGTTTTGGTTCTGATCTACTAAGACTTGCTATTGCCTAAAAAAAGTTTATCAGAAAGGGCCATAAGCACCTACCTAGGTACCTAAAGCGCACGGGACTCTTAGGGCTAGCCGCTAGGGTGTATTCACCGCCAACCCTCAGCTTGTCGGATTGTTCTCAGAATCTCAACCTGCAAACGAAACCTACAAACAGATGCGCCTTCCACTTACCTAATATGCCTCCTACCTCTAAAGCATCTCGCAGTGCAGGAAATTGCCAGACTTTAGTCGCAACTAATTCCTCCCGACATTATCACTCCCGATAATCCCTGCAGAAGATAGCCTACAACACCTACACACTCGGTCGTTATGGCGCTAATCGGAGACATCCCCTTCGGCCTTGCCGCTGAGAGTGGATGCCCGGTCTGCTACCCAAAACGGCTGCCGCAGACGCAATTGCTCCTATGTAGCGGCTGTAAGGTCGTCCATTATTGTAGTACTGACCACCAGAAGAAGCACCGTCCAAAGCACAAGGCAGCATGTACTTCTATCATTAAGAGCCGGGAAAAACTTGAGAAAGAAGAAGCCACACTTCGAGCTCACCCAGGCGACATCCTCCTGCCGAGCAATGTTTTCGAGAACGGCGTGGGCAGGTTCTGGGACTTGATTGACACCCGCAGTTACATGAGAGCCCGATTCGCAGCTGCCGACGCTCTACTTCAGATCGACACAATCAAAGCCGCCGAGAAGGCTTTAGCTCATTTTCAGGACATGCTGCAACTCTGTCGGTCCGACAATCTAGGCGTTCGAGACATCGTTCCTGGCCTCTTACTTCGCCTGGGACGAGAGCAGGAATGCTACGACTTTCTCAAGTGGTGGGCTGTCATCGACGATGAGTATGATTGGAGCGATGGAAGTCTGCCATATCTTGACATCTGCGGAGCCGACGCCTTTGAAGCAGTGGACGCTTTTGCTAGCCACCTGAGTCTCAGCCAGCTTGTCATCCTTGCTCTCCTGAAGCTGCGTTTATACATGGACATTGAGTCTTATGACCCGCAATACTCGAATTTCGGGCTCGGTTGGCTCTCTTGGCCCCCTTCTCCTACCGAGTTTATGCGGCCGATTGGCGAAGTTATCGAGAAGAAAGTCAGAACAATTACGAGTTTAGACGTCCCAGAAATCTCTGAGTCACTCAAGGATCAATATCAGGCTTTGTTTGAAATTGTACACAAGGAGAACCCACATTTTTGGGAAGCTTTGGTGGACGCATCAGAAGACGCTCCATCCTTGCCTTCAGCGTATAGTCGCGGTTCCGTTGAGGAGGCCATTTTGGGCGTCCATCAGTGCAAGAAGGCCTGGGAAGAAAGTTATCATGCCATCACAATGATTGAATCGGAAATTGGCAATTTGACTGAGGTATACAAGGGCCCAGCTTCTGCATCGGATGGTGTGAATAGTGGAGAAGTCACAGTAGCCTCAGAGAGACGAAGAGGTTCTGGCAGAGCATTCCCATCCAAGTTTTGTGCCCCCACGACAAACGCGCGCCCAGACAACTTGTTTCCACCTTCACGAAGTGGTCAAGATCAAACATATCATTTCGTCCATCGCAACAACCAGTACCAGGCTCTCGCATACGCTGACGGAGCATGTTCAGACAATGGACAGCAGAACCCACAGGCAGCCTGGGCGGCGGTTCTTCGCCCGCCAATTGGTGACAATATCCGTCCATGCATTGTATCAGGTCGGCTAGAGCTCAAGGGTCCTTTTGGGGACGAGAGTATGGCAACTAGCAATCGGGCTGAGCTCCGTGCAGCGATAGCCGTCTTGCGTCGCAATGACTGGCGAGCTGATGGGTTCACCAGTGTTGTCATCGCAACCGATTCATCTTATCTTGTCGATGGTGCCACTGAGTGGGCGAGAAGATGGGTTCGCAATGGTTGGAAGACGCGAACTGGAGGTTTCGTTAAGAATCAAGACCTATGGGAACTTTTCCTCGGCGAAGTAGAGAAGTATAGAGAGACGGGCCTAGAAGTTGAACTTTGGAAGGTCCCCAGAGAGATGAATGAGCTTGCCGACGCTGTGGCGAAAGAAACAATCTACAAAGGGGCAGCCCCAACCGACTTCGAGAACAAACGACTTAGCTCTTCAGCAGCTAGTGCCAGAACTTCAGGAGAGCCTCACATCCTTTGCCTATGCTTAGAGTATGAAGGTATTTTCAACGACTGCTATGGAAGCCTCATCTCGAGTATCACCGCCAAGGCCAAATTGGACCGAGCCACAACTCAAAAGGCCGCCTTGGACATGCTTACTCAAAATCCTCCACCATCGGTGATATTAATCACCGATGCAGGTGTTGCGAACCTCATGAAGGTTTGGGAGCGCGTCATTGATTGTCTTCGCGGAGGATCGACGGTGGTGCTTGCAGTGAGCTTCAGTTCATTTATAAATGAGGGCCAATTTAATCGTTGCTTTGGCAAGATTGGTCTACCCTGGAAAAGAGGGGCATACTATCGAACATATGTCAGTCTACGTCCCGGAGTTGTCGATGATCACCTGAAGAAAAAGCTGCTTCCCACCTATAGCCAAAAGGCCCTTTACCTTCAGGGAGTGGCTAAATCGGATGTGTGGTACGCTGGTGAGCGGGATGAGGTAGCTGTGGCTTTTACAAAAGTTGGGAACGGTATGCTCGGTTATGTAGGAGATGTGAACCCGGAAGATGGCTCTGAAGCGGTGATTCTCGCTATGCTTGGGCTTTTAAACTGAGAGTGAGGAAATTTGACAGATAGTGTAATTCATGCAGACCAAATGATTGCTACCTGTAACATTATAGGGAACGTCTTCTTGTAGTGGCTAATCGTTATTAATTTCTCCTCATTTGTCCAGGCCTTAGGAATCCTTAATATGTTTAATGCCAAATCTAATCAATACTACCTGAGCCACAGCTCGTATCACATGCCCATTTCTCGGCCACATCATAGCCCCCTCTGTCTCTCGACCTCTGGCGCCGTCTCATTCACCAATTTTGTTGCAATCAACTCATCGGGCGCCACGCGCCACGCCGCCAAGAATTGCTCACGCCGGTCGAGCAGCCAGACTGGTTCATACTGGGGGCGAGGAAGACACAGGAAAATTAGAAGAGCTAAGATCCATGGATTCGCATCGCTAAAATAACTTACATCAATGATGTTATAAGGCAAAGGTCACAAGTGGTATAATAGACTTAATTTTCGGATTCCAAAATTTGCAGTCTTAGAGGTTTCCATGCCAACCTTCAGTACGAATGGCTCTGCTTATTATAGCGGTGCAAGCTCCTATCGGGGGCGGGAAGGGCCTATAGTGTGGTAGTACAGGCTAATAGTGTTGAAAGGCTTAAATTAAGTACCCCAGATTCGATTACTGATTCGTTTTCTTGTATCTCCTCTCAAAAAGAAATAGGAAAGAAAGCACAAATGGTAATCAAATTAATATAGGCGTCTATAAGCTCCCTTACGTCCAACCCACAGAAACTCATGTTCAAGCGCTGAAGGTGGCGACAGCTACGGGCTTGACCAGAACCGATCCATGCTTTCTTGCTCATATAACCTCAATGTCGTCAAGTTTATCTCTATCTTAACGGATCCGTAATCGCAACTAGCTGGATAATATTATCCTAGATTATTAATATGGCCAGAGTGAAGATGGTAATGCTGAGGTAGGTAAAAGTCGCTGTAATGAGTTCTTAGAAAAGTGTTCTAATTACTAGTAATTATCTAATGTGGCAGATATACGGATGACATGTCTCCATCTCTACATGAAGAGTCTCGCGATTTATTCCTCATCTGGAGCCGCCTGTCTCAGCCACGTGTAACAAAGTGCTAAGTAATTTGCATGATATATCTTATCAACAGCTACGTGTTATCATGATTTACAGAAATCACAAGCGCAAGATGTTTGTTTTTCTATGCAGTGCCACCCCGGAAAGGTTGTAACTCAGGAAAACGTAGTCAAGCTGCATAACAATATGGGGTCAAGTCGCCGAGCTCAGGACATTGTGAGGTGACTCGTCCTCGAGCTATCTAGCCGGGGAGCGTCGCTCTCCCACATGTCGACCTGTTCAATATTTTCGAGGCCAGCGGCTTGATCTAGCTCATCTCCTAGCTCTTGCAATCTTGTATAAATTTCGAGACGTGTAGAAATCTAGTCTTGCCTCGATGACCCCACGATTGTCCCTTAAGACAGTCAAAGAAGAACTGAAAATCGCGAGGTATGCTATAATCCTGAACACAGCTTGCTTGATTAACTTAACATTCCAATTGATTGCAAACACATGTGCACTGCGCCAAGATGACCTATCGAACTTCGTGGTTCAAGCCAGGTTTTCAAACCCGATTAGCCATTACTTGCAACTGTCTCCAGGCTTTCTTCCTGTAGGCCAACCCGTAATCATTTCCCCAAAACCATAGTCATCTTACTAACAGTAATCAGTTTCGGCTATGACCAAGGCGTATTTGGAGGACTCATCAGCAATCCGTCTTTTCTCGATGTTGTAGGCCATCCATCGTCGGCATTCCTGGGTTTTATTGGTATAACACGCTGCAGTCGGCCTCCATAACAGGCTCTTCCTAACTTGATATACTAATCTTCTTAAGTCTCAAGCTATAACCTGGGATGCTTTTCAGGATGTGGTCTCAACTTTATGATTGGGAGCCGATGGGGCCGCAAACACGCTCTCTGGCTTGCCTTATTTCTTGTGATTATGGGTGCAGTCTTGCAATCTTCCGCCTATAGCGTATGCTATATCGCCCATCACCACTAGAAGATTTATGCTAATGGAACTGTCGGCAGGTTCCTCAGTTAATCACAGGCCGAATTATTACGGGTCTCGGTGAGTTTTGTCGGGCAGGAGATGGAGCATTGCTGACAACTTCTTGAAGGCGTTGGAATTGATACCTCTACAATTCCCACATAGTAGGCTTATACATGATTGTCCTAACCCTTTACCTATCTATAACAGATGCTAATTACTTGTCCAGCCAGGCTGAACTATGCAAGCCCCATGTTAGAGGTCGTTTGGTGACTACAGAGGTGAAGTCTGCCCAGGATGCTCTCCTGGTGATGATACTTAGAGCTAATGTTACTTCGAAACACACAGGTCTCGTTCGCCTGCCTTGGTGTCGCCTTCGCCTACTTTTTCGCGTACGGTATAAACTTCGCGGGTGGCGAGATTGCCTGGAGACTACCAATTGCTATACAGATTGTCCCCGCCATAATTATATCGATTGTCCTTTTTGGATTGCCAGAAACTCCTCGATGGCTTATGGAGCAGGGAAGGGTTGACGAGGCAGTGGCTGTCATGTGTCACGTCTACGGCGTCAACCCTGACGATTACCAGATTCAAGAGGAGAAGGCTGCCATCATTCATGCTCTGGAAATCGAAAGTGCGGATCCTTTTCGCTGGACAAACGTTTTCAAGAAAGACAGGTTGCATACTGGCCGACGAGTAATCTTAGCCATCTTAGCATTAAGCGCCAACCAGGTACGTACATCACTGATACACTGGCCAAGAAACGCAGCCAATGACATCACAGTTGGCTGGCATCAATGTTATTGTAGTTTATATTGCAACTGTGTTAGAGACAAACATTGGGCTATCAAGAGATCAAGCTCTGATAGGTGGCGGCGGCATTAATTTCGCCTTTGTCGTCGGATCACTGGTGCCAGCACTTGGTATTGATCGTATAGGACGCAGGAAGCCCATGGGTGAGTTAGAAACATCGTCGTCTAAAAACAAATAGCTGCTGATGTTGACGGCGTTGCAGTAATCGGTGCGATTGGCATGGCGTTGAGCCTGCTTGCGATCTCAGTGCTCCTGTCATACAAAGGCACTGATAAGGAGAAAGCTACCGCGAACGCTGCTATTGGCTTTTTCGTCCTCGTACGTACTATCAACATCATGGTAATAATACCGAAGGAGATACAACCAGCTCATCCTCACATTAGTACCAACTGTGCTTTGGCGCCAGCTTAAATGGTGTCCCGTGGTGTTATGGAGCAGAGATCCTTCCCTTGAAAGCCAGGGTGAAGGGTACGTCTTTAGCTGTGCTAGCAAATTGGGTCTGGGTAAGTGCGACGGAAATGCTGTACCCACCCATTATCAACATTCAAGAAGCTGATGTCTCTCCAGGTTTTCATAATCGTCGAGGTCACCCCAATCCTGATCAACAGACTGCAATGGAGGATGTATCTGATTTTTATGACGACGGTAAGCAAGTGAGTCTTCTTCGCGTCGTTCATGGCTAACTTCGACACAGAACATCCTCATGGCTCTCATGATCTATTTTCTGTTCCCTGAAACCTCCAGGTTAAGTCTGGAAGAAATCGACATGATTTTCGTTGCCGACGATGACCCACTCTCTTTGCCGCAAGATGTAAGCGAGAAAAGCTCTCAGTCAAAGGCAAGTGATGGAAGAGTACTCGTCTAGGTCAAGATTCGGTCTCTCAAGCGCACACATATTGGCGGGCCACCTGCTGCTTTGGTATAATCATTGCGGGTGTATGTACTCAGACTTTGGTTGTTCTCTGTTTCGAACGATTATTATGTTCGTGCAAGATATGTTCAAGTTAGTATGTTAGGTCTGCTTCAGGCCGAATCAGAGCTTGTCAATCAGCATTTTAGTAATAAACACTCCTTTTCGCATGAACTTATGTATTTCGAGAAGAGAGAATAGTGACCAAATTGGTTGACTTCGCTAGCTTATCCAGCTTAGGGCGAACAGGGTGATCCCAAGGTACCAGAAATACTTCTCAAGTCTCCAGGTTCGACATCTGATTAATCTCTTCACCCTTTACAGTGGTGATACATCATTCATTCATGATTTCGCATTAGGCGTGGTACCGACATGCGCTGGCCGCAATTGAATTTGCTTAGTGCAAGGTATGAGCCATCTTGCGATCGAGACGCAGCCCGTAGGATTCAGGGGCTCTACCAACGCTAAAACACCAGCCTACGACGACCCGTGGCAGGGCATCTGCTGACTCATACAATATGCTCTTCCGCTCATAGTTGACTATCAAAGATGACGCTTTGTCGTCGCTTACCTACAGCAAGATGATTGAAGCTGTAACTTAAGAAGCGCATGATAGTGGATATGGTCCACAGTTTGAATTACAATCATCACAGATACCTACACATACGTCAGTGCGACCACCCAATCACTACTCATTCTCAGCGTCGCTCGGATTTAACCTCATGTTGTGTCAGACCCAGCCAAGGACCGACCACAACCACATCCATGACTTCCATCTTGTCGTGGTCACTTTTCTACGATACTACAAAGAATGTTGACTTTGATATCGTCGTATTCTTTCTATTGAGTGTTCGTGTGCGCCAGCAGATCGGGTCTAGTCAACAATGGGATGAATTGCTTTGCTGGAAATAGCGGAATAGCACTTTACTAGATGGCTACCAACGGACCGTTCATGGGTAACTTAACGACCACATATTTTCAGGCATCTGAGCCACGCCGCACCAGCTTGGCAATAAGATAGATAGCCCTACACTACTTGGCATTTCTAAATAAAGGGTGATAAGTACTAGGTAATATTGTATACTGCACAAGTTACTTAATCTCAGACTTCATCGTAACTAATTCAGAATGTTCGTTTAAGTATTAGAGTTGACTTCCAATGCAGTGCACGCCTACTTCCACTATAAGATCGAGCATACTCAGATCTATAAGATACCCGTGATAATGCAACCCACCATCATATCAAATAAGGCGTTAAGACGCCGTGCTCAAAATGCTAGCGCTCAACGCGCGTACCGTACGTCTTCCATATATACATAACAACAGCCATGAGAATGCTTTGTTAATAGTGAACCTAGGCGCGAAGCAGAAGCAAAAGATGCAACGGCTAGAGGCACTCACTATCGCAGCGCTGACGTCCTCCGGCCCATTGACGGAGGGTTATATTGACACAGGCCGTGCGCGGGAACAGGGAGGGTTCGGCGCTGTTCAACCACTCACAACGGACCCTACGGCGCAGACCGGAGCTCTCACAGCTACTACTGACCTTGACCTATCGTCGCGATGGTACGGCCCCGCCCCGACAGCTGAAGCCGACGTTAGCTTCTCCCGCGTGCACGCGCTGCTGGACGCATGCACGCCGCGCGAGCGGCAAACGTTTCACGTAATCGTAATGCGTGAGCGATTTGGGCTGCGCGATATGATCAAGTACGGGCTCATCCAGCTAGGGTACGCTTTAGACCCTTGTATCTTCGACCGAGCGCGGCACGCGTCCTCGCGAGCGTGGCTGGCCGAGGTTCTCACCGTAGTTGGTCCCGACGTTGATATTCTGACCGTTCTGGGCGCGGGGATAAAGCTGCTAGCCAGTTTCTCCCTCCCTGAGACAAACGGCGAGGAAAATGTGGTAGAAGAGGAAGTCCTCCGTCGCGTCATTTTCGCAAGCCAGCCAGAAAATCCATCGAATCGGATCACGCTCACCACGGTCGCGCTTGGCTCAGCATTTTTCGCAAACGCTTTCCTCCTGGGCATCCCACTATCCGCGATGGTGGAAGATGAGGACCGTGAGATGAGCGCGCAGGCGCTAGCGTGTACGAAGCCGGACCTGCAGCCCACGCCCGCGCAACTCGCCGTCCCGCATCACCCCAGCTTCGACGTTATTCCCTGGCCTGAGTTTCGGGCGAATATTTGCCGCGCCCTCGCGCACGACCCGCCGCTCATTGATGACGGCGAGCTCTGTCTTGATTTTATGAATGATGGTGTGCGCTGCTGGGGGTCGAACGCCGGTGATTCTTTAGCCGGTCGTGGACAAGGCGCACCTTGGGATAGTCGAAGCTGGGAGGCTGCTCCGTGGTTTTTGGAAAAGTGGGAGTTCCTTACCGATGGGAGGGACGGGCAGATGTGGCGGAATAGCGAGTGGTGGAGGGCTATGCGTGGGTGATGAATAATAAAATAAAAAATAATCACATACTTAGGATAATGCTAATACTCTCAACATATAGATCATAGAGAATTGATTACACAGAACAAAACACAGTCCATAGTTTACAAAAACCGACGATTTCCATATGGCAGTCTTTCCCTCACGACTTCTGCAGATATGGCTCGACCTGTTTCTCCGTCCACTCCCAGTATTGTCTTCCCAGTGGCTCCTCAGTAAGATCCTTCCTTGCCTTGCTCAATGTTCCGTACGGGGCGACTATAACGCAAATGTTAGTGCAACTACACTCATGTTTACGGATCAGTGAGTAGGATGTTAACGTACCGAAAGCACCATTCTTAACACTAGGGTGCAGTCCGGCGAACAACTGTGTGTACGCGCCGTATTTCGGTTCTTTTCCGAGCACCTTCTACAATCGCATGCCGTTAGCAAAACTTTCTAGTAGACCGAGTTTTCTAGGCCGTATAAGTGAAACTTACGACAAGACGCGACTGCCAGCCAGGCATCGTCCGTTGAAGATCTGTTGGGAAGACACCCGGATGAAGAGACTGCGATAAATTAGCGTCATCATTCCCTACCTATAGCATAATCCCCCAGATACGAAAAGAAAGAAAGAGTCAAACTCACAACATGCAGCACACCCTCGCCATTCCGCTCACTCCGCCTCGCAGCCTCGCAAGCATGAAGAATACTCCCCGACTTGCTTCGTTGATACTTGGTCCAGGCAGGCTCATCCTTCTTATAATCCATATTATCAAAATCAATCGCCGGCTTTGGCGCGCCCGTGGCAGCATCTGAGGAGACCCAGACGACGCGGACGGAATCCTTCGGTGCCTCGCGCGCCGTCTGAATCATAAGCGGATACAGAAAGCGTGTGAAGAGGAAGGTCGCGATATTGTTGACGCCTAGCTGGAGTTCATACCCTTGTGCCGTCGTAGACCCCTGTGGCGGGACCATCACACCTGCGTTATTGAAGAGGACGTCGAGACGCCGTTCCCTAGCGAGGAAGGCATCAGCTGATGCCTTGATTGTTGTCAGGTCGCTTAAGTTGAGGTGTAGGTAGGCCAGCTCCCCCTTTGAATCGGGATACAAGCGCCGGATATCGTCGATGGCTGCGCTTGCCTTGGCCTCGGAGCGAGCTGTTACATAGATTTTGGCATGCGCTGAGTATAGGATCTTGGTAAGCTCTTTACCCAGGCCGGTATTCGCCCCTGTCACAATGAAGACCTGTCCGGGCGAAGGGTGTCAGCGGAGTGATCTAATATGCGCAGGGAGGACAACAATGATATCGACTTGACTCACTTTGCCTTCCTGAGTGCCGAGATTCTCTTCGGTCAAATTTGATTCCCCGCCACATAAGTTCTTCAAACCACTCATTTTGTCGAGACTGGTAGCCTATTACTGCGTTCGATTCAAGCAAATATCTGAGACTGGAAGGGGAATGTGTGGTAGAGTATATAGAGGAACAAGATAGAGTACAAATGATGAAAACTCATTTTCTCTGGCCACGAGATCTCTTTATATGATGTCGAAGTTCACCTTCCCAACCAACCATTATCTTCACCATCTTGAAAACCAGCCTTATACGCACCTTGTCATTTCCCTGTCCCAGTTGCTTGGCGGATCGGCAACAAATGCAGGGGACGTGAGCAACCAAGACCGAATTTAGTATGGCTCTCTGCAATCAACGTCAGCTACTTGCAGCTGATGACCCACAAAGCAGTACCAAGCCTAAGTTCAGAATGTGAATAGCAACTTCAATGTCGCCAACGTCACATTAGCTTGGCGTAGGTTTTTAAGTTGAATGCGTGTTGGTAATAATAAGAAGCCTTATTGGAAACTGCCGATTCCCATCCGTAAGCTTACAATAAGAGTAATCTGCTCTGAGACTAAGGGAATCTTAAAGATAGAGACCCTATCGAACTCCATCGCTACCACCTAACGTTACCTAGATTTAATATGGGACCCTATCATGAGTGCCAACTGTCCTCCCCGGCCTGCCATGCTTCAGTGAATTTACTCTCGTTCATAATATGTCGGTGACACATAACTCATTCTGTTATTTACATGTATTTCAAATTACCTTTTCCCATCTTACGTTTCGTGCTGTGGTAGTACAACCACCTTCGCTGAATATTTGGAAGCACCATTAACTTAATGTGAAAGGGTTGAATTAGCAAGAGCATAGGCGGGGATTATTTTTATAAGAAGTGTCGATATGAAATATTTATGGATGTCATCATAAGTCTAAATACTGCAACGTTCGTTTATCTTAGGCCTAATTACTAAAATACCATAAGGGCTCAAAGTAATAGGATGTCCGAAAAAAGAATGTTGCGAGCAGATAGATCTATGCAATTCAGAGTCGAGCCAGTCATGTATTATACGTAAATAATTTAGTAGTTATGTACAGGATATTTAACGTTTATCAAAGACTATCGCATAGCGCATAAGCCGGGCTTAGATGATATTAAGGGAATAGAGTGGGTCACTATTGACCACCAACAGCCACCTACCCGACGATAAGTTTAGTCAATGAACCAAGCCGATTTCTTTCTTCTATTCTCCATATGGGACATATCATGTTCTTGTAGATCTTAGCTGCCGCTTTGTTTCGTTTTTATTTCATCAATAGTTAATACTCCAAACTAACCTATGCTGTCTTGGACCTTTTTGTATTTGGAGCACAAGATACGATCACAATGGCCTCACGATTTGTCATTAATGCTCTTCTCTGTATCTGAGGTTTAATATATAAGACAAGACATAGGGAGACTCGCGTTCCTCCATAATTATCTACCTATAGCCTAATGACCATCAGAAGCGAAATATTCTCACTAGTCAGAACGATTTAGCACAGGAATGTACTATAACTTTTTAATTTACAGTATGCAAATTTTTAATAATTGGAATAATGCTTTTCCGTGTAGCCTAGTTTATCACGTTGGCCTTTGACACCCGTAGTCCACAAGTCCTAAAGAAGATAAAAGCTTTTCAAACCAGTTCAATTACAGTTTCGAGTCTTTTCTCACGAGATATCGTCAAGTGTTCAAGCTCAAGCATATCATACTGATCATTAGAATCATGAACATACCGCCCATTATGGTTCATCTCATGCAGACTCGCGCAGCCTACATCGTTGCACCAAATCTCTTCCTTGTACACACCCCTTCTTCGGTAGCACCCGGAAGTCTCAGGGACCAGCTCCAGGACGACGCCATAATCAACTAGGATTGATGCGCCTGTCCCACGGCCCTCATAATCGTCAACGTAGAGAATGCGCTTGATAAGGCAGCACACGAGGTCACGAGTAGGCTCTGTCTCGACATCGGGGTAATACTCGATTCTTCGTAGTGAACTGAGTTCGGGTCGGGTCTCGAAACCTAGTTGGTTGAACGCAGTGGGAGAGCTATCACCACTGAGACGATGACGATAGATCTCGCCTGCTGATGCGGCAAACTCTTGTATGTAGGTGTCCATACTTCCTTCCGTTGGTACCAAGGTCCAACCCCATATTCCACCTCTTCGCTGGACGCACGGAACTGGACGGCACCCGACCAGCCAAGTGGAAATCCGAAATGACGCAGCCTGCGGGACTTGGGCGCATAATGCGGATATTTCCGTAAAAGTCGTTGCCGTAGGGAGGCGTGCTATCGAGGCTGATCTAACCGTACGTTGCGGAAGAAGCTCGTGCAATTTCGAACTTCGTCCACTCAACTTATGAACTCCGCCATTGATCCCGATCCATGACCACCTGGGAACTTCTTTAAGGCTGTTATATCGTCTTGAATCGGGATTCACGCTCCAGAGAAGCTCGTCAAGAAAAAAAGGATGCCATAGACCGAAGGAAGCTTGGTATCCTAATTGCTGTCGCGGCAATGCAGCAATACCAGCCAACGCACTCAGCTTGTCTTGGTCATGGCTGAGACTGGTACGGCTATAGTCGCTGACAATTTGGTTCCAAAAGATATGGAACCGGAAAGAAACACTTGAGTCCTGTAAGGCAGTCGTTTTTAGTTCAAAAAGACGTATAAATGAACTAGGGTCTCCTCCCAGATCCTGCTGTAGGCTTGAGAAGAGCTCTTTATGATTCGGTGCCTTTTTTCTGCGTTTCATTTGCGGAGTACGAAACGCATCATCCGTGCATCTTTGACACATCTGGGACTCTCGACATTCCCAGACAATCTCGTCCGCAGTGAAGCGAAGAGTCCGCGGTGCCATCATACGTTCCTGATATGCCCATGCCCGGCTATCCAAGGTATATGTCTCTCTTCTGTGCAATGAGAGCGAGCACGACAAAGCGTCAGAGAAGTAGATCAAATGGTCTTCATCCTGCCACATCAAGCAGTCTTCTCGGTACAATGGGAACCGAGGTCTATGGAAGCCGACGCCAGAGTCTATCGAGTCAGCTGCCGCAATAGTCAATACTGAATTGGCATATATTGCTCCCATTCTTGAGATTTCTTCGCTGAAATCTTGTGCGTCACCTTGAATGATGCAAAGAGCATCGACCCACAAGTACCGTATCGATAATCCCCGACAGAATTGTATCGTGTCTTGAATTATCCTCGGAAGAGATCGTAATTCGATTTTCGCGAAGAAGGCATCGTGTGTCTCGTGAGTGAGGGTCACGGCAGCCGTGGTCCCCCAACGATAACTCAGCGTAGCATACGGTTGGGCTGATGTTTCATGTTCTAAAACAAGTCGTATGTCGTCTACATATGCTTCTAAATCCAGTAATCTCTTTGGTCTCTTTGTATCAATACTGTTATTACACCTGGGGTGGCTCTCGAAGCATTTCTGCAGCCAGGAGGTCACCAGTTCATAACTGACATGGGCCTCAGTTGAGTTGCACCATCTGAATCGAGACTCAAGAGTTTGGCCAGTCTCAATCTGAAGCACGCTTGCGTGATCGACGGAGTTATCTTCCGAGTCGAGACGCCGCCGGTGATAATGGATGGTATTCATAGAAACTGCGCGCAATTTATTTGTTGCCCGGTATTCTGAGGCGACTATCCCCGGATACACATCGAAAAGACCCAGCGTGGTACATACCGCACCAGGAGAACAACGGGATCGCCGTAACGGCGCTATGTAGAGCTGTCCTTCTGATCTGGAGGAGCTAGATAGTGTTGCTTCAGAAAGCTTTTGGTTCTGTGCACGTCGTTCAAGGCCGACAAATAGCGCACAAAGATGGCAACCATCTTCAGCTGATAGTTCGAGAGTAGCTAAGTCCCTATGATGCTTTACCGGCCTCTTTGAACGCCAATATAAGAGGATATCCAGCGTGTCTTCAAGAGGCTCGAGGTCGGTTGTTTCTTCGTAGGCCTTGCGGAGTCGTTCCACTTCTTCTGCAGTCATGCCTGCGAAGAACTTATCCCTTCGCCACGAGGAAACGGGAGTGTAGGCTGCTGCTACTCTTTGACAGCATTGGCATAGCTGATGTGGCGACATTGCCGAATTAACATCACTCCCCATGACTGAAAATACTTGTCTATGAGTGGTGATGGTCTAAGTCAGCCACCCATCTGATCCGAGATCATGGGTCAATACAAGGTCCGCCGAGGGCGAATCGGCATTAGCAGACAGTGGAAATTAGTATTTCGCACATTTAATGTAGTAGATTCTAGTTATAGCCGCACTGAAGGTGATGCAAATTTGAATGTCGAGAGGATCGACAACTGCAAAGGATGATCCTATAATATGACGTCATTGTAAACATTGTTCATGTCCATCTGCTTTTAAGGCTAGCGATTTTTAAGATAGCAATATACGTTGCTGTCAGCAAATAGAGTCTCTCAGATGCTATTATGGTAATTAGGAATAGTCAGAGCCGCATCTCATAAGCACGGAGCCTTCCACACATGTTTGCAGTCAACATGTCCCCAAAGAACAAGTCCATTAGTTGGCTTTACTACAGTGAAGATAGCAGCGGATCTTTTGAAACAGCAGACGAGCACAATCGCCCATATAGAATATTTGACTATATGCCCAGGAGCTAAGCAAACTACGCCCGCTTTCTCCCTATATTAAAGTATATCTATAGCACAAGCCGTCAAAATAGACAAAAAGGAAAAACCGGTGTATTGGGGTATCACGCCAGATAACAAGTCTACATGTAAATCCCAAACCCTAAGTACGCCACTGCTTTGAAAACGCAAGCTATCATATTACGACAGCGAAAGTCCATCATCCAAGATTAAACCGCGCCTCCTGTTCGATCGGCATGGGCGTGGTGATATTCAAGTACGCGTCCGCACTCTCTTCGTCACCAGCGGCGCTCAAGCTCGCGACGCTGCCGACGTCGGTATCCATGCGCACCGCGCTAGATGTGGGACTGGGGACGGCCGAAGCGCTGGTTTCGGTGACGAGCGCCGGCGCAGACGTCGATTTCTGCGCGCGGTATAGCGTGGCGTGTTCCTCGCGCTCCTTCATCAGCTGCTTCTCGGCCTCGATTGCCTTGTTCCTCCTATCCTCGACTTCCTCCCGCCTCACTACTCTTCGTAGACCCTCGGAAGCTTGGATCAAGCCGTCAATGCTGATTGCGTGATTCGTCATCTGGTGATTGATGTAGGTATATATCGCGGCGGGAGTGTCGCATTGCAGTAGCTGCTGCTCGTTGAGTTTTAAGAGTGCCAGAGCGACCTGAAAGAGGAATGTGGACCCGTCGCTGATACAGAGTACGACGTCCCAGACGCGGAAGAGGGCCTCGGCTGATAGACAATCGGTGAAAACACTTAGAAACCACTGGAATGTCAAGGCCTCAAGCTCGATGCTGAGGTTTTCAAGGTGTTGAGAGAGCTTGGGAAGTACTGCTGTGACATATTGTCGCAAGACATTCTGATCCGCCCGAGACGCCATTAAGCTATGGTCATAGTAGCCGCGAGGTAAAATGAGCTCTACAATAGAAACTAGAACCCAGAAGGTGTCCTCCGTAGATGGCATGATAAGTAGTAAGTTAGCTGTAATTAGATTCATGCCTTGGCAGTATCCAACTTCAGGGTTGCGTCGAGCATAGGCCCTCAACACTTCGCCGAGTTTAGCGACTCCCGGGCCTCGGCGGAAGAAGATATTATCCGTCAGAGTCCTATGAACATCCATATCGATCTGCGAAATCACTACCGGGTCATCCCCTTCGCTGGACCTCGAAACAAGATCTTCATAGTACCCTGGGACACGTTTCCATAGAGCGCCGGAGCACTCGGCCCATACTTTTGGACGATTCGCAACCGGGATGCCACCAAGAACGAGCGACCGAAACTCACTCCACTTAGCGCGGCCAACTTTGCCTTTGAACCCTAAATCAGCGATTCCGATTGTCTCGCCATCAGTCAGTTTCGCTTCGGGGATCATGACGGGTGCTCTCTGAAAGCGAGCCTCTGCGGCGGCAGCAGCCGCAGCAGCAGCCGCCTCTCCTTCTCTTCTGCGCTCTGCTCGAACCTTGCGTAAAAATTCGTTCCATCGGATCGATTTCTCTCTTTGCAATGCATCATGAACATCGCTGAGTTGCTTCAATAGAAGCTTGACCGGTTCAACATCCTCATGGACTAGTGTTCCGGCTACGTCCTCGTTTGCCTTAGATGTTGAATCACTATTCAAAGCTGCCGTAGTACTAGCCGGTGGCACGAAACCACGGTCATTTGTTGTGATTAGTCCTGGGGACCTTGGCGATTCGTTACCTTCAAGGACCTCCATGCTAGACGTGGCAATAGGGGTATGTGAAAGGAGCTCAGTCTGAATGGTCGCAATTTTGAGATAGTCCTGCCATCGCTTTGGTCGTCCTTGCTCCATTACATCCTCAGTGGAGTTCGGTGTACCAGGGCGGCCATCGCTCGCACTTTCGCGAGTTGAACTTGCGTTGTCCTCAAGGGAATTAGGCGATATTCCAGATCTTCCACCCGTTAGCATCTCTGCCCGACTGCCACGTTTCACCTGGGCTGCCACCTGGGCTGCCTCTCGCTGTCTCATTTTTCGGCGCTGATCATAAATGAAGCCGAATCTATCAGTGAGATACTCAGAATTATTGAGATTGTTGTATATATGTGTTAAGGTGGGTGGTTGTCCCTCGGGAGAGAAGATAGTGTCCATCTCAACCGGAACGTAGTCGTCTAGTCTCGCGTCTGTCGCGTTGTCAGGGGAGGTCCCTAGGCCTTCTCTCCTTTCAAAAAGCTGAGATCTTTGGGCTAGATTTGCGGAACTAGGCGTCGGCCGGCGCATGGACATAAGCGCCTTAGGACCAGATTGTGATGCATTTGCACGTGCCGATGCGCTCGTTTTGGTGCTTGCAGCCGAAGAGGTCCGCAGGGATCCGCTTTGCTTCACTGAATCCGAGCGTCCTCTCAGAGAGTCGGAATCGCGGGTTGAAGCCTTGCCAGCAACGAGTTGTAAGGCCATGCTTGCAAGTGAACTTGAAGGCTTCCTCGTCCCTCGACTGGAGTAGATGCTCGAAGCTCGACTGGAGTTTGGTGTAGATTCAGTTCCGGGCGGGATAAAAAGGTCTTCCTGGATAGGTGGTCGTCGGTCTCCTGTAATCGGTGCCCGTTTGGCGGTCTTGGCCCCTTCGCCATTGACGCTCGCAGGCCTACTGGTCTTCCTTCCCGTCCCAGTACCCCATAAATAGTCCTTCCAGCCTTTGATAGTTCCCTTGTTGTTTCCCTTGACGGGATTTGGTCCGCTGGCTCTGATAGTGGTCTCAGTCCCATCATCGATACCCAAACCTGTGTAAGAGGTAGTCTGCGAAAGTGAATCACGCATCGCATCATTCATCATATCCGACAAGCCTTCATCCTGACCCAGTTTTGACTGGTCCTGCGCTTTTAGCTCCTGCTCTACCGAGCGCAGCTTTTTTTCTAGCTCCAAGTTCGATAGCCCGCATTCCAAAATGATCTTTCTTAAGGCTCTCTCTCGCGCATCAGCCCTTCTTCTCAGATTTGATATCTGCAAATCGCGCTGGGCCAGGTCTTCGGCTATCTGGCGCACGAGGTTAACCGGGCCATGCTTGGCGAGAAGTCGTTCGATATGTTCGTTCTCGGCGAGATGAAGGACACCAGGTATCTTGCGCGCGGCGACTGGAGTGTCCTCGAATAGGGCACCACGCGGAGCTCTGGCGGTGTCAGTGGTAGTCAGGCTATCGACAATGGAGGCGGCATCGGGCTGGCGATCCGACAGGCGCTCCACGTCATGGCGAGTCGTGTCGGCGCATGAGCCGGGTATCAGCGACGGGTCGTGCTGGGTCTGCTGCGGGGAGAAGGACGGGAACGAGGTTAGCGACTTGTCGGAGGCGGCGATGGAGGATGCAGAGCTCGAGGGTTGCGACGTTCGCTTTCTTGTCCTCGACTTGGCACGGCTGGTGTGCCCCCTGCTGCTCCTGGAGACGGATGACAGCTGCGACGTGCTCCTTTCGAGAGGTGCAGCTTGCTCAGACTCCATGGCGTATCATAGCTTAGCATCTCGGGTCTTCGGTTCCGGTCGTAGTGTGCTTGTGACTGGCTGCTTCCGAGAGGAGTAGCAACGTTGCAAGGGGGGAGAGGCGCGGAGGTGTGGAGGTGGAGGAAGAGAGGTGGAGGTGGAGGCAGAAGCAGGAAAAGTGTCGAGGGTCGAGGGCAAGAAAGGGGGACTGACGCTATCGTGTATCGTGGCGCACAATAGGGAAGAAAAAAAAGGCCCGACAAGCTATACTATTCTGCAAAACCAGGTATCTACAAAGACAGTAAAAGTTGATCACTTAGGTAAAGCTTAACTGCTGCACCACGTACTACCTAAGATACAGAGTATAGGGTACTCCAAGCAGCACGTGCGTCCAGCAGGTATGATGATGTAGCCAATATGCAGGTGTCGGTTGCACAGCACCCGAATTAGCATACTAAAGGTTCCAAGAGAGGCTGCAACTGGGGGTGGGGGACCCATCGTTCGCGAACCGTTAAACCGAAACCCCCGCTCTTCATGCCCAGATGGCATCATGGCATTTAACCCCGGTCCATTTCGATGCGTCAGGCATCGTTCTCGGGGAACCAGGTACCTACATATGCGCACTTTCTAGGTATCCAACGCCCCGCACCAACAACCCTGTGCGGCATAAGGCACGTTTGGCATCTATCTGAGGCAATGTGTGGATATGAGCTTGTAACATAATAAGACCGAGATAATGCAGACCTCAATCTATCAGGCGATTCGTCAGAGTTCCGCAATTTTCAGCACACATGTGCTCCCTACATGCAAAATTAATATCCCTTGTTAATATCTTCTTTCTACGTCGGGTAACTATTACCACTGCCACTATTGTGTTTCCTTCTAAACTCAGTCGAAGAGTTGTCTTATAAGACGGATGTAGTTGTGGTGCCATAAAATTGGTCGGCCTAATAATGTTTGGCTTTTTCCCTTGTCTAGCTTGTCAAACTTTCATCTCTTCGTCATGGTACATAGTAAATACTGTTACTACCTACACATGATTAGTATTCCAAGATACCCTTTATTTGCCACAGGCAAAGTAGTGCTTATGGTTATATTAAAAGGTAATCTGCCTGTGTGACTTAAGCTAATGGACAGATAACTCATCATCCTTCATTCTAGATACTAACAAAGTTCAAGCAATCGAGTTCACAGTTTCAAAGAGAGGGATGCGGGGATTAGCAGATTAGGTAGCCAAACGGCCTACTACTAACAACTCGTTACTAAGATATATTAATAATATTACAAGTCTCCAATTCCAGCCTATCCAGCCCCAGATAAGACATTTCATCTCCGCCCCTCGCTTCAATACATCATGGCACATACAGAGAAGCAAATATTGACGAATTCCGCCTAGACCACACCAGTTCATCTAAATATTATGTTTGTGCTGCAAAAATAGAAAGTAAATCATGTGCTCCACAGAACTCGTTCCTATATCATCAAGGGAGTGGTCTGCTCCCTTTCCATTGAAAAAACATTTGCCTGACCAACCAGATATGCTACATTACACAATAAGGCATGGGAAAATCAAATTACATACATCAGTTATCTCAATTAACCAAAACAGGACATATTAAAAACAAACAGGGGTAATAGGGGTAAAAAACAAGAAACATTGAGGTTCAAGGAAATGGTATCGTTGGCATTTTAGTATGTAAATCCAAAGCATCTGGAAGTGAACAGATGTTGTGTCGAGTACAAGAAGCAGAATGCTCAAATGCAATCCAAGGAATTCCGTTGGAGAGATAGAGAAGTAAAAAGAAAAAAGAAAAAAAAAGTCGTTGGTCTATGCCATCTGAATAATGCTCAGCCGATTTTTGTACTCTCGCAATGCAACGAAAAGGGTATCGTAATCACAAATCGTATCAGTGCGTCGCCGTTTGCCTTTCAACATATCGCCCGTCCATATCGTCGGGTTCGAATTTGGATGAAAAAAATCAACGTTTCGCGTTCGATCGTCAGGCGTTTTCGTTAACGAAGAAAATGGTTACTTAGTTGTGGTTTGTATGTCGGTTGTTCTAAATGGATGAGTTCAGTCGCCTAGTTTCCTATATTATATTTGCGATGCTGATTCTCTCGGTACTTCGGCTGCTCGATCCAGCACCAGGCGCTGGACTATTCTTGGAGCTGTCAGGACCCGGGCCACTACTTCGAGGGACGCTTGCCGATTCCATGACAATCGGTGGTAACGTCTGCGCCGCAAGTGGCGCTGTCGTCAACCCGTAGTTTGGAATCGCGCTCGGTGCTGTTGCTGGTCCCAGCCCTCGAACAAGCTCCAGCAAGCTATCCCAGCCTCCCCAGTCTTGTCGTTCCTCGACAGTCAAGCCCGTGCGCTTTTCAATTGCTGCAATCCCTCTGGCCGTTGCGGGAGGCGGTACAGGGGTGTCTCTCTCGGCCCCTACCCAGATCCACGCGGTCTCAGCATTGGCTTGCATGTCTGCGCTTACGTAGAGCAAGAGCTCCTCGTCTCTTAACAGGGACTCTTGAACAGCTCTTGCATCTACCGGAGCGTGTTGTGGAGGGTATCCAGGCATTGCTGGGCGAGGCAGACGCTCCGCAGCTTCATGCTGCTTGGACCGCAACGTGCGGACAAAGAATGACAAGTATCGCCCACATGATACCGCGATATCCCTCTTGTCATGGACAGACTTGAGGACTCTGAGGCATATTGTTGCCTGTTCCTTATACCCCATCAGGAGTAGAAACAGCGTCGAGCGGAAAACATGCGTGACTAGAAGAGTGGTTGCTGAATCCGCGAGGCTTGCGGCAGAACGCTCCATTAAACGAGCCGTCTCAAATGCAGTAGATGTGCATTGCTCGATAGCTTCGATTCGGGCTTCCGTAGGACATGATGGGGTGAGGTTGTGTCGGTGTAAGTGGAGCCGTGCGCTCAGAAGATGGGCAAGAGGCATAACGACATGAGGAGCTACAGTTTCCGCATTGTTCGGATCCAAAACAGGGGGGAAATGGCTTTGACAAGAAGTAAAGTGACTATCAAAGGTTGCCAGCCGAGGTCGCTCGATCATGGAAGCAGAGAATGCCTTCCTCAAAGCAGTAAATGACCGGACAACGTTGATAATCGCATGCATGAACTGAGTAAGGGGCGTCGCATTGGGCGGCAATATCGGTCCTTCGGATTCCAGCAGGTGGTCGTCGCAGGGCTCGGGCAACGCTACATCGCAGTCGGCGTCGTCGATCATAAAGGGGCGGCCGATTTCCAATGATAACGTTCGGTCAAAAATATAAACCGCCCACCACACCCTGCGACGCATGTCTGCCTCCACTCTCGAACGTGTCCCAACTTCTAAATGAAGCTCTAAGTCCTGGGCGCACCGTATTGCCTTCCCCAGCCATTTCCAGGCGGCGGATTTTAAGTTCATCTCGTATAGGGCCACTCCCAACAGAAATAATCCCCGAACATCGTCCAACACGTAGTCATTAGCCCATGGATCCATGAGGTTCCGCGAGTGGTCCATGAATTCACCCGCTTGTATCGTTCGATCGGGAACTGGATCTGTGCTGAACAAGCGTCCTACTGCAAGAACAGCAAAGAACATCGCCAGCCAAGGTGATGGAACTTGGCGCAAATCGTTGCTTTGATACAATCTATCCACGTCATGCTGAAACGATGGCCAATGGAGTATTGGCGTCATTACGTGAACAGCCGCATAGTACGAATGAAGGAGCTTGTCTGTAACTAGCTTGGCTGGTAATGGTGGTCGCACCTGATCGAAGATCGCAGACTCTTGCGGCCACGGGCGGTACGGCGCCGGTGCCTTCAGGAGGCCCTTTGATACATTGCGGAAAGGAACCCTCGCTCGCGCATAATCGTGTATCGCAGAAGCTCGTTTTCTCTTCCGCGGTTCCGAATTCAGATCGGGGAGACGAAGCGCAACGTGCTCTATGACTTCGGCATCAACGTCCATGTGCTCTCCACCCGTCCGCTCAGCCAAACTGCGCCTGAGACTGTTGTTCTCTCTCCGTACTCGTTCCATTTGCTTCTCCAAATCCTGGACTTGCTTGATTGACGACATCCGGCGATTGGTCTCCTTGGTGAACTGGCATTTGACATTGCGACTGGAGCATTCTGAACAACTAGTCGTCTCCGTAGCATCACATTTAACCTTCCTTTCTCGGCAAGCATCGCAGCTGGACCGGCACACCATGCAGTTAGTGGATGCTCGAGCCAGAGACCAGAAGGCGATAATGCAACTCAGAACAAAGAGGTTACGAAACCTGGAGCAACAAGTATGGGTATAATACGTACCTAGGATCTTTCCGGCGTTGTCGATAGGCTCGCTTCTGCGCCTGAACATTTGACAACTGCGCGCTCGAAAGCCCCGGCGTGCTCACAACCGATTCGCCCGAGGCCAGAGACTCCCGTCCCATAATCGAGGTTGCCGTCACTGGCGTGAAAGGCTGAAACGAAGCTTGGTTAACCGACGGGAGGGGCGGAATCCCTATCGGTTGAGGCGTATGCGCAGGGTTTGACCTAACGTTTGGCCCCATTAGACTATTGAGGTAATGAACTTGAGGACGAGGCGAAGTTGCAGAGGAAACTGAAGAAGAGTCGTACGATCGTGTCGGAGAGCGAGGAAACAAGTTGTGAGACGAAGCCGCCATCATCGAAGTTTTGGCGCCCCAACCCTCGGTAGGCTGATGTGGCTCTACCTCCAATGACTTCCCAGCGAAGTGAAAGGCCGAGGGTCCCGGGCGAGCTAGAGCAAGCATACAGGCTAGTAAGACTGGTGTTTTGATGAAAGCGGCCAAAATGAAGAAAAGCCCTTTTAGGCTTTGTAGCCTGTATTCAAACTGGCAATGTTGAGCTACGCATGAATGGATCAGACCTGCCTCGCACCATATGCCACAGAAGCAAAGTTGATTCTCGGACAATCACTCCTGGGGCTCGCTCCAAGCAATCTCGATATTCAGCGCTGTGCGACTACAATGCCGCTATACCTGCTCTCTTCTCTTCCGCGCTTGGGTTATGCCAACAAGACCTGGCGAAGACGTCCCCAAAAATGCTCTTGATATACCGATGCTTTTCTCGATTAATAAAGATCGTGACCACCAGATTTAGTGAAGCTGATGACGTTCGAATGTCCAGTATTTACGTTGACAGCCCACCGAAGACCAGGGTTATATTCAGAGTATTTCGTGGATAATAGACGTTTATTAAAAGAGGAGGGAAGGCAGGAGAAAGAGTCTTGGAGCCACGCAGGGAGATGAGAAATGGGCCATTAACGTTTGGATGCGTCGTGTCTAGCCGCAGGTGACCGAGTCGGTAACGGGGAGAAAGCAGTGAACATGGAAAAGACTATAACTTGAGGGAAGAGAGTGGGTGACGTGACCTATGAAGTTGAGTAGGTCCACAACAGGCCTCACAGATGGAGCATACAGATAGGTACCGTACCTAGCATCGAGCTAAGTTAGCATTGCCCTTGTCGGGCTACTCGTAGACCAGAGCAGAAATCGGAAATATAATAATCTGGAGGGGTGAATCCTTCAACTCTGACGCTTGTCGACTATCCCTGCAACTGGACACAAAAGACAGCATGGGCACTGAGCAGGGCTGGGACTGAAGTTCCATGATACCAAGCCGCTAACCAACGTGTTTCGAGCGAAGGTGGGCCTGTCCGGCCCTGACCTCGAACTAATCCCTGAACCCATGGCCATGGTGGCTACTAGCTACTACGGCCTAAGCAAGGCAAGCAAGCCGTCCGTGATGGCGGATCGGGTGGTGGTGGTTGCTTCTGCTTGCTGGTCCTGCGTGAGCGCAAGCGGCGTGCCACTCCCCAGGGAGGGCAACCGGTGCGGTCGGTCACTACACTAGCAGCCAGCCAGCCAGCTAGGGTCCCCACTGCATTCATCATCTCTCCGTTCATGGGAACTAGGACCGACTGTAGTGTAGTGTACAATAGGGGGTTTGGAGGACTATGCTGTACCCAGACTAGTACATCTCGATACTTACGTGGAAAGGAACAGTTCCGTAGTGTTTTCGGCCTTGGTCTCGGCCACGAGCCCACGCCTACGGTACTTGTCGAGATGCTATATTAAACATGAGGTCTTGTTGCATACGATTGATCTACCATACGGCCTGGACTGTACTGCAACACCACTCCCTATCCCATCTCGGAGGACTGGGCCCTCGATGAAGCTTGCTTCATCAAGGGGTGTATTGCCCCAGGATCCAGAATCCAGACTGCGGACACGGTTCCAGTATGGTGCAATCGACTCCGTTGGTGGAAAGAGTGGTTGAGCAAAAGCTGGGCATGTATGTATGTAACAATGAGAGACCTTGGGATACGCTCTTGCCAATGTGACCTCCGCATTGGGGAGCTGTCGCGTCTGCGCATACACTAGCGCAATAACATGCGGGAAGAGGCTTTTTCTGCTCGGCTGTGCCATTGGAACGCGACCCCCTTTCGGAGAATGATGCGCATTCGTGGGCCACGTTTGGCGTATCGAACTATCCTCCAGCGTAACGTCTTGTGATCAGGACCCTCTAGTGTCTTGTTTTCACATTTGCCGGATGTCTATGATGTTCTACGTATATGATAACCGGGCCTCGCTAAGTTTTTGATCGGAGGCTTCCCCACTATCTAGCAACGGTAGCCGCAACGGCTTCTTGACACCGCCCAGCAGCCGAATGATACAGTAAGTAAACGACGAGGGCCCCGGTGCATGGCGCAAGCCCAACTAACATAGCCTCTAATGTGGTAAGGGAAACAACGTGACATGCCGGGGTTGCTTGTTCGGCCGCTTCAAGTGTGCAGACGTTTGTGCCGGAATGAGAAGGTTGAAACGTACCGGAGCCCAGAGTACTATGGATAGACGGCCGACGTTGCTTTGTGCAACATCACAGCTCCTGAATATAGTATCAAGTGTTTTGATCAACAATTCTCCGACCGATCTATTACTTGACAAGAGCGCTGTTTTCCTCCTGGGGTGTGATGGACAAGCTGAAAACTACTGTCACTTTTATTTTTATTCTTTTTATGTCACGGAAACAGCTGAAGGTGCTAAGCTTGGTGGCGTTGGTTGATAGCGGGAGTCCGTGACAACCCCAAGAATCTGTTGCAACGATGCTTCTTAGTGTAGCTCGCCCCTCACGGGCCCGGCTGGTCCCTGTCATTAATGCCCAGGGGAGGGTGGCCGGAACTAGAGTAATATGTATAATATCGAGTTGTATAACACCGTACATACGAAGTAAATCTTGTCGTTCAAAGAGTAGTCGATGCTTTGTGGGAAGCGTATTGAAGTTAGGTCCCAAGCTTCCAAAGCCAAGTGATGAAAACAACCTTGTTAGTTGGCAGGACGCTACTCATAACTTACTGATCTACGGTGGTCTAAAAGGGTAAGTTGAGATTAAAAGATTCGAAAGCGGCTATCTGATTACCCTGCAAGGTGCCGCAATCGTCTACACGTACAGTAGCTCGTGGTCCACAATCCATACAGCGGATTGATCCTGGCCACGGCGCAGGGGGGAACATTCCGTAGCGGTTATCTAACCCTATTGTAGAATACCGAGACTATTGTAGCTGTTATAGGTATATACGCGGTATTATACCAGAACCATAAGAGGGGGCTGGTAATACCTATGTAAGTAGTTACAAATTCAATATCAATCTCTATAGTACGCAAACGGTAGATAAGATATATACAAAGTTCTAAAGAATGTCAGATAGCCTGCTATGCTATATCCTAAAGTATAGATTAGCCGCATTAGCAGCTGGTCGTTGTGGTGTGGTGCTGAGGTCCGCTACGTTCAAGTAAAACAATGACAAGTGCTTATCGAGTCATCTGTCGGTCTCGTCTGCACAGTGGGCGGGTACAACAGAAGTGATGGACCCGGGGGATTGGAGCTATAAGAACTGTGCTGGTACCGCCGGATCGAGTATGCAATTCGATATGTGTTATAGACCAGGATCATGATACTTGAAGCCACACCTAAGTAAATGCATGGATGGTTGTCCCAACTCGTTACGCAACGCCCCGGTAGCGCAACATGCCCCTTCACCGAGTACCACTCAAGATTGGTACTGATGTTTTTTTCTTGTTTTCTAAATAAATTACGCATGCTTTGTCATTATGTCGATTTGGAAGCTTTTAGTAGACGTAATAATCAGTCACGAGGATAGGGAGCAGGTAGGCGTGATGAACTTTAATGCAACATATTACCTGACTTAAGTTAGTTATTATGCCTTCAGTGCGTGTGAGACAAGGCTTTCGACAAGGCTACTCGAACGACCATACTGCAGATTGTCGTAAGGCAGAGCCAGAATTGTAGCGACTGTCTCACGTGGGCTTACAAACCACCCGGCATGAAGAATCGCCATCCAAGAATCAATCTAGTCGGCATTCGCCTCCTCTTTTCGCTAGTCGAACACAAGTGACGAATGTAGATGATTATATTTGACAATAGTTGTCAAAAGACCCAATCGCCGCGAGTCAGTGCTGCAGCAACAATATCGCCATATTGTTTAAAAGGCACTAACTGAACAATTGGGTTAGGTAATATGTGACAATATACATTAGTGCATCAGTAATTCGGAGTGTAACTTGATATCGGCTAATGGTTACCACGCAATTAGATCACATGTTCAAGTAGATACTTAGTATCTTACTATATCAGCATTGACAATGCACGGAATATTGCCAATATCCACCAGTCGTGCCGGACCGTTGAACAATCGGCAGTGAGCCGGGGATGCCTTAGATAGATTAGCTCACTGTCGTACTCTTGAACCTAATACGTACAAGATCACCAGGGGGATGGAGGTTTTTCAGGCTTTTCGGGTGACACGCTGCTTTCCCTTGCCGTAGTGTCGAGCCTAGGTTGTGTGTGTTCAATCTACCGACGTCCGAAACCCTGACCATGATGGTAAACAGGACGGGTCCAGATTGTGGACCGCAGTCTACTGTGCGGTAGCTGTACGACGAATTAGTTTTCGGCCACGCATACCTGGATCGACCATACTCCAAACGCACTTGTGTATAATTAGCATTCATGCTGTTACATGGCATGATGTGCTACTCTTTAAGCCAGTAAGATCGGATGAGAGAGAAACTCCAACCCCAGTAATCTGTAGACGTATCTGTATCCAGCTCCCTCTCACAGGTAGTCCAGGGCTGCCGAGCCACAGGACTTAAGTATACTACAAGCTAACAACTGTATGTAGTGTACAAATTGGTTATTGCCTACATACTTGCCATCTGTCGCCAAGCGACTAATAATACTAAGATATGTCTAGTAGCGGGCCACCTCGAGGCCAAGTGGACTCACCCTTGCACGATTCCCCGGCCGGTTGTTTCATCATTGCGCCGCACCAGGCATCTGGTTTCGCTGGGCTTATTAGAGATAGGCTAATATCCTATATCGGGACAGAACCGGTACAGATTCCCTCACAATTACTAATTTACCCCAGATGGCCAACGTCGCCGGTCAAGCAACCCTTACACGTAATTCGAACGAGGTACTGGAATTAATTTGCGGGCCTCGGTGGTGCATCTCTCGGTATTGCACACAGGTACAGTCTACGGGAAGGGAGCTTCAAGTACCTAACTAGAAGTTTGTAGTTCATATATGAGTGGATTTCGTCCTGTAGTATCAGTATCAGTACCTAGGTCGGATGTTTCGCTACCAAACTTATGTGATAGGTAGGCCACGTTGCAGCCTTTCAAAACATTGTATGGTACCGGAAGCTTCCCGATAAGTAGCTTGTATATAGTAGTGTAATCTATAGACATTGCATTGTGTTATTAGCGGCTTACGTACAGTACGCAAGTGAGATCGACTCTGTTTCTTTCCAGAACTTTTCTCTTTCCTCCATGATTGGTTCGGTCGCTGTCCAGGTTATACTAGATATTATCTCATCATTCATGTCACGATACGAGCATTGTTTTGGCTTCAATACGCAGCGGGCCACTCTGTATTAGTCAATCATATGGGAATAGTGACCACGATGGCCAGTCGTAACCATTCCTTTCTTCAGGAGCCTAACGGTTCAATGCCTAGATTTAGCAGGAAATCTGTTGAGAACTAAATGTCCGAAAGCAGGGGAAATTCTCAAAATGTCAAATACCACTGCACTACTGTGCCTGCTATGCCTATTGGGATTGTAGAATGTTGCATGTAGGTAACCTCATTGTGCGATCGGCGGAAACTAGCATTAGCAACGAATCTCGACCGGGCAGCAACCGAATTTCCCTGTGGCTCGCGACCGAAAAGGCTTATTAAGGGACACTAGCTGATCCATAATAAATAAGACTTCTCTTCCTTCGTGCATTTGATTATCTGAGCTAGCTCGTCCTCCGTTTGAGGTTTACTGCCAGATTACCGTAAGGCTGCCCAGACTCGCCAGACATTCGGCTTCCTCCGGGCCAGCCGAGCCTCCCACCCTCCACACAGAAAGGCAGCTAGAACCGTCCGTGAAGGCACGGACATACCTGCCGAGATGTATAGTAAGATTCCCCTATCACAGCCTGTCAATGAATAAACAGAATCACATTAACAGGCCTGTGTATACAGACATCATAAAAATATAAATAACAAGCAAAATGGTCAATATCCTTGTTCACGATACTAAGGGCAAAGAGTTCAGACCTAACTATATTAATCAAGCATGACATGTGCTCAGACCCGAGACTAATTTGCAGCGGAAGTATTTAGGGGTTGTAAATTGTCCCCATGTTCAGCATTCCCTACGCGTAAAAACTTATCCTACACTACACAGTTTAGTGTTAATGACGGCTTGTCGCATCAAGGATGCACTTTTCCACGCGCGTACCGTTAACAAGGGTTCTCCCACATTCCGGCTAGTCAGAGGGGATCTGCAGAGATGGAGACGGCCTTCAAATGGCCACTCACCGAAAGGAGGGGAGAAAAAACGGTCATGCGAGTATTTGGCCACGGCCTCCCAAGCGCGGTAATCGCAGCTGAACCTTCAATGATCAACATTAAGAATTACCAATACGTGCAAAACCCCCGAAGTATCTATTTATTAGGAGGCGAGTGGCAAAGATGAAAACCACGTTACGGCAATTCGCCGCTTCTTCACCCTTCCAAGCCATGCTGCGATAGCAAATAGTCTTCCTCAACCCCTGAACCCCCAGCCATCCTTTCAGCTTTGGGGGGGCTTCTTCGGCCTGCAGGAGCCGGCATATTTTAGTATTGCCTACTTCCCCTCGCCGAATATGCGGAGCTACCTATGGAGTAACTCCCGAAGTCACTCATCACTTCGTTCGACCGGCCCTTGTCACGGCTAGTCTTGATACCACCGCTATCATTGTTGTGTCCGCGTCCCGTATTACGCCACGTTGCATAGTGTTTGTAAGTTGTTAGGACGAGACATCAAAGCCTGGGACTCGTATACTCTATCAGTTCACGCCGTTTGGCCAATTGATAAACGCGGGGCAACGCCTGGGACGAAAATAGACTGAAGAGTGCGACGTGAGCGACGAGCCCCAGGATTGTTTCAGATGCATAGGCCAGATTTCTCTACCGTAGACGGGTGTCCAGAGGACTGCCAGTCGGGTAGCTGCAGCTTACCTACGCATCTGTCCTCGAGCTGCAGGAGTCCATCTTACCGTCTTACAGTATAGTCCCATCAAGTGATATGAGGTTACATTGGGTCGGTAGTTTATCTCGGGAACCCTGAGTAAAGATGGCACGCAAGACTAGCCGCATCCCACGAGACAAGGAACCTTGTGACCCAGTAATCCAACTTAGCAATTCTCTCCAAGCCGATCATTGGGATGTTCAGACTCGTTAAATACCAATAGGATATACAAGTACCCAACAACATCGGATCAATCATAAACGCACCACACCCGCACATTGTGTTTGTTATTGACAACATTCACATGCTATAGACACGTTCTAGCGAATCAAACCTTGTCAGTAAGGGGCTTCCGAGATCTAGATGTGGACACAGCACGCTTTCGGAAACTGCTCCTTATGGTAGTTCATTAGACTAGTGGCAAAGGAGCTCAGAAGCGTTCGCGAAACCACACGCCCGGGTAGCTTATCATGTCACGCCAACCAAAGTCAAGCTGAAGTAAAAAATGCGGTAAGCTCTAAGTTTATCGGTCCAGATTACAATATTTCAGCGCAGCATCTCAGCCGTCTCCGGCGTATAAGCCGCATTATTCAATTTATCCCGGACCCCTGGATAAGGAGTCGAGTAACATCAGGCGCACAGCAGTCACAAACGACATTGTCCGCAGGTCGTTTGCTATTGTACTGAGGTCTATCCAGCGTCTTAGCCCCTCGTCGCAGCGTAACATGACTGCTCGAAATCACAATCATCCACCAATTGGCTACGGACACAACCGAGGATTTGTGTTTGCTCCGTGCATCATGTGTCGACGCGGTACGTCGTACATGTGCATCGTCAAGGCCGTTCTACCATGCGTTCAAGACACGCGAAACAAGACAGATGGTCGTCGGCCACAGGTAATACAAGCATGTCTCTCATATGTAGTGCGACGAACGACCGTGTATTACCGTCACGATGAATCTTGGTCCAACGACACTACAGTACTTCTGATTGGGGAGGAGCCCATCCGATTCGCAGTATCAGACCCCCCTGCTAACCCTGGCCGCCCTCGAGTCGCGTACCCGGAGAGCGTGGTTTGTGACCTAGTTGAGTAGCCATTTCCTAAATTACTCGTTTGCACGCAGCCGAGCCCTTGGTAAGATGCCAGAGAGCCGCAGTTTCCTGCCAGCTGTGCCTCCCTGCATGAATTGCAGCATCTGATCCAGGACCCAGGAATTTTTCCAAAGCGTCCGTTGCGGCGGCTAATGCGGCTGGGGTTGCAACTCAGGGGTCCCAGCCGAATAGCGAATAATGAATGATGCCATCTTGTCAGCAGTAACAGCAACTCTAGAAACACGAAACAGTACATTCGGGCTCCCAGGTAAAGGAGTCCTTCGACTAAAACAGCGGGCGAAGATGAAGGTATTCGCTTTCTATCGCCTCCAAGAATCCCGGCAGCACGTCAAACCCAGGACGCTACACCACGCGCTCTTTTCTTGAACGACCGGGGCTAGACTTCGGTTGGCTATCTATCTTGTCCCCCGCGATGCTGCTGTGAACTTGGCGCGCCCACTTTGTGCAAGGTCCGGGCGCCCCTCGTTTTCGCGACGATGCACGTCACAAACCGCAAACCAAACAAGGGTTATTCTTTTCTCGTGCAGTGTCATCCCGTCAAATGGGCATGTTTCCTTGCACGCCGGCTGGCCATCTGAGGCTCAAAATAGCAACGCAATCTTGCATCGCTTACTCCCGCCCCCTGGCAGCGCCTAGTGGAAGCTTGTGCGAAGATTTCTCAGATCACAGTTCCGTGACAGGGCTACGAGACGGCGTTATGTGGAGAGAGCTAGTTTTGTTACTTAGACACACCGACCGGAGAAGAGCTGCCGCAAGACCGTCTGCGTATGCAGGCTTCGGGCGCCCCGTCTATCTATCCCCTTGCAGCGTGCCGATGGCACAATGCACAATTCCCCATCTTCTTTCTAAGACATACATACGGACTCGGAGTGAGCGGTCGCTGAACCGAACGTCAAAAGAAAACCAGCCTATCTAACCCCTAAGAAGAAGGCCGTTTGGCTCTTGTTAAGCGAGACGATTTACCTGCTGTGTTACTAAACTACTGCAACGTGACGATGATGAGCCGCTATAATCCTGTGGATCATTGCTCCTTGCCACCGATGTTTGCTACTGATCTCCCGTAAGTAACCGAACCGTTAGCTCTGTTTTGTGTTCGGCCTGAAACAGCGCATCATGTTATTTTTATCTCGTTTCCCATGTCTGGCCGCAGGTTCGTTGGTTCCCCCTCATTCCCATCGGAACGGAGCCGAGCTATAACGTTAGATCCTTTTTAGAGAACCACCCGATTCGTCGCAACATTGTCCGGTTAATACCATTTACCTATCTTTTCGTCTGTTTCTTTTTTTGGACCTCTCCTTTCATGATCGACGTTTCTTCGTACTTCTTTTTGAGACAGACATGTGCACTACGTCTGATGATTTGTGGTTTGGAACAATTCTTATCAAATCTAGAACTATGGATCATTCTCGCGATCGAACGTAGTGTGGACTTCACGTCGAAGCGAGTTCTCAACACAACAGGGTCGCTTTCGGCGAGCGCGCTCTATCGGTTAACCGTCAAGTCAATGTGAAGTGGACTCTTGAGGCGAGAATGCTCATATTGCCAAACGATTGCGGTCGGAGATAACTCCTGATCATAGATATTCGTCTATTAGCGGACGAATGCATATCGATGCTTAGCCGCTCCCCATAAGGAAACATCCATCAAAGCAGACTTCGCCCCCTTCACATGCATCCAGATCTATGATCGATGGAGTCCGGGAGACCAATTCCCGCTCATAGCTCAGTTGGGCATCATGCTCACCGCATTGTAGGATGTGGTCGCTATTCCGGTTAAGGCGCTACATACGAACTACGAGAACCTGAACGATTTCTTTCGCGTAACTGTATCGCATGAGCATGACCATGCTTACAGACTTCTTTTAGCAGGGTCGCGACGCAGGATCCAAGGCAGTGCAGGCGAATGCCGGGGCTAAGCTTCACTATGGGCTGGCAAATTATCATTTCCCTTGTGCTATACGTGCCCCTATCCAGTGCTTGAGAGGCTGGCGCAAGCGCAGAAGGCTGCATGTCTAACTACGTAGTAGAATTAGAGTTGGTCTAGGTTAGCCTGGAGACCTCCTATTGTCAATCGGAGAATTATCTAGCGCTGCCAAAGTAGCTAGCCTTCAAATGATGGTTCATGCTAACTAGGGAAGGATCTCCATCCGACGTCGTTCGAGCAACGCGTATGCTTGATACGCAGCGCATGAACCACGGTGTCCATCAATGGCATGAATATTTCCATATCTTGTGATCACTTGGTATTATCGACAGGGAATGAAAAGAGATTGAAGAGAGGTATAATAGAGTTACAGTTGGTCAAGGAAAGAGTACGGATGGACCGGATACAAACCTCAATGACAAATAACTATATTATAACTTAATTCATGCTATATACCTATATCTCATCTTATAGAAACTTCGTTTTCTTATGATGGTAATTTTAATTGCACATTCCAATATCCAATATCGTATATAGACAGCTAGTGATGAACGATTTTTTCCCATTATGGTTTGCTAATCACGAACCGATGCCGATAATCTACAGGCCCTAGTAATATTCGTGAACGAGAGACCCTAAGGAAAGGCCGACGCTATACCCTCGTCCAAGGACCTATCTACGCTCAGAACTAAGAGAGCGTACGTCGCAGAGTTGAGTTACAGTCGAACTCCATATAACACTTTTACCAGTAGCCCTCCGTGGAGCAGTCATGCTCGAATACACCCACAGATAAAGAGCTGCGATTATCACAGCGAAACCAAGAGAGATGAACACGAGCAGATAGAAAGCATAACACACCTCCAGGTCCAATTTTTCCTAAGTGTACGACATAATCTAGGAATCATAGCCAGATAACCCGCCGAACGCTCCAAAAGTCTAGGAAAGTACCAAGGCATCCTATATAGTCTACGCGTGCGGCCATCAGACATTTTACCAACCCGACCAGACCAATCTGAATGAAAACATCACCCTTCACTCTGCTCAGCAGATGGCGTGGGTCTTCCCATGTTTACCCTGAATGGAATGTCTCTCCTTCTATCGAAGCAATTAGTACCAGTCCGAATACCTGATCCACTAATTATACATCCTTCTTCGGAGGCGAAGGAGAGACAAGGAGACAGAGGCAAGTAAATGCCAGAAAAGGAGAATTACCCGGAACTTGGGATGATTATGTGTCGCCTCGGCGCTGTTCACCACGGTGTGCTTGAGGAGATACTCCTCCTGCGCCTTAATCGACTCCTTGTCCATTTGCTCTAGCAAACCCTGGCAGAGCTTGATGTCGCATAGCAGCGCGTCGCAACGGTTCTTGGTGAAGTCCTCTCGAACGACGACGCGCAGCATCTTGAGGTTATCAGTGTGAGGCGCCATCGTGTACGCAGGGACGACCCATCCACGAGCGCGCTAGTGATATTGTCAGTATTCTTATTCTCGATCGAGGTGAAAATTAATAAGAGCTTATCGAGCTCCGGCGATCCGAAACGAGTTAAAGGCTACATGGTCACAGAGGATATTGGATACTCACCAGCCTGTGCGCAAGGGCGAATTCATCATAATGCCGGTCCCCGTTCTCCGGGAGACGGAATGCCACTAGTGGCAGGCCTTCGCCGGACATCTTGCTCATGACTATATGATTCAAAGTCAGTAAATCCTATCTATAATTTCTACCCAGATGTGTCACGTTCATCCCTTTTCAAGATTCAACAGGATAAGGGTCAAAGCAACTGAGAACAAATTACATACTGATGAAACCCAGAGCCTCCAGAGCTTGGGTCAAGTAGTCAGCCGTGCGCGTCAGATTCGACATGATGGCACGGTAACCCTTCTTGCCGAGTCGGATCAGCTGGTAATATTGTCCGATGACCTGGCTGGCGCCCTTCGAGAAATTCAGTCTGCCAAGAGTCAGTGAAAATTTCTCTCCCTATCACGTTTCAGGAAGGTTTGGTGCAGAGTTCTGAAGATAAGTCTAAAATTTGAATGAGAGCGCCTCATTCTTCGAGAAGGTCGAAACTGGTATGAAGACAATACTCACGTAAATGATGATTGGTCAGCGCCCAGGTAGTTGATATTGAACACAAGTTCTTGAGGTAAGTATTCGACACCTATCATTAAGCAGTTTGAAGTTAGTCATTGTTTTCATTGATCATGAAGAACACGAAGAGTGCTAGGGAGTCGTAAAGCGGAGAATTCCTTGAACAACTCTTACTCCTGATACACGCTGAAAGGGAGTATAAGAAATCTCACAGTACTTACTTCTCCAGACGACCCAACCGACACCTGGATAAACAAGACCGTACTACAAGGACTTAGCTTCAAGGCCCGAGGGTATTTAACCATAACATGTTTACCTTGTGACCCGATACATTGATGGAAACCACCTTTTCGCATCGGAAGTCCCACTCGAGATCGGGCACGACGAAAGGGGCGACAAATCCGCCGGAAGCAGCATCGACATGGATGGGACAATCCAAATCCCTCTCTATTAAGAGGTCATTGACGGCCTTGACGTCTTCATACTCGCCAGTATACGTCGTGCCCAAAATAGCACAGATACCAATCGTGTTCTCGTCGACCAGGTTCACCGTCTCCACGGGGTCTATGACAAATCTGTCGGGCGTGCAGTACACAAGCTTCTCTTCAATCTCGAAGTACCTCGTGGCCTTTTCCCAGCAGACCTGGACGGCGGACGACATGACAATGTTGGGATTGTCGGCGGGCTTGCCAGCGGCTATCCGCTTGTTCTTCCAGCGCTTCTTCATGGCCAGCACCGCGAGCATGATGGCCTCGGAGGACCCGACGCACGATGTGCCTATCGCGGCAGAATTCTCGCCATTCAGGTTCGATGTAGGCGCATTGAAGAGACGCCCGATCATAGACACGCAGCGGTTTTGTATATCCGCCGACTGGGGATATTCCTCGTAGTCGATGAAGTTTTTCGAGAACGACTCGGTCATAAGCTTCTCTGCCTCTTCTTCCTGAAATCAATTGTAAGTCAGTATGATTGTATGCGCAACACAGAGATCAATCTTAAAGATAAATACAGGCTGAAAAAGAGTAATATCTTACCATGTAGGTCGTGACAAATGATGCCAGACTATTATCACACTATCAGATCATTCTTATTTTCTTTGCCCAATAGCTTCTGACACGTACTTGAGCATTGGGTTTCCGTCCAGACTTAGTTCGTCCTTAATCATTCGATAAGCGACCTCCTTAGGCATCTCACCTTCTGGCATCTCATGCTTCGGAAGGTCTTCAGCGGCGAACCTAGAGCCATAAACGCTAGTTGTGAATGTGTCATCGTAGTTGCTGAGCTGTAAGCGGATTTTCTTCACAGCTTCAGGAAGAGTCCCGAGCTCTTTATCTTGCGGTATTTGGGATAGGTGAACCATTCTAGCAAATGTACAATAGTCTCCTCGAAGGAAAAACAGAGTCCAAAGCGAATAACGAAAAGTTGTCTAGAGCACAAAAACAACAACGCAAATTCAGGATTCCAACGGTCAAATAAATAGGTTGAAGCAGCCTAGAGTTTGAAACAAAGAGAGAAAGTAATCTTAGAAGTTGGGCCACAAATGTGGAATGTCGTCGGAGAAATGTGGTGAATAGAGGGAGGAGAGAGGTGAGGGAAGCCTGCCACCCCTCTTCCCTCCAACTAGGTATCCAACTACGTTGCGGCGATGGAGCTGGTGAGATGAGAGCTGGAACTAGCATGCAAGGGAGGTGTACATGCGTGATGCACGAGACGTGGGGTAATTTTGGGCTGAATTGGGTAATCTACATCATTATCGCCATAATAGTAGGTAACGTTATGCTAACGACAAGGTCTTTTTCGTCGTACCTATAATCGGCTTAGAAACGACGGAGAGATGCTCGGACGGGCCGTGGGCTGGGTTCAGATTATTATCGTTCGATTCCGCTCATCAGAAGATTTTCTTCGAGAACAACAGAACCACAACCATCTGATGTCGGTCATCTCATGCTTGAGGCGAGTCGAAACGACCAGATTATCTACATTAGTGAATGCCCAACACGAAAAAGAGCTCGAATAGGAGTGGCCTCGTACTGTGTGTGTAGTACACCCATGGGCCTGGAAAGACTGCAGAAAGCTTGGTATACAATTTATGGGCGCCCTTACACCTATAGGAGATGGCTTCAGCGTGCTGACTGGGATCATTGCATTAGCCCGTACGCATCCTCGGCGGATTGACCCGTTAAAAGATGGTTAGTCGCAGGAAATCGTGCTTCCGGATGCTATGTGATCTCATCGACGATGGGTAAGGAACCATAACTTGATCTCCCAGCCAAAATCATCCTCCAAGTATACAAATCGGCCAACATTAGCAGCTAGATTAGACTAGTAAGTAGAAAGATCTCCCGGCATACCGGTGAGATAGACGTCTACCGCAAACCGCCATTAGACAGAACTGAAGATGAGCACAAGCCCAAAATGCTTACAGACTAAAGTATGCACTGTACCTCTTTACACAATCCTATTAGCTGGCACTGCAGCTCTTTCTGCGGGATTACTCAGTCACTAAAGTCGGTGAATAGAGTCGACTACTCCTCCAAGTCGCAACTCATGCAGCCAAACTAACACGGCATTAGCTTGCGTCATCTCCCAGTTCAATGATGAGTACAACAGATGGCACGGTATCTGGCCTGTTACTACGTGGATATGTCGTCGCACTTTGGTTGTGTAATATTAGAAGGGAGGCAAACTTCGGTCAGAAACATAATGAATCGTTAAGGCCGTATTTCGATGTTTCGTCGACCTCAAAACGGGATGCGCCGTAGGCGATGAAGAGTATACGCTAGACCAGGCTTGCTGACCGGCATCACCGGGGTGTCTGTTTTACGTCAGTGGTAACACACCAATCGGATCATCTTGGACATTTAAATACGGTAACTGTTTGACTTTCCCATGCCAGTGGCCTGATGAGCAAGGTACACGGTCAAATCGACTACTGAATTGCTACCTGGCCTCAAAATATAATATGCCGAGTCAAGGATTGTCGAACATTCGATTTTGGCTATCCCGTCAAAAAAGGGCATATGTCTCCCGTGTTGCGTAACAGGTATACGAGGTTTCATCTAGTCATGAATCGAAAGAGGTAGCAATTAATAGATGAACTCATTAATAGTTGAATTGCGAACTTGTCGGAGCGGTGACACGCAAATGTAACTCTAGTGGTATATTCAATTATATAGCCACTAATACTGATTGGTATGGTCTCTTGCGTCACTTTATTGGGTAGACTTGATTGCGTCTGACAATATACGCAGACCAGCACGAATTTCGTTGTCGCTTATAGTTAGAGGCGGAACAAACCTGAGAGTATTTGTGCCACACGTGATAATTAATAACCCTCTTTCCCGAGCCGCTTTGATGATAGGAGATGGATCCTGCGTCAACTGAACACCTAGTATCAAACCTCGGCCACGGACCTCGCTGATCAATTCCGGGAATTGTTGGCGAAGTTGTTCAAAGCCCTCTTCGAAAATCTTCCCCTTTGCGAGGACCTCTTCCTGCAAAGTAGCATTTGCTAATCGCTCAACGACATGATGCGCTATGCGGCACGCCATAGGGTTCCCTCCGTAGGTTGTGCCATGGTCACCAACCTTGATTTTGTCACTTACAGTCGCGTTGGTAATGACGGCACCGATAGGAAATCCGTTGCCGAGAGCTTTTGCACTAGTTATTATGTCTGGATGTGCCTCTTTAGGTAGGTGACTGTGGGCCCAGAGAGTGCCTGTTCTGGATAGACCGCATTGTATTTCATCATATATCAAAACAGCTCCCACCTCACGGCAGCGTTTTGCTAGCGCAATAAGAAACTCATCGGTAGCAACGTTGACGCCCCCTTCACCTTGGATAGGCTCAACGATAACGCCGCATGTTTTTTCAGTGACTAGGTCATTGATTGCTTCAACATCGTTGTATGTGCCATACTTGAAGCCCGGGACCATGGGCGAGAAAGGCTCCTGGTATTTGGGATTTGGGGTCGCAGATAAGCTGCCCATAGTTCGGCCGTGGAAAGAACCTTGAAACGAGACCAACTCGTACTTCGATCCAGTCGGATCCACAGTCTTGCCAACCTTGCGAGAAAATTTAATAGCGGCTTCATTTGCCTCAGAGCCCGAATTACAGACGAAGACAGAGGAGGCATCGTGCATGGCGCCCGACTGCAGGGTCTTCTGAATCAACAACTCTGAGAGAGCACCCGTCCAGGGGTTGAAATAGAGGTTTGAAGTGTGCAGTAGTGTTGACGCCTGGTCTGCAATAAGTCGGGCGAGCGCAGGGTCGGAATGACCAAGGCCGTTAACAGCGATACCAGCGGTAAAGTCCAGATACTTGCGGTTTTCCAAGTCCCACAGATATGATCCTTCTCCTTTCACAAACACAACCGAAGGACGAGAATATGTTGCGACCATGTGCTTTAGATGTTGGGCTGTCAAAGTTGAGCTCGGGGAGTCCGCTGGTGGGTCAGGATTCGGAAGGGAAGCATCGCGGTTGATAGACTGCTGGAGCTGGGAAGGGAGGTTCGAGGCAGACGCTGTCGTGGCCATGTACCGCGAAGATAGTCGCCTTATGCTGCTAGCGAAGCCAGCACGTGTAGAAAGTCGAAGCGCCATGGTGTCTCGGCCGCGGTACGATGAATTACTCGCAAAGAGAGCTCGAGTGGGTTGAGAACTAAACTACTGCTTAGCTTTTTATCCAGGCATCTCTAGAGCGACCGAATGCCAACTTGAAGCAATTAAGTTGGAGGAAAAGACCATGGCGCATTATTTATTAAAATATACATACCCAAGTGGCTGGTGAGTCAAAGCTAGTGACTCTGGGAATAAACCCACCCCTCCCAAGAAGACGGACGATTGGTCTGTTGAACGATGGATTTCAAGTCATCCACAAGGCAATTCGACTCGACAAGCGAACCAGAAAGAATTGAGCGAGTTGCAGTTGGAGAAGCCTACTTAACAGAGCCGGGTAGGGCGCGTACATGACGATTCATTGTATAAGAATTGGAGTGCAGCTTGTTGTTTTCGGGTGATAACGACCTACAGCCTATAAGCGACGCTGTATAGCACTCACTAGCACCCGGTTTGTTATCGATAATTGACTTTTTTTTGATCCGATGTCGCTGTAACCCTCCCACCAAGATCCAACCCGCCTGTCGTTACAATTAAAACAGATGAACCTTCAATATGAATGTCAGTTTCTTCTGGAGATTGTAACCCCCCTCATCCCCTCATCGTGTGTAAGAAGCTCATTATGACCCACTCTTGAACCTCGATGCCAAGCAACACTTCAGCCAACGTCATGATACCCTCGAGGGACGCCATCTTTACTCAGGGGCAATTCAGTTGCTAATATTAAGAGATTCTGCACTTTTCTGTTCGGTGACTTAGGCTGTTAGTCTTCGCTATACGCTCGTCAGACTCTGCCGGATATCCCTCTTTCCTAGCGACATATGCCGTGCAGCATATACATGGCCCAGCTTTTGAGGCTCATCAGCCCCAGAGCGTGATGTTCTTCTTATCACGGACTTATCATAAGCCTGCTTATGTACCACCAAAGGGAGCAAGCGGGCTATGCTATCAAAACCGATGGAGAGATATGTAGCTCTCTCCCATTGGCAGGCAGCAAAGCGCTTTGCGGCTGGGACCGTTCAGAAATGGGGTACGGTACTTTGCTCATGGTCGACAACGTCGCCACGCTTATTGTCGGCAAGCGTCGTAGGTATGAAGTACGTTCTCAGTTTTGCTCATATCTTGATGATATGAGTATTCAGCTAGCCCCTTTCCATTCTTTTTCTTTTTATGCTCCCAAATTGTTTTTGCGCTCTATCATCTGCACTATTCATTGTTAGCAAACTCTGAGCTGGCGTGAAGAACGATTGGCGGGGCTGGTTAGTACAAGAATAGGGGACCTGGGGATCTCGTCAGCGGGGTTGGCTTATGGCTTCAAATAGAACGAGCAGCTGTGGATCACTTTCACATGTCACAACCCGCAGCTCTCAGTGCTGACAACGCAAACGTCACAAGCTCTCACGTTCGGTTCCCGGGATCCCGCCAGCCAACACAGCTGGCTCAAAACCACGGGATTCACCAATCCTGCCTGTCGCCTGGCTTCAAAAATTGTTCTGTCGGATGTACTGATAAAGCCGTCACCGATACTCCGCATTGTCAATTCAATATTCTTATCAAATCAATCTACTAGCTTGAGCGAACGGCTTGCTTTGTGCTCTCTCACGAGGTCCGACTCGTGATCTTTTGTCTTTGTATTTTCCGATTGACCATCATCGCAACCTACCTAGCTAGCTTGTGATTCTCGGACTGACTCGACAACTCCGGCAGCTATCCATCTATCTAGCTACATAACTTAGCCGGGGCGCAATGTCTCGACTCATTCTCCACGCTTTTCTAAATTAGTCCTACATTCCTATAAGCCTGGCAATTACCGCAGCTAGTGCACGACTCCACGTTATCGATTGATATTGCAGCATCTCTAGATTGGCTAGCTTTTTTATTTTCGGCGTCCAAGACTGGCATGTCGTGTTTATATTTGCGTAGTATACCGGACACCCACACTTCCTCCCATACAAAATGATAGACCACCTTCTGGGCAGACCTTCTGTCAAGTCACGGCGACTACAGGTTTTGGCGGTCCTGACTTTCTGGTCAGCGTACCTTTACAGGTGTGTTTGACGGCCATCTCGTACATTACGAAGCTAATCGCGACGCAGAGGCAACCGCCATGGACCCCCGTTCATACGATTGTTGTCGAAACTATCTTCGAAGAAACTGACAGGATGGCAAATTGTTGTTTTCACCATGATGTACCTCTACGCCGCCCGGAATTTCAGTACCCTGGTAGGGCTGGCGAGCCCGGAGCCTATGGCGAATATGTACGACGCCGCCTACTTCCGCGCTACTTGGGTCCTTACTGCCCTTGATGCCGGCTTCTGGACTGCGATGAAAATTAGAAAGAAGTGGCTAAGGGATATTGCTAGCATGGTCTTCTCCGTCTTCTATATGGTAGCTGCCGAACGAGCTGACGAGAAGGTCCGCAAAGTCCGTGGTATGCTGACCGTGGATCATCTACGTGTTAGTTGGAACAAAGGAACATCGCCTTATCTTGGCGCTCTCCAAAATCTGATGCGGCCCCGTTTCACACGCTGGCCACCCCGAGCTATTCGCATACCACGCCCCAGTACCAGCGACTACAAAGATCCGGTTTCCGGCTGGCTATACTATGATGGGCCTATTTCAGACCTCGAACACATCAACAAAGTGATTCTTGATATCCCAGGCGGCGGGTTTGTAGCTATGGATCCGAGATGTAACGACGACAAGCTCCTTGCCTGGGCGGGCAAGACTGGATTGCCCGTGCTCAGCCTTGACTATAAAAAGGCACCAGAGTATCCGTATCCGTACGGACTTAACGAATGCTTCGACGTGTATACGACCATCATTAAAAGCAAGGGCCGTTGCATAGGGATGTCTGGAAGAGAGACCCCGAAGATTGTGGTAACAGGGGACAGCGCGGGCGGAAATCTTGCAACAGCCATGACTTTAATGGTCATCGAAACCACTACGAGCAAACGCCGACCAGGTCTTGTCCAAGAAGAGCTACCCGTACCGGCTGGCCTAATGCTTTTCTATCCAGCTCTGGACATGAATATTGGTAACTGGATGTCTGATGAACAAATGTCCTTGATCAAAGATCGGAGTATGCGGATTACGAACAAGAATTATCTAAAACGCAAAAAGATGCAGTACAATGATTTAGTTGGCACGCCTCATCAATCCGATGATGAAGACGAGTATCCGTTCTCCCATGCGCCTACCACAGAGACATCAGTCGATGACTCGAAAGGTCAAGCCCTTCAGGGTTCTCACCCCGAGTATTCACATGCAAGCCCACAGACATGGTCCAAGCCTCAACCATCATCACCAGTGTCTCGGCGTGACAGTCAATCCTTGTCTCATCACCCTGAGCCTATGCGCACGCGTTTAGCCATGGCATCAATGATTTCGTACTTCAACGACCGTATTATCACGCCAGAGATGATGCGCGCCATGATCATTCTGTACATCGGTCCACACAACCGACCAGATTTCTCACAGGACTACCTTCTCTCTCCGATTTTAGCGCCTGACGCTCTTCTGCAACGATTTCCTAAGACGTACTTCCTAACTGGTGAACGAGACCCCTTAGTCGACGACACAGTCATATTCGCTAGTCGTTTACGCCGCATCAAGCATGCGTGTCATTCGCGTCGAGACACGCAGGGTATAGAAGGATTGGCAGGCGTGGCTGATTTCGACGACAAGGATGTTGCCGAGTTAGTTCTGATTCCGGGTATCAGCCATGGTTTCATGCAATTTCCTACAGTGTACCCTCCTGCATGGAAACTCATCGACCGCTGTGCGCAATGGGCTGAAGAACTCCTGAATACTGCGGACACTCGCGAAAGACGAGAGCAGAAACGCTCCCGGTTCCGTCGTTACACCAACGCGGAGTCTAGCGGAGACGAGGATCGTCCTCTAGAAATAAATATGACAAGGCTTAGGGGGAGGACCATGAGCGACAACGCGAGCCCAAAGGCTGAAGATACTTCAGATAAGTCTGGTGACGAACACGACGGCGTGCAAACGAATGGCGCCTCAAGTAAAAAGAAGAGGTCGAACGGGAGAGCCAGGGGTGGCCGAGGGTCGAGGAGTATCGTCAAACTTGATAGCTCAGACGACCTGCTTAGTCGACGTATGCAGGGCTTGGCTGGCCCGCTGACAGGTCTGCAGGATGATGATTAACGTTAGCTTGTAAATAACGAAGTGTTGTATATATTGACCCTACCTAAGGATACATTACATATAGATGAGCAATCGAGGCGCTTGAATTATATACAATATGACCAAGGATATACATAAGAGAGGACGATGGGGGGACTTTTGTAATTTCTCGGATTCGCCAGCTTTCTGAGTAACCAGTCTAACAAGCGTAGGTCATCATATATGGAGCAATAATAGTTCGAGGCGTTCAAATTCAAATTTTAACAGAAGACTCTCTCTAAAGTTTTTTCTTTGTGGGAATTTTCCAATATCATCCCTAGCAGAGCTGGCAAAGCAGGCCTATCTCACTACTCGACTTCACACAAATACTCGACGTCACACAAACCTAGTTATCTAGTGTTGAGATGAAGCCCAAACTCCAGGATAGAGGCAGCTCAGCTAACCAGGTTTCACATTTCATTAGATTTCGCCGATATCTAGATCTATTACTCCCTAGGCCAATATTAATTAAATAAAGGTAGACTTCAATATCTCTATTCCCTAGTTACATCATAATCTACATAGAAATCTCTGTAAAGGAGACCATACTCAGTGAGTTATACTAACACATCAGAGCGGTTTAGTTTGAGAGACCATTATTTTGTTCTTACGGTCCATTAACAAAATTGTAGTCGACTCCTTGCTAGTGAATAACAAAGATTGTAGCTAAAGAATTAGACTTACCAATATAGCATTAACGCAGTTTGACACAGGGTGGACTCACGCATTAAGCACTCTGGATATTGGGGATCTTGCCATCAGAGTATTTGAAGGCTGTAGGAAATTCACCATGTCTATTCAAATTACAAAGTAGAATGTGGCACCTGTTTTCAGTGAAAACGTTATGTGAAGTTATTAACACCATTCACCAAGTTCTTGCATACTATTAGTGATATTGACCAAGGGGCACAAGATGCAAGTTCTACGTTGTTAAGAGAACGCTCAAAGTCCTACTTTGATTTGCCCACATGCTACCGCTAAATTTTATTCCCCAGCTGGTTGCGGGGTTTGTTTGTTGTTATCTCATTGTATGTAATTCCGAAAGATAAAGGGTTGTACCAAACCTGCCTTTTCCAAGCCAACAAAATCTCAGCACGAATATCACGAACCTCGTCGATGCTCACATGAAAGTTCCATTCTCCACACCAATAACAGCCCCGCCAGTCCTCGGCAACTGGACACCCGTATTCGTTGACAAACATTGTTTACCCTTTCTTGAGGCCATCGTCGGGACGATTATCCATTCCCACAGATCTCTGTAAATTTCCAAATATTCTTCTTCTTTGAATTGAGCATATCTCTCACAGAGTCTCCGTCTTTTCCTTTTTTCCTCAACTCTCCTATCTTCGTGAGATTTCTTCGTCGTCTCATACAAGTTACTCTTTTTCATCTCAACAATTACTCTTCCCAACTATATAAACAACTCCGCGTCATAAAGGTTTCTCGCAATGCCGCGCCGCAAGGGAATGCTTATGACCCGTATTGCTCACCCCAAATTCACCGACCGCGAGTTGGGGGTAGTTTACAAAGCTCTATCCTGTATCAAGGAGGTTGATGATCAAGGTGAAGCTGTGGTATGTATAGCTACATTTATTTTTCTTCTCTTTTAATGTGATTCCCCACGACATATCCCAGTAACGTTCCCCAACTCCATTATTATTTATCTATCTATGCGCCGCAGATGGGTCTACTATTTGTGTGTGCATTTGTGTCGTTTGCTGCCTAAATCCCCTCTACCCAATTAGCAAATCAAACCAATGTCAACTCCCATCTCAGTATTCACTATCATCGTCGAATCCACATTTCCATTACCCAAGCAACTGGGCGCTGTCAACCCGCCCAGGCGGTTGGATCATTGCACCAACAGCAACAGGAATGATTGCTAATCTCTTTCCATATTTATACATCCCTCTTGCGTAACATTATGTGCCCTTTATCATCTTATATTTCCTGATTCTTCCAACAATCTTCCAACATTCTGTTTAAGCTGACTCAACACCCTCAACCCCAACAGATCGACTTCGAGAAACTTTGGAAGTGTTCTGGGTACACGACCCTCCATATTACTAAAGGTCGTTGGGAACATATTATGGGGAAGCTGGCTAAAAACGCTAAGGCCGTTGATACCGCTCGTGCTGCTCTCACTGACGACGAGAGCACTGAAGACAACAGTACGTAAATCTCGTGGGGTTTCCCTCCTTTCCACTTTTGGCAACTTAAACTTCAAGAACAACAACAGCCTCCTTCGAACCAGAGCCATGTGTCAGAAGCTTTCCATCATTCCCAAACACTCACATGCATGCCCGAGGTAACAATAACTAATTCTAAGTGTTATAGTGGGAGGGGACCAGAACGGCAAAAACAAGCGTAAGACGGTTAGATTTGCCGCTGACATCAATACGGGCTCCGACAACGATGCCAGTAGTTCTCACCCCGAGCCCAAGAAGGCGCGCACAACCAAGACTGGTACCTCGAAGCAGAAAACCGGCAAGAAAAGGGTTGCCAAGAAACCGGCCGTCGAGGAGGACGAGGAAACCAGAATCAGAAAGCTCTTGGAAAATCCAGGTCATGTACGTCAGTGTGTGCGCCTTGTTGACCTTGTTGAGCAAGCAGTTGATGGCCCCGGAATGCCCGCTGGCGCTACCTAGGAGGGAGCCAGCAGCAGTCAGGAACGTATCAACAACTATAGCTTCGCTCAGGAGTACGCCGGCCATGGCGGATATCCCCTCGGTCCTCCCCAATACCCCTATGTTGGACAGGCGTATTACGCTCAGCAATACGACAACAACGCGGCGCCCGCTCAAGATTACTCTGGCCTAGCTGAAGATAGCACCTATTTCCAGAACGCGTTCGACGAGGAGGCCCAGAGAGAGTTTGATCACCTCTTGAATGGCAACGACATGTTCAGTGACAACGTCCAAATCCCGGCCCCTCCGCCTGCTGGTTTTGGTTTTGGTCTGGGCGTCTACGCCGAGCCTGACAACGATGGGAACCCGGACTTTCTTTCCTAGAGTGAAAATCGTACTTCTTCCCTTTAGTTGCAGCCCTGCTCTCGTTTTCTCTGCGGGCTCCGCTGGCCCTCGCCCTTCACGTGGTATATCTCATTTGTCGTCACTTCAACACTCGCGACCCAGCTGTTTGATGGATTGATGCTTGCGGCTGACTAGTACAAGATATGGCACACAATGGGGGGAAAAGATAAGAGATTTTAAAGTCAGAAAACACCAAAACAAATGGAGTATAAAATTAAATCATGAAAAAAGGGGAAAGGCTGAGATGTCTCGGGTACCAAAATGGAATGGACTTCAGAACCTTCAAGATCGAATAGAAAAGTAATGCGTTGCGCAAACCATCTCGCACTTCCACAAGTGAAAATCTATGTGCTCGAACCTTTCCAAACGTAAAATAATATTAATTCTCGTGTGAGGTGCATATATCTAGGTAACAAACAGGGGGAGATGACAATTCCACAACAATACCGCGTGCGGGTATGGGGTATATACGGAAAATCATGAATTACAAGTATCGCTTAACAATGCCATATGCTGTGCCATCAATCTATTTCACCGGAACCTCTGCGACGACTTCCTTGAGATCATCGTGAGACTCCAAGTCCGATCGCGTTGATCGTCCTTGCTCTGTCTCTCGGAGCTTATCCTCGACTCATCAAGCTTATCCGGCGTTAGGCCGAAGTGCTCTCTGTAGTTCCGCTCGAAGCCACGCTGTCCCTCCGACACGACCTGCGCTTCGGAGGCTATTATGCCGCCCTCAAGCGGATACACTCTGCCACGGATGTACGGATCGCTCCTGTCGTAGGCCTGCTGTAATCTCTCGATTGGCGGGGTGGGTGTCACCGTGCGACTGCTGATGCTCTGGCCCTCAGTATCCATGATGACGAGCTTCAGGCTCCCATCGCTACCGCGGCGACTTGAACGTCTAGAGGGCGCGTGAAGCTCAAACTGGTGGTCGTCGCCCGAGAGCCGACGGTGATGATGCGTCACGTGCACCTCCTGCGTTACGAAGATGGCGTTCCAACTCTGCGTCAGAATCGGCCAGAAAACAGGAATCGAGGCTACGATGGACGCCAGGTCCACCTCGAGCGCGGCCAGCACGATGCTCTGCGGTCCGTAAAACGTAGGGTCAATGACGGGGTATGTCCCCGCTCGCGTCTCTATGATGGTGTGTAGACGCCAGATACTAATGATATTGATGCTGCACGAAAACGTAAGCTTCCTTATCTCATTTTCTCCTTTTGAAGAACTTACCCAACTCCCAGAAGAATCATAATCGAAAACCCAATACGCTGTTTTTTCTGTTTAAAAGTCTGGAAATATAACGGAATAGGTATCGCGAGCACAATGAGATCAAGAATGACATTCGTGGACACATGGGCGGCGTATGTGCCCCCAATCTCATTAGGGATCCTGGACCCAAATCCGTAGCAGCGCGCATTCGTATCATTCCAATCCCAGAAGCTCGCGATCGGGACGCAAGGCACAATCGCGATGGTGGAGAAGGCGATGCCCCAGAGCGCAGACAGGACAATGAAGAACCAGCAGACCTTGCGTGCACGATGGTCGTCAGCAAAGAGGCGGAGGTACTGTGACAGTAGACAGAGTTTCATGAGAGTCGTCGAGAGGGTGTAAGAGAGCAAGGCAACGTAGAATTTCTGCAATGTGTTAGTAGTGAGTGCGTATGTTGTGATTAGAAAGGCTCTGACCTTCTGAAATCCTACTTGATTCGCCTTGCCGATGTCATAAAAATGTTGACCGAAGCCATTATCAAATACTATGATATATGTTAGCTCATCGCATTGTGCCTCTATGTGTGATGGAATAACTCATACATAGTAAGAGGAAGACGGTGCCCAGCGTCCCAGTAATCTAGATGGGTAAGTTAGTAAAGCAACAGCCATGGTCAATTCTGAGTTTCTTCCACCTACCCGAAAAAGCACAACGAACAAGTCGTCCCATCCTAAACACCGAAGCCGAAAACGTGTGTGTATTCTCAAAGCCACACAAGCCCAAGAAATTATCTGATGAAACACGAAAACAATGTTAGCGACTTATTCTATGAGATAGTGCCCGTGGCATAAGTTAATGCTTCGTAAAACTTACAGCGAAAGGAATGAGGACTCCCTCAACGGTCGATTGTTTATTAAAGACACTCGGCGTGTCGTGAGAGTTATCGTACCGTTTGCTGAAGAGTTTCCATGTGTAATCCCTAGACATCGCTTACTGCTTGTCGCGCGATGCAGGCAATAACCCTCCAACGACCCGTAGGCGTGGACGGTTCAAGGCAGCATATTCTTTCCGCCTTTTCGTAACGATCAACTTCCTTCCGCCTGGTGATTCTGATGCAGGTCGATAACGTTTCATCCATGCAAAAGCGCCACCCAATATTATTTTCCCTTTATCTCTCACTTAGACAAAGACCCAGGCTCCCTTTACGCTAAACACTCATGCATATGTCGTACAACGTCCAGAAGTCGTCCCAATGTCGCCCAAGTCGTAAGGTAAGTTGATGAGTTTCAATGTCACCGAAAATGCCAAAAGAGTTCAGCGGTTTCTTGATGTGGGGGTGGAGTACGGTTAATAAAGAGCCAAAGCCTTGTACTTCCTTGATCCTCTTCCCACACCCCCTGTTTCCTTGCTGATCCCACCCGATGTCTAAAATGAGACTCTGAGATTATGCGGAAACCCGTGAAAAGCCGCGCCGGCTGACTGACCGTCTAAGCAGTCAGCGAATTATATAAATTCGCCGATACACAATTTCATGATGATACAACTATCATTGAGTTTTGCATCCGGTACAGCATCTCTTTTTACATTCGAAAGGCTCCCTAAATTCACCGTTCACAGGGACTTGCAATTTGAACGCCTAGTCTACACTTCACTACTGCAAACTGCCGGGTAGGAGTAACAAGCGAAACCTTGGCACCAAGTGGAGACTGCTAACCTTAAAATACCTATAGTACCGGTACATATCGATTGATAGTAATAATTAAGTCGTCTTATTCCTCCTCCTGGACAAGGTGTAGTACGGAAAGAGAGCGGTGGGCGATGGATGAGGGATGCTGACTCACTCCGCTTCGACTCATTTGGGCTAGAGTTCCTCGTAGAAGATACGAATATGGCTCGTTTATGACACTGGCGTGGTAATTAGCAACCTAACTGAGTCTTATGTCATTACCAAGTGGACGCTAATCGTAAATAATGTTATGCTCCCCTCGCAAGCCTCGTTCATCCGATACATAGTTATAAATGATAATGACGAACTTTTCCAAACCTTCTTGAACATGCCATCAAGTGTAAGTAATTATCTACGGAGTAGGTCGAGTAGTTAATACAAGTACTATAGCTTTTCCTCCGCAAGACACCACGAAAGGCTGTGCCGCAATTGTGAGCAAAGGCGTCGAGTAAGCTTCCTTTGGAAGCAGCACGTGGCGTTCGAGAAGTCCAGTTGCTTTGCCCCGTCCAACGGAGGTTTACAGCACCGGAGCTAACTATCTATAATTATTCCTGTAGCGTGAAGGTCAGCGAACCCCAGACCAGCCCAGGCCGGGGCCTAGGATCAGGATTCGTCTAGCGTCCCCCGGGCCTTGTCTAGCACGATGGGATGTTTGCTGGTTTGAGGAGTGATCTGGCAGGTCAATGCAACGCTACGCCCAAACCGATGATCGTGAAACAGGGATGCCATCAACGAATTGGGCAATAGGCATCGCATACCTACCGCTGTCCCCTGTTGTCCATTTCTGCATCGAGTCCCACCCGAGTAGGTTAGGTTAGGTTAGGGGTTGATATTTGATTTTTAGCGAGACATCTCGCATCATAGTTCAAAAGAATGGCAGACGGCACAGACGGCAATGCCGGTAGACCAGACTACATCACCTCTCGCTTTGCCGTACGCGTCAGTTATATCTTGGCCAGACAAATTAGCCCGAAGCTCTGAGCTTTTCAAGATGTCAGTGGAGTCCTGTCAACCAGAAAACCTGGGCGGAACCTGGTACGGCCACGAGGCTTTGACGGGTTATTTCTATCATCTCTAAAATCTCACCACTTAGTATTAAATCTTTACTATCTTGGTCTCTGCTTGAATTTAACACGTAGCTCGCTGTCTGTATATATAGGCCTAATTTGCCCGATCTTTTTTGTGTTTCGCATGTTAAAGCTAAGCACTGGGCGGATTCCGTACAAGACTACAACTGACAAGGGCTATGAATATCTGTTCCTGTCCAAACGAAGCCAAGTGTTAGTCCTTGCACGTGCATTCGAAGGAAGCGGAAGCTCTTCCAGAAGACAAGACTTGCATACGCGTACCGTAAGCCAACGCTCCTGAGACATCGCCAACGCATTGTACTGCGCGAAATTTGAATACGCGCTTATATTTAGCAGCTAACTTCTTGTTAGTCTGTTCGCATGCTCGGGAAACATCCATCGCTGGTAAAAAACCTCATTTTTACTACACTTGACATGTTATCCCGCGTTTCAACGGGTTTACCCGTCTTCGCTACAAGAGGCCAGCCAGGTTAGCAATTGCTTGGCTGTTCGGCAGATTCTTGTCACCGTTGTGTTTTAAGACATTTTTGGAGTAATGAATTCTCTTCCTTGTTTTGTGCTCCCGACTACGATACCGATTGGGTGATTTCGTACCTGCAGAACCGAACGTCGCATCGGTGTTTGCTCCTAGTAGAGTATAATAGTATGACAATCATGGTGACCAAGTGTAACTTACCAGAAATGACTCGTCAATATAAATGGTTGTCTCACTTCGAACCAAGGAACGTGTTGTTACTCAAGCCAATCACTTCGAGTTGTATGAGTATGCGGAATAAGCCGGTAGCTGACAGAGTATCCCCAAAGCATTACCTCTTTTGAGGATATTGAACATCATTTCCATTCAGATAGATATCTTAATATTGATTCCCATTGAAATGCTATTGATGTGGGTCTGTTCACATCTGGTTTGACGACAGGCCTATACACAAAAGTTCCCAGGATCGTCAAGTCGTAACGTAACAAGCTACTCTACATAATGGCTGCTTATCACTACAGTATTAAGTAAGATAAGACAAAGGGGTAACTATAAACGGAATATCACGAGGATGCTTAAACCGTGTGCCCTGACATACCCTAGTCATGACCTTGCTCTATATATGCTTCATTATAGATCGTCATCTTCATCTTCTAGCGCGTTCACGCGTCGCTCACCTAGTTCGCGGATTTTTTCCCCGAGAATGGACCTGCCATACCGTTCCGCCACCTTGCCGGCCGCCTCTACCATCCGTCCACTGCGATCGCGCATGAGCTCCACCAGCTCCAAGGCCCGCATCCCCCGGTCCTCACCCTCGCGACATTCGATCGCCAGGAGCTGGAGCAGAGCCTTGTCAATTTCGAGCTCGAGCCGCGCGAGGTTCGAGCGCTGTGCGTGACTACCCCTCGTCGACTCTGCCAGGTCTTGCAACTGTGCTGCCGCAATTCCCTTGAGGAGGAATTGCTGCTCAAGCTTACGGCTTTCAGATTCGCCGTCTTCACTGTCAAGCTCGTCATCCTCCATAGCATCAGGGTTTGGTTTCTTCTTGCTAGGCGGTTCCGATGTAAGTGGTATGGAAAAGTCAAATTCAGAAAGCAGAGGCCGAGGGAAGTAGGGGTATTCGTCCCCTCCCTTAAGAATGATACAGTGAAATTTGCTATCAGCGACAGCAATTGGGAAGTAAGTCTCAGCCTTACGCCCCGACGCCAGACGAGGAAGTAGTTTTGTGTCCAGCAGTGGTATCCACGAAGCTCTGGACGGTCGACGCCAATGCAATAGAGTGAGCAATGTCCCCGTAGAGTCATAAATGCACGGATCCTAGCGAAGCGTCAGTTTTTGAATCATTTCAGTGTTGCGGAAGCGGGGAAAAGTTTCGATTGCACTTACGCCACAGTCCGAGAAGAAGACGCTTTTTAAAGTTGCCCCTGGGGGAAGTGCTACGGTATCCTCATTCTGACAGATCTCGTCCCTTTTGATGTTTTCAATCGTGTAAAGTAATTTCGTCTGACCGTCCCCCCCAGCTGGCCCATTGCCTATGGTTATCACGTAGTCTCTCCAACTCGCGCAAGTGACCATCGGGGTACTCTTCGGCCGGTACACTTTGTAGGGTATGCCAAATAGCGTATAAACTCGTACGTAATTAGCCGTTGTGGTGACAGTCACGAACGAGTCGCTGAGCGACATAGCGAGGACAGCTTCCCCCTTGGGCAGTTGTGTCTTCCAATCAGTGCGGTGTGTCCAGGTTTCATGGGGTCGGTAGAAGATTGTTGCTGGCGTGTCCTCAGCAGGTGGACAGGAGAAAAGTACCCCGTTTTCTGTCAGACAGGCCTTATCGTACAGGAATGTATCGGTAAAATGGAAGTCTCTGTGGAATTCATGGTCATAGAACTCAACTGTGACGGTGTTGTGCCCGTCTTGGTCTACAGTCCACACGAAACCAATCAGATTGAGGCAGAGATATTTTCTGTTGCCACGCCATGGTGTTGAACCGGGCTGAAAAGCCTCGTGGTATTCAATCTCGACATTGCGTCTTTTACTTAAAGGCTCGCCAAATACGTCGACACCATCATGCAATCGCTTGCCATTGCTGTTGATCACATATCCAGCACCATCGTCATCGACTACAAAATCCTCATCTTCTGGGAGTGGGCCATCCATAAGAGAATCATAGCTCCCAGCAGAGTCTCTGCGAGGACGAGAGACCATGGGCTTGAAACCGTTGGCCTCCGGTCGCCTAACATTGGTAGAGATCTCTGACAGCGGGTCATGGATGAAAGGAGCTGGCTGCTTTGACAAGGACAACAACGCAACATGTTGCTCGGGAACAAAGTCAGGATAAATGTACACCTCTCCATCCGAGTTTGTGAAAGATACTATATTTTTGGTTGGGTGCCATGCGATATCCATTACGTTGGCAAAATCGTGGCGGGATATAACGGCCTGCGTTTTGGTATCCCATACTAAGATTTTCTTGTCCTTGCCGGCTGATGCCAGCATAGCTCCATTAGGAGACCATGCCAAAGCAGTTATTTCGCCAGTATGTCCGTTCGAAAAGGCGCGCTGCTTCTCCCAGTCATTCTTCGAGACCACCTGAATGTCTCTTGTTGGGGTCGGGACTGCGAAAGCGCGGCCATCAGGGTGCCAAGCTATAGCGGTGCTAATCTCCGACTCGGTATCCAATGTACCGATGACGCCGTCTATTCTCCTAATCAACTCAGGATCATCTGTGTCGTCTCCACCAAGATCATAGACATAGACTATCCCGTCTGTGCAGGACAAGGACAGTGTCTCTCCCTTCGTATCGAATGCTAGGTGCTTTGTGGGCTTGTTGTGGGCTCTGAGGTGTCGAAGCTTGCTGTTGTCGTCGGTCCGAACCACTTTCACGGTCAACTCGTCACTTGCTACGGCACACCACTTTGAGTCTGGCGAGAGAGCGACATCTCGAATGGGAAGGGAGGTTCTGAGGAGGAAGCTGTCGAAGGTGGCGTTTGGTATTGAGTATAAGCTGAGGGTGCCGTCCTCGGACCCTACAACGAAGAAGTCATTCGAGGCAGCGACGCTGACATTCTGTTCCTGGCAGTCATCTATGTTGATGGGCTCGCCGTCGAAACCCGTCTTGTATAATCGAATGGTGTTGTTGGAACCGACAGTGACCAGCTTTGAGCCGTCCGGCGTGTAAGCGCAATGTGTAGAGCCCTGCGTATGCGCTGGCCGTGCGCGAGGGCGAATGGGCGCTGTTGACGCCATGTCGCGAGTTCTTCTATTTTATAAAGAGTGAAATGTAGAATGGCCTGTCGAATGATAAGAAGTCGATCGCTATGTCATCAATCGAACTCTCAAATTCATGCCCAAAATTGGGTGCTGCATACAATTTGGGATGGATGAGACGCGATCCCGGACGCGCAGACACGCGTTTTGTCAATTAAAGTGGTTGAACTGCCCCTCCACGCAAGAGGTACGTACCGAAATTGCACAGTTCTAGCCTTTGCCAGCTGGCACCAGCTGATGCGTATCCAACCCACTAGGTTGTTAGATGCAACAAGTAGATACTAAGTAGCCATGCCTTTAGGTACTGAAGGCATCATCCAGGCGAGAGGTTAGGCAGATGAATAGTGATAATTCGGCTGCCTAAAAACCCTCATACTCATAAATATTGTTTTTTCATATATGTTTAAAGGCAGCAGTTTCCGCCCTTCTTCACAAACTCATTTTTTGTGTGTAGCCAACTTCCGACATCATGCGTCAGGGAACTTCAACAGAGCATTTTTTCCAAACAGAGTCAGTCTTTATAAGCAGCGGACCCTATAATATCTATTGCTAACCTGGATTTACTAGTGCTGAGCAAGCTCTGACGGAGAGGCGCGCCGCAAAAGCCAGCAACAAAAATGGCAATCCCGTTGTGCTGAAGTCAAAGTTGCTAGCTGCCGTCCCAGATCCTTCGTCTTCTAGTGCACTGCTTATTGCAGAATCTACTGGCTCAGTTCGTAGAGTTAACGTTGACGTAAGTACTTCACGTCGTCATAGACCCTGAGGATGTGAGTGCTCAACTACTCCAGTCAGGGGAAGCGAAATATGTGTTTAAGGGGCCATCCGCGCCCGTCACCTGTGTTGCGGTCGGGGGTCCCGGGAACCACACAGTATTTGCTGGATCTTGGGACAAAGACGTCTGGTCTTGGAACTTAGAAACCAAGGTACAAGGTCGCAAGTACAGTGGTCATACAGACTTTGTTAAAGCTGTCGTATGTGCAAAGATCGGCTCCAAAGACTATCTTATCAGCGGAGGCGCAGACAAGAAGATAATCGTTTGGGATATTGAATCGGGGTCTCGCATTCACACCATCCAAGACCAAACAAATTCCATGATGGCCATTCAGGCTCTGGTCATTGACCCCCTAGAGTCTACACCCGAAGCTATCGTCTTGGTCGGCGCCAGTAGTGACCCGCATATTCGGCGTTGGCGCATAACAGCAGGTGCTGTCGAGCAGCTCCAAGAGACATCATCTCATGAGCCAAATTCCGTCCGGCCTACTATTTTAGAACATGAAACGACAGTTTATAAACTATTCTTCGATACGGAAGGTGAAGACGTCGATCTCTGGACGTCGAGTGGTGATGGTACCGCGAAGTGCCTTTCGCGACAAAAGGGGTTTACGACAGACGATACTATTAAACATGGCGACCATGTGAGGGCCGTTGCTGTAACTGATCAGTGGATCATCACAGCTGGGCGGGACGAAAATGTCAAAGTATGGGATCGCACATCTGGGAAGCTATACTGCACACTCGAAGGTCACTATAACGAAGTCACAGACCTCGTAATCATGGCCGAGGGAAATCGGGTAGCATCTGTGTCTATAGATGGGACTGTCCGGACATGGCTGCTTCATAAAAATGAACTTGATAGGATCAACAAGGAGAAGGATGAGAAGACCAAAGGTGTTGAAAAGGAAACCGCCGCAGAACCAGAGAAAGGCTTGATGACGGTGGAAGAAGAAGCCGAGCTTGCAGCATTGATGGAAGACTAGCATCATAGACAGCATATAACCAAATGCTAATGCCCTAGGATATCGTAAGTGACCTCCGTAGCTCGTCTCTCTAAAATTGCTGCGCTACGTTTGCACCTCCTGTTGCTATTTACTTCTCTTCCTACAAGGTATACCTTTCTCGTCAATGATGGACGTTGTATGTGTCGTTTCTACGTCTGAGCCATCTTAACAACTACTTGTGATATATGTTTCAGAAGCAATGTAACCCAAGAAGGGTGTGCCGCCTTTTACGGAAAAGCTTCATAGGACTCCCCCCATGTTCCCATGTTACAGTCACATCCCGAAAGGGGCAGTATAATGACTCGCCAACCCCGAACAAAGCTTCCCGACAAAACTTTTAACATGATTTTCAACAGGGAATATGCCGGGATGCCGAGACCACTATAATGGTGAAACTATTGTCTTTTCGGCACTCGTGGGGATACCTATCCAATTTTTGCCAGTCGGGTTGTTGGATAGGAACAACGAGGGTTCTCCCTTGGTCGCTTTTCAAAGACAGCACCGGCCAAGCCTTCGCATTGCCATTTATTAGTGGCAACTGGGATAACAGTACTCCGTATGTCCTGTTGGTAAATTTTCTTCTTTTTGTATCGCTATATTCATATCGTCAGGCGTCTCTCCCGAGCGGAAACAAGCTAATGACATCCCCTCCCCTCCTTGAGCAAGTCACGCTAGCGAGTTTTTTGTGTGAATGCAGTAAAACATACATGTATGCTCTCCAGCTTGGACTTGGTTGGAAACGTTACTGTGGTGTCTGATGGCTTTCCTACCTTACTCATATCTGTCGGCACTCGTAGGCCGGTGAGGACGCCAAATGCTCGGTGGCAATGATTTCGTCACACTTCACTTGCTAGCCGGATCTCAATCTCTCATAATACCCTAAGCACTACATCACTACCACTTTAAGACCACAATCAAAGATCATGGTACACCTCAGCGCCAATTCGCTAGCACAGTATCTCCATCCTTGATCTGAGCAAAGCCCAAACTATCCTTCCAGACTTTCTCGCACTTCTTAGCATCCCTCGCCTCTGGGCCACATTCACCAATATTAGCACCATCCATATAGATGCCATTCGGCTTCTCGCCAAGCTTTTGGGTATCAAACGCAGCGTTGATGACATCGTTCGCAGACTGCGCCGTCGTGCGGTAGTGGCCGCCCGGCGACAATTTCGAGATGACAGTCATCAAGGGACCTGCCACGAGACTAAGCGCCTTCACGACTCTATTAGTACTGCGGCGCGTCAGCTCCGTAGGCATCGCACCGGGGTCGACTGCGAGAACGGCGATGGAGGATAACTCCGGGTCGGTTGCTATGCGCTTTGATAGCTCGCGCCTGTAGGGATAGTTAGACGAATAGGGATCGTTCGCGGCACGGCGTGACGAGACTTACATGAACATGATCTCACAGAGCTTAGATGCGCCGTAGCGCCTGTACCCCGTGTTCCCACTACCGGGCTCGTCCTCAGGCACGCTCCATTTTCCTCGCGCGAGCGGCTCCGTATTGATGGGCTCCTTGAAGACAAGATTCCATTTCTCGTCCTCATAGGCCCGTAAGATGCCGGGCACGGTGTTTCTCTTGTCAGATGTGCTAAGTAATGATATCGTTTAGTATAAATAGCTTTTTCCAAGTATGAAGATCACGAAATGGTGAGCAGGGCCACTTACTCATGCGACCAGCTACCCAAAATGACTATTCTACCATTCTTCTTGTCCATGCTCTTAAGGAGCATCAGCGTCAAAAGGAAGTGCGAGAGATGGTTCGCTTGAAAGGTCATGTCAAACCCATCATCCGTCATGGTGTGAGTCGTGTATTCCTGCCAGGCGGCATTGAGGATGAGGGCGCGGATGGGCGGTATTGAGCCCTCAGCAACCCGCTTGTTGATACCCTCGGCCGCTTTGCGCGTGTTGGCGAGACTCGAGAGGTCCAGCGGTACGAGATCGTATGAGTGTCCCGCCGACACCTTCGCATCTTTCAAGACGCTCTGTACCGTAGCGGCTCGCTCGGTATTACGGACGGTGTAAAGGCCATGGTAGGTTTTTGCTAACGAGGGGGTTTTAATTATGTGCTGAACGATGGCCGAGCCTAGGCCGCCGTTTGTGCCGGTGACGAAGATAGAGCCTTTTGCAGATGCCATAGTATGATGATATGCGAGTTGTATGATGCTATTATTCCTATGTTACCATGTCTAATGGCGGGTGCAGGAGAAGAAAGTAACGTCTGAAATTCATCGTGCATCCGTTGTATTATATTCATCCCAGGCAAACGTTATTTGATTATTTTAAGGTGACCAGATGTCTTATTACCTAGATAATTGTTGGTATCATGTTTGATGATGGAGTGATAGTTGCTCCGATAAGTTGGCCCGGTACAGCGAAAAGTCCCCGTATCAAGTGCCTAGCGAATCAGCGCGGGCCGCCGCAAAAAGCCGCCATAAGCAGGCTGCATGACAGCCTCCTAATGAACCCAGGAAACTACTAGGTAGGACCAGCACACGTAATCTGAACACGCGATGTGTTGTTGATTTCACGATTAGCTAGTCTAGCTATACTTAGCTGGAGAAATACCAATAGAAGCGTCTAGTTTATGTATATCTTCTCATCATGACGAGGTACCAGATTTTCTCATTCCACGAGAACAATCAAGTGCCATTAGTATAAATAGCTTGACCAGCCTTCGCCAACCGCGAGCGCCATGCTACTTATTATCAGTCCCAAAGCCCCTCACAGGCGGTTGTATCTGCACCACCGGCACACCATGATGCTGCATTGGCGGCATTCGTAAATGAATTGCGGCATAATCTCAAAGCATTCCTCGCACTCATATTCTCCTTGGAGGCTCCGCCAACGGTCGTGATCACATTCGTGATTCTCTCGTAAGTGCTCCATGATGGTTTGGATACCACGCTCTCTGACGACCTGGGCAACGGGCTGGGCATTCACAACTGGAAGATTCGCATTTCCATTGACTGGATTATGATTCCGGTTATAAATCTCTTCCGCTCTCTCGTATAGCCGGTGCTCTTCCCACTGGACACATCCGCAAGTTTTCCATTGCGCTCCGCAAAGATAACAGAATTCAGCCCGACACTTGCACCTATAGACGGTACCGTTAGTGGTACACCCGCCGAGTTACGAAATACTTACGTTATGTGAAAACAGCCTGTGTTGAGCTCAACCATGGCGGAACACTGAAAACAGCGCTGCCATCGTTCCTGTCGAGCGATCTCAAGAACTTGCTGGAGCGCCTCATCAGCAGGGCAATCACCCTCGTGTGTTGCTCCTTTACAAGTTATACAAGTCTGAATGTTGCAGTTAGGGCACAGAGCAACCCCATCGTTGATCGTTGAAGGCGGAATGAATGTCGAGCAAGTTGGTCGGTGACAGTAGATTCTATTTGTTGTAGAAAACTCGACATATTTATTCTCAAACTGCCGAACCAAATCGTCACTCAGGAACAAACGGTTCACATCAACGGAAATCACTTGGCGACAACAGCGCGGCGGGAACAAACTCTCGTCCAACATGGCGGTTTGGAAGAGGGTTTCCAAGCACCCGCGACAGTATTCGTGCTGGCAGGGTGCTCGTACTAAGTTCCCAAAGGGTATCATGTTGCCGCATGCTGTACATAGTCGCTGAGGTATAATTTGAGGTCTTCGAGATGCTGCCCAGGAAGAACTCTCGGGATGATCTTCTGTATCAACCGACATCATTTCGATGTCTTCATCCATCCCTGCGTCGGTGTTAGCTTCGCCATTTTCAGTGCCATTGATAACATCAAGCATCTCCGATCCAGACTCTGTCGCTGGGGGAGCGGTGTTGGTAGGCATCTGAGTCTGTCCTTGGACCCCTTCTCTAGAGCGGGCTACAGCAATCTGTCGATCATTTCGGGCGATCCTCTCCTCCCGCTCGCATTCGAGGAGTTCATCAGCGTCGTTATGTACCGCCTCCTGTATACTCTTGGTCATCCTTCGATCCGAAACGTACATAGTTGCCTTTTCCAATTCCTCAGTGTAGAGTCGTAGGGCAAGATCGGCATCCGACAGGCTTCTCTCGGCCTGCTTTCCCTTGGAGCCAGATCCAACCTGAAGTGCATCTTCACGCAATAGAGAAAAGATAAGGCCCAAGCTCTCGTCGTCTGCACACGACCAGGCAGGTTGTGCTGAAACTTCTATATCGGCCATGATTCTCGAGATATCAAAGAGACACACTTGCTACAGTTCTGTTGGTACGGTGGTTGGCCGAAGTGTGCGATATAGAGATTTGGGGATGAAAAGGTGGCAAAAGGTACGGGTAACCAGTGATGCCGGAAGGCTCCGTTTGAATGCTAATGCTGGAAAGCTTGCTGCAACCCAACGCCCCTGAGCGTAGTTTCCTAGATATACTGGAATTTAGACTACCCACATCTTAGGTATGTAGCTTCCTACATGTAGGTACACGTTTTGAGGTACTTGTGCTTTCGTTTGCCTTAGATAGGTATGTAGGCAGGTACATGCCTTAGTTGTTTTAATAACCTAGAAGTTTCAAAGGCAGGATGATACTTATCGTGACGGCTTCAAATAAGCCATCCTATTTGTAACACTCAGTAAACTTGACGCAAGGAATGTATTTATTTCGTATTATCGTTGCTTTCCAGTTGATGAGAGTACCTTCACAGGCAGCTACTACATATATCAAAACCATTGACTGAACTAGTACCACGGGTAGTGATGTGCATTATGGAACAGGCAGGAGCAACTCAACTAGAACAGACTTTAAAAAAACTTAAGATTACCTATTGTTTCCTCGCCTACTCTTTCCGCTACTTACCCGCCGAGTCGAAGAATAAGATTCCTCCTTATCCTCAACGAACAATCTGAATGTATGGCGAAAGAGAAAAGATTAATGGAAAGGAATGGAAAGAGTGAGGCCAGGCTCCCACGGCTACATGAGTCCAAAGTGGGGAGGCGTGTTGATAATGATGACTTTTGATACTACTAGGTACACAATCATGGCAACCTCGGATGAATTGATAGCAGGAACGTGATGCTCGGTGCATTTGTGACAAGAAAGCGCCATGCCTCAGGCAAGTTCAACCAACACGTATACGGAAATTAAGTGGACTACACCGTACAGCATGTGCTTTTCTACTGATGGGGTTTTTGGAGCAGTAGATGAAGGTATCGGTAATCAATTTCAAATGGAGAAGGGCTTGTATAAGACGGCCATGAAATTGTAAAATGCTGTCTTATTGATTGTCAGTCTTTGAGTCTATTATTTAACCACTCGAGGCATCTAGTCAGCGCTGCGGGGTACAGCGACCTCGCTTGCGATTTCGCTTGTCTGACATCAGCTCGGAGATATAGCAGTCCTTTAGGTTAGAGATCTTAAAGCCATTGTGCTTCTAGCCTCATCCTCAGCCATCCATCGCGTGTTACATTAAAGTAAGCCCCGACTCGACCGAAATAATCGGTCCCTTATGCCACGAGATTGACACGTGCAAGCCATGGCGGTTTTGCGAACTATGTGACGTCAAGCCATCGAGAAAAGCCACGACTGTATCACACTAGTTTGTCTATACATATAATGCCACGCGAGAAACGGAGTATACCACTCGGTTTCCTTTCTTTTTCAAGCTGACACCCGCTAAGCAATATAGCAGGTATACCTCTCTGACGTCGGGCTCATGGTTGTACGAACTTAATTGGTTGATGATGATCCCCCCAGCTTGCAAGGAATGCTCTCCGGGGTCTTTTGATATCCAGTTGGATTCTTATAAATCCGGACCGGGCATCCCTGCTTGTCGGCGTTTGTTATGTGACCTGATACTGCATGCTAAATCAAACGCCTTAGGTTCAACAGAAGATAGCTCGTACAAAAACTGGCCCTAGTTGGAGCCTTTGCTCGTGTACCATGGTGTATACGAAGGAATATCAATTTCTCGGTACCAGCAGGACGGAACGCCAACGATAATAATGGAATTGGGATTGCAACAGGATCATCTGTCGATCATTACATCGCGAGCAGGCTCCGTAGACGGATTGTTCCATGGGGCTGCAGTGTACCACTACCTAAGCTTTCCCAGGATAATGAAGGGGTTCCTGGCGCTGATGCGTTCTGTAAATCATTATTGGCACCCAATTTCAGACCCGAGATGCAGTGTATGAAACTCACTGATCGGCGGCCATTTCGCTGACCTTGTCATTTTACTGTAAGATTGTTTGACGGTTCTGTGCATCATACAGAGTTGGTTTTGTACCATTGTGATTTCTTAGGATTTATAAGTGGAGGTTCGGGAGAAGTAGTTTAGACATATCACATCCATTGGTTCTTAAAATATACTCGCGCCTAGTATATGTAGAAGCTAAGAAATCCTAGTGACAATCATGAAGATCGAGGCATAGACTTCACTTAGACCGCACAAACGTGTCCAGGTAGTATCCGACTTCCTCGTTCGCAAGAACCTACGAACAACCACTATGCACCATGACTATGCTCCCGACTAGCTTGCCTGCGCGTCGCAGGGGTCTGCAGTGCTGCAAACGAACACTCTCCCCAATGTTGCATTGACAATCATACTTATATTAACGCGGTTGTTTTCCTCGTCCGACAGCTTACAAGGATATATCGCGCATCCTCTAGTTTGTGCAACATAGCACACGCAGGATTGACCTCTTTGCACCTAAGTATCCAATCGATCCCTCTTGTTGTGGCGAAAGCTTCCAAGTTATCGGCATTATCACCGTTATTGGCTATTGTGTAGTTAGGTACTATGTATAGCGTTCGTTGAGATCCATTGGTGTTGCCAATGTGGGGGAGGGGTTAGACCCGAACAAACAAACCTGATACAGACCTGCCCGCAGCAGCAGCAGTGAAAGTGGCTCGGCTAAAAACTTATCACATGTATTATAGAACCCAAACATTTGATAAACTCTCCGATGCCACGATGCTACCAGACAATCCCAGTATTACCAGCATCGCGCGCGTTGCTGGTAGTGCGTTGCGTTTCAAAATACCGAGAATTCATTCTTTAGTCCAGCTGCTAATGTGCCGTCCTTATACCTATAATAGTAAGTGTGCGCCGCCACGAGTACTCGAAATGGCTTAGCGCGTATATACAATCCTGCCTGCCTAGACGCTGGGATTTTAGCATACAATTCGGTATGACTGCCGGCGATATTTCTTGCCCAAACAAAAGTACCTACCTGCCTACTATCGTAAGTATACTCTGCGATCGGGATGTGACACCACTAGTCGTCTTGCAACCTATTATATCACCAATGCTCTCTGGATCGTGTGTAGAATCGAGGAAATAAATCCGCCAAGAGAACTGATGGCGGTACTTCCACAGCGATCTACCTAAGTCTAGGTATACGACAACATCTGCCATGGATAAGTACCTACCTAGAGGTATAACTTTTCCTACCAAGCGTTTAACTATAGGCTACCGAAGGTAGAGAGAGTACGGAAGCACGCTCGTCAGATCATTCCGCACCCAACCCCAACCCCAACCCAATCTTATACTTGGATAGATGACACTATAATGCCCTGCTTTAGCAGCCGCTCGAGCTTCCTACCATCCTTCTCACGTAACCGGCCAATCATACACGGCCAGATCCCAACATCTCATCATGCCAACCTGGTGCGTTGTCAGCACCAAAGTAGCCAGCGGAAGCTTGTGCTGTGCTGACGCCTCGCATTGGACAACCTTCGAAGCCCGCATTGTGTTGACTCGTGACCTGTGAGATGGGGAAGATGGGGAAGATGGCTGATATGTTGCAGAGTGCTTTTGCACCGTTGTGCGTCCAGCTGAAGCCATCTCTGCCAATGAATCTATTCCAATTTCCGACCTATTTGCCAGGTCGCCAGGTACCGATATTGTTGGTCATTTCCGGTGTGGGTTGTTCAGAGCAAGCCCGACACGGCTCGCCCAGGCCAGTTCCTCTTCTTCCCCATTGGCCACGCCGGCGCCATCAAAGCCAGTCCTAGGCAGTGATCCACACCATATACTCCATTGCCATGCTCCTACCCGTTCCGCTGTGATGGCAAAGTAGCCAACAGATTACATTGTCTCAGCATAATGAATGCTGGGCTTGTTGCTGCAGCACACCGTGTACGAAAATATTAAGTTTCCGGCAGCAAGATTAGTGCACGGGAAGTCTGCAGGGAATCCTGCGAGTATACTCGCTCAGGTAGATGACCCTCTTATCGCTGTTAGTGTTTATCCGCCTTTCTCTTTTATTCCATTGATGTTCCTTATATGCTGCATGATGGGGCTTGAACGTTGATGATACCTTTTATTTTTTTCTTATTCTATAGTGGCGTCACTGAAGTTCTTGTGTCTTGCAGGCATCATCCACCTTCATTTATTCTATTTCGGGCAGGTTTCTCACCATTGACACCCCGGACTGGCATATTCCGGTTATTATGTGTTTAAGCTCTACGTAGGCTCGGGCTGAATGTTATGTGGCCGTTCTTTCATATGCCTGTTATTCTTGGATTATCATCTATCTCCCGCCGGTAGCTAAACTTGCTACTCGACACCATCTTTGGTCATACTCTGCCATTGTTGCGCCATTGACCTTGGACACTGGCAAAACGGAGCATTGCCAAACTCGTTGCACGGGCGGATTGTGGTGTACGACGAGCATCGCAAACCGCAAGGCGTTGTTCACCCATGGGACATATTACATCGCATCTACTTCTACTATGTTACTATGACGGACATAATGGTTGAGACCTCTGAGCACCACGGGAGCTTGGTAGCTTTCGAGGGCCCCCAAGATATCATTTCGACGCAACTTCGTCTATTACCGACCTCACCCAAGATCTTAATACTACCTCCATTTCAATACTTCATCAAGGATACCGATACAGATTCTCCATTTGACGCTCGATTACAAATCCTTAGAACTCACGAGGCATGCGATGCCCGAACTGAGATGGCCCGTAACTTTTTACGGGAATCCACGCCAGATAACAAACGTCTAGTGTTTATGAACGGAGGCACGGCCTGTGCTCAGATGAGCTGTATCTCCGCTATCAGCAAGCACGAAACAAACGGGGATTTTGTCAAGGCGGAGGCAATATTCAGTGAGCTCATCCAAGATGGAATTGCCGGTCTGAAACGAGAAAACAAGCCTGAAGAGAAGGCCAGGGGCATTTCACAGGGGGATGCTACGACGGATATAAATGAGCGAGACGACAATGTTCCTGACGATCCTATAACAAGGGCGATGAGAGCTGCCGACGCTTTAGATCTGGAAACAGCCTTCCTGCAAGACACCAACGATCTCGATCCCGTGATCGCTAGTCGACCTCGCAGTACAAGCGTACCTGTTCTCCCCGCAGCCGATGGTCGACAAAGTGCAGTGCCTTTCTATCTCCTCAATCCAACCGATGGCCCTCACAGCCTCCCCCGGCCGGGTAGCATAGGACAGGGGCAGCTTCTTTATGTTGAGAAATGGCGGGCTATGACGGCGACTGAGGATCAAATACCAGATCCTAACAACGCACCAAGATCACCAAATTGCAATAGTGAAGTTCGTTCTTTCGAACTTCTTAGACCAACAAGCGCTGTCGGCCCACCGCGTGCTACAGTCGAGTCAACGCCCGGCAGCCCGGCACTAGTAGGGGAGGCGCGATTGGTAGATATGCGGTCTTTTATACCAACAACCCATAAGCGCACCAAGTCGGTAGATCGGATTTATGCTACTGCTATACGGAACCAAGATATCGCGCTTTGCAATTTCCCCCAATCTGCCTCGGCCAAACTTGAGAACAACACCCAAGAAAAGGAAAATAGTCCGATAGAGAAACCAGTGCTCCGGTCGAATTTCTATTGCGAGGCACCTTACTCAATAATCATCAAACCTAACCGTTCTATTGTCCGAAATTGTGTGCCCCCTCCACTGAATTTAGGCATCAGAGGGTCGAAGCAACAGCTGTTTGAGGATGCCCAAGTTTTTAATCCCAGCAGGGACTATGTACATCGAGGTACAATCACCGATCCTATCTTGAACATGCCGAACACGGGAACAGAGAATGATTTCAAACTCGGTACCGACGAGCCGTTCCAGACAGTTCTCCCGATGGTAGAAGATTTAGTCATATATTTTAAGGCCGAGGAGAGGGAGACAAAGCTAGAAGCCATGATCCAGGCTTTCAAGCATGGTAGATATCCGATTTCTATGCCACCTTTACTTTCAGAACCCAAGGGGAACACGAATCAACTTGATACCCCTACAACAGGGGGCTTGAGTCAAGAACGAGCCGAGGAAGACATGCAGCATTCAATCTCGATATACAGCACTGATGAGTATGATCCATTTGCAGCCCATGGGGATTATTTAGGGTCTCGAGCCACCCCATACGTATCAAAACAAGATATTGGTGGCCGGCCTCGCGAGACATCCGCTTCAACGCCACCCACTCTTTCTCAAGTACAGCCGCAAGGGTCAAACATCTCGTCGGATAAGATTTTCCATGATTTCGATTTGAAGGAGTGTAAAACCGCTGTATGCATTCAGAACTCGCTAAGATCCATCCTCAACGTCCACTTCCCATCCGAAAACACCGGGTATCATCAATTCAATTTTCCACTATTGCCCGAGCTTAACAATTTGTGGCGACCGGTATTTCGAGAAGAACCATCTAAAGATTCGAAGGCGACACGTAAGATCGACCTCATACTAGCTATAGGTGCGCAGAAGGGAGTGAGCAAAGGGCTTCTGTGTGCTATCACTGGCTCTTTGGAAAAGCTTGGAAGACGACCTAATGGCACATCCCGAAGTGGAAGGCTTGACTTGAGGTAAATTAGCGATAATGGTTTCCAAGATGATTCTCGAGACTAACTTCAACAAGATATCTCATAGCAAGTACCATGCAAGCTTTCACATCACAACCGCTCGCCAACCAAACGCAAGACAACCCGTTCTCTAACCCTGTGCTCCTTGCAACATTGATTATACCCCATCTGGAAACGTATATAGCAGCTCACTCCGGTACCCGATTTTTTATTCTCGATTATCCCTCAGAATATCTATCAACTGTTATGGCATTACAACATCTGATAGGTATGGATCTATTCAAAGTAGCTGGCATAATCGACGCAGAAGCCAGTGATCAGAAATCGGCTTCTACTTATAGGACACGAACATTGCCCAAGGTCGCACATTCGAGAACGGGTTCAGCCAGTAAAGGCACCGGCACAACGCTTCCCTCGCCCAGGGGACCTAAGCCAACATTTGAAACGACTAGAAGACTACGCCCATCGCAGTCCTCGTTTTCCAAGGCGAACTTCGTTCTTACATCGACGGCGACAGAATCCGAAATTGCGACACTTATCTCGACGATTTGGCGTATTTTGATCGAAATATCACCGTCTTATATCCCCGACAATTCGTCGAGGCCCAATTCTCAGCAAAGTCAATTCAGCCACACCTTCTCGTCGTCATCTCCCATCGACTCAAAGGAGCAGTACCCACCGCTATTCAGAGCGGCAGTAATGCTTGGCTTCGCACGAATGCCGGAAGATGAGCTGCGGGCCCAACCACATAATTACGTATCAAGCGGAACGTATGCAGATCTGCCAGCACCGACGCAACGGCCGGTAACGCCAACCAAGTCGCCAAAGGCATCGATTTCTGAGACGTACCGCAGCAGCTCAATCAGGGCGACCCCCAGGACCCCTCGGACAACACAAATCCAACGTAACAAGCTGCGACATTTGTTGGGTTGCGATACTGCCGCATTAGACGCGGCGAGTGATGCCAAGGCCCGAGATGATGAACTATATTATGATCTCGATGACGAGGGCGAAAATGGCCAATTTGCGGCCGAGGAACGGAAGTATATGCCCCTTTGGAGCCAAGAGAATGGCCTACGGAAGGGCAACAGGAGCAAAGCGCTCAAGTGGCTCGGGCTCGCTACCTAAGGCGTGACAGCGTATTACCTACTTAAACGTCTACACGGAGTCGGCGCCGGCGCTGGCTTTCATAGATGAGGTCATAGATGGGTGGAAGTTTCTGGAGGTGAAACATCCCTCTCGTAGCTTTTCTACACGCCACAACTACGTAAATCAGGCAAGGGTTGGTTGGATTCTGTCGGGTCAATCATTGGAGGTCAAAAGGGGATGGTTGCAACTACACGGCATTTCATAATGGCAGCACGGTCACTAATTCCTACACTTACTCTCATCTCCTCTTACTCATCTGTCGGCTTAGCAAACGCGTCTTGTCTTGTTCTCTTTGTCTAATTGGTATCTCATAGCGGGAGGGGGCTTCATGTATCACACCCGGCGTCGAAATACCCCCTGTCTGTTCAACCCTGCCGGCCTCTCTACGATGTTGGTTTCCGTATAGGTCTGGTTAATCAATAATTCATCTACTTATTTATTGTCCTCATTCTTGTCTTGGCTATACTGTTTTATGCCCGGTAAATATGATTTGTATAGTAATTGCTGGTCCTCAAGAACAAGTGTGTAGTGTGAACACATTATCCCATACGTTCTTCCACATAGTGAGTGCACAGTAAACCATCCCATACCCCCGGTTGATTCGCAAGTAATAAACAATCGTATGAAACACCTATGTACATTAAGGATAAACAAAACGCATTTTATCGTACACGTGAGGCTGTAGTCTCAGACACCACTAAACGCTGCCACGGCTAAAGTGAAACCAGGCCTCAGTGAAGGGCTATCATAATCATACTACGTCGAGAAACTAATTTCTAGTTCTACGTTGGGACGAGGGCCCCTGCATGTTCATCTTAGTATGATATTGATAACAACATGCTAAAGGTTACGTTGTGATTGATAAGCTCCCCAACGACTTTTTACCGCCTCCCAATGTTGTGGGCAGTTCCCTCACGTGTTGTATATAGACCCAATCCGTTACTTTGCGAAGTAGATGTACCTTTATATTCTAAGGAATCACCATAGGTACCTAGGTAACCATATATATGTGACTCGTTACATCTAATGTCTCTGCCTCTTGCCGCCACATAACGTGGCCCTTTCTAGCGAAGGCTACTTGCTCACCTAAAGGATTTAGATAATATACCTACCAAATCTAAAAATGCACCTCTTGTGTGGATATTATACCGAGGTACAAGTTTCTAAGTACCTGCCATGATTTTCGTGTAATTTGTACTAGGCAGGCAACCACGCGGTGTTATGGCCTGTCTGGTGTCCAGGTGACTTCCTAACCATTGGAGACACGTATTGCACAGTATAATTACCTACATAAGGTAGGCAGCTGTATGTAACTTCATTTATTAAGACGTCCCTATTGCAAAGCATGCGAAGCCAAGTCCAGACAATAAACGAGTGAGAACATACATCCCAGTGACGATGTGCAGTGGCTATTGAAATCCCCAGTTCCTACCACCTATCGCCAACCACCGGGGATGTACACAAGTAGAAATATCCCCAACGCATACAAATGCCAGATGTGAATGGTCCTATACTGGCCGGCAAATCTAAAACAAACAAATTCTTTATCCGGGATCATGATCATGCATTAGGTGACAAGAGTTGGGTTTGAGGAAGCAATGACTTCAGCATTTCATGAACCATCTCACACAGACCAGGAATCAAGTGGGTCGATATCGAGTGACATTCGATAGATCGAAGCGCAATTCGGGAGTGATCCAAATCGATCAATTCATCTATTCGTAGTCGAAGTTATTCGTAGTTGTTCGCAGCCAAAGCGACAAAACACGCGCAAACTCCACATTGCCATCCCGGCTCCCCGTATGTCTGTGCTGCCAACCCGTTCCGGGAAAGTGCAAATGGATGTCAAGGATAACTTGTGTGAGAGGGTATCATGAAGGACGTCGAGCTTAGCAGCAGCCGCCGCTTGATGGGTTAGCCACGTTGTGACCAGGACCGACCTGCACACCGGGCTTGGTGTTGGCGGTGGCCTGCGAACCCTGGCGCTCCTTGATCTGTCGGGCCATGGTTAGGAAGGCCTGCTCAACGTTGGAGGCGTTCTTAGCCGAGGTCTCGAGGAATGGGATTCCAAGGCTGTCAGCGAACTCCTAGAGCATTTGTTAGCTGGGCTAGCAGGAAAACGAAACGCTCCCAAGATCGATATATCGGAAATAGGATATGAATTTATAAATCATACCTTGGCGACAGTGTACTCGACCACCTTCTTGTCAGACATATCGCTCTTGTTACCCACGAGAAGCTTGTTGACACCTTCAGTGGCGTAGCGGTCAATCTCTTGAAGCCATTGCTTCACGTTGTTGAAGCTGTCCATGTCGGTGACATCGTAAACGACGCAGATACCGTGGGCGCCACGGTAGTAGGACGAGGTGATGGTACGGAAGCGCTCTTGACCAGCGGTGTCCCACTAATAGAAGTTCAAGATTAGTTATGTGATGCCAGGACTTACGCACTTGGGAATATCTTACGATCTGGAGCTTCACTGTCTTGCCATCGAGTTCGATAGTACGGATTTTCTACATATTCGTAAGTATACATAGCGTTGGTAGAATTCGGGTAGCAGTATAACGTACGAAATCGACACCGATTGTAGAGATGTAAGATTCTGTGTAGGTGTCATCCGCAAAACGGAGCAGCAGGCAAGACTTTCCGACACCGGAGTCTCCGATGAGGAGCAGCTTGAAGAGGTAATCGTATCTATCATAGTTCGGCATCAGCTTACATTCTCGTTGAAGGACCTCCCGGAGCTTGTCTGGATTGTTGTAATGCTCCAGGCCGGTAATGTAAGGCGGCTCTCCCGAAGACATGGTTGATAATATCGATGCTGATACAGCAGACAAATGTGTATATGGTGGATACCAACGATGTTGGAGGTAGAGAGAGAGGCAAGATGGGGAGGCGGAGGCGGAAGCGGAAGGAGGAGAGGATGGACATTGAAGAAAACCATCGCAGAGGCGAATGCACCTGCAAAGGGAGTAGAGGCAGTAGCAGTAGTAGCAGGCGAGGGGTGCTAGCAGGAGCAAACGAGGGGCGTGGGGCAAGGTGTTTGCTCTATTAACAAGAGTTAGTGATTGAAGCCATCGTCGGGGGCGACCCCGGGGGGCATGGGTGGGCAGTCGGCGATGATAACATACTACTCAGGATTCATGATGATGGATGATGCGGCTGTCGATGGACACAGCGGAAAGGAGGCGGCAGCAAAAAGGGGTCGACGGCAATCAACGATATAATCTAACGGACTGGCTTGATGGACGGCTACGGAGTGCTATGGGGTGGTGGCGGCACGGCTACGTGGTGACCGGGGATCGTGATGCTGTTTTCGTTGTTGTGAAGATGATGTAGAAAGAAGAATTAAGACAAGGCGTCGTGGTGTCTATCTGTAGGCTACCTGCACGGTCGTCAGTGGTCACGGAACGTCTAGGAGTGTTAAGGCCGGCAGGTCACACCAGACCTTTCACGGACGATAAGTGGGTGAGACAGGCTAATGGGATCCACTTGCTAGCTAGCCTACTTACCACTAACTTGACGCTGGGCTTGCACGCCTCACAGGCACCAGAAACATCATATAAGTACGCACCTATTCACTGTCTGCACAAACCATAACCGATTCACCTAAACAATCCGTCTGCCAGATGGCACCTAGATTAAGTAGGAGATACCAGATTTTAAACTGCCATGGACGCGTAGATGGACTGTGGTTCTTATCTCTCTATAACTTGTCATTGTCCTAGCATCACGCGGATGCACCATTCCTACTTATCAAAATAGGTAGACCCATTCTGTCCATAAGGGGTCTTACATAAGCTTATGACGCAAATTATCGGATTCACAACACTGAACATCTGGGGCTGTCTCGCATATACGTTTGGAATAACTAGTGTCATCTACCCAGAGAACGCAAGGTGATATCCAGCAGGGTCTCGGTGAGATGCGCTTCAGCAACCCAATCAATTGCAAAAAAATTCAAAAACATGTTAAAGGATGTGAGAAACCACAAGTAAGTGGTCTTAAGTTTTCGATGGAAGGGTTTGCTCCTTGTACTAATTCGCTAGATTAGAAACGTATTAATTAAAACCCTAACTTAGAGGATTCTATACATAATTATCAGTTTAACTTTCAATATCAAGGAAATCTTTCAATGTTGAGGAAATTTTTCAGAATACGTATTCAAGAAATGAATTGATTAACGATGCCCATGATGCCCTCATTGGACGAAGTATATTCCTATACTCCTACTTAAAGACAACCCCAGATATGGACGGCAATGGTGGGCACCACGCCAAGGTACATACGACCTAGCCTAGGTGGGACAGGTGCTCCAATCGCCCGGTTCCATCAAGCCCATTAAGCCTTGTCTTTAAAATTGTATATTAAGGTGGGAAAAAAAGCTTCAGTTACATCATATTATCACCTGTGCTATAACTGATTCCGAAAGATATTCGAAGCAAGCAGCATCACCCACTGCTCTCTGTCATATCTGACGTCTATTGAAATATTATCATAGCGCTGTAGCCAGCACAACTTGCACGGCTCAAGTCCTCTTACATTCTTGCCCTCCAATTCGAATTCATGCCCGACTAATAACCACCGTCGCGGCCCCGGCCTCATGTCCCTAAGCAGCAGTATCAGTGTTGCTCGCACGTCAACCCACGTCCTGGCCCCAAGAGCTACGGCTGCCGTCCTCTCGCGGGTCACGGTTCCCATCTCTCCCTCCCCCACCTCTTCCATATCTCAAACGAAAAATTCAACATCCCCTGGTCCGATCTCGGTTGCGCCGCGGCCGGGAGCAACACCAATATGGTTCAATTCAACAAATCCACAGTTCGGTCTGCCGATACCAGATAGCAGAGGCCCAAGTCAGCCCGAGAGCGACCGAAAAGTCAAGCTCGGAAAGAGTGAGTAGTAACTTCAGACCACCAAGACATTCTTCCTAGAACCAGACTAACACCAACTGCGAAAAGCATTGCGCATTCTCCAAGAGCGTTTACCGACTCTCCTACAATCGCCCCTACCGCAAGAGATTTTATCACCTAATATCTCCCTCCACCTCTTCCCATCTACACACCCATACCTCCCCACCGTCTCAGGCCGAGTCGCCTACATCGCAGCCCTCTGGACGTCGCCAATCGCATGGAACAGGGTACCCATCGTCGGCAACGTACGGCTCGAGATCCTATCCGAGCGCATGGTCAGCCAGCCTTTACATTTCTCACCGCGGCGCCCAGGTGCCTACGGAGAGCAGCTGGTCGTGAAGTGGCGGACGGCCTCCTCGGCCGATAAAGCAGAGGAAGAATCCAAGCTCAGCCTGGCGGAACGGGGAGAGCAGAATCTGGACGCCCACCTGCGCGGATCCCAGGCCATAGGCGAGAAGAAGGCTTTCACGGGTCTCTTCGTCTTCGAGTTCGACAAGGACGGCCGCGTCATCAGCCACACCATCGAGCACGTCGACGAGCACGGCGAGTGGGAGAAGGGCGTCGGTGCGCGCGTCGTCGGCCTGACTGACTGGCTGCTGGGTGGGATCAAGGGCCGGTCCGACGGTGGAGGCGGCCTCCCCGCTCTATGCGAGATTGGTAGTGACAAGAAGGGCGAAAAGGGGCTACGGTAATGACAGCCATTGTAATGTACCATCAACGCGGCGTTTTGGGCTCGGGTGTAGCATTAGTCCATGTTTTTATTTAGACCTTGGAGCGGTTCTTCTGGTGCAGCATGACTCCCATACAAGGTGTATAGGAAGAGGAAAACGCAATGAAGAAGGAATTATACAAATAAGTTCACCACTCAATCCTCAGAAGGAGGGCAAGAATACCAATCAATCAACCCTTGCACGCTACACAAATATTTACATCGTGAAGACCCGTCTATGTGTCCATTTCTACCGTTCCGCCGTGCTAGTGTCACCCTTCTTCCCCCTCGTCCGGGCCTTCGCCGGCGTCGCCATCATGAAATCATACACGTGGTGCTCTAGATCGTTCTCGGGTATGAGGGAGAACCGCAGATTCTTCAGGGGCGAAGTGACGATAGCACCACGATACCAATCGCGCCAGATCTTCTGAATCACATTCCCCTCGATCTCCTCATCAGGTATCCGTGCCGTGGTAGCCCCAACTCCTATCTCGCGGCCCACGGCAGCATCCACATTATCACTATTATCATTAACCCTCGCGTCAAGGCGGCTGTTTCGATACCTCTCGTCCACAAGAGGGGTGCCGTACCCCATCATGGCATGCGTCCACTCGTCGCGCTCGGTGACGCAGACCAGCACCTCCCCGTCCCCGTCGGGCGGAAAGCGGTCGACGACGTGGAAGAGGGCGCCGAAGATCTGCTGCCCGCCCGTCCCGCCGTACCGCAGGGCGCTGAAGGACACGGCCGCCTTGCGCACGCGTCGAGCTGTTTGGGAAGGGATGAAGTACGTCATCGGACTGTTGAAGCCGAAGCTGTCGCACGGCTCCAGCTCGCCGAGCAGGTACACGGCGTCCAGGGCGAAGTTGAACCACGTCCGTGGAGGCGAGCTCGTGCGTCTCTCTGGCGAAAATATTGTTGAGGTCCCTCTGCTTGTCGTGCTGCCGTTTGGTGTTGTTGAGTCTCCCTCTGCCACTGTCCTCCTTTCGCCCCTTACCCCTGAAGTTGATGATGGAGGTGACGGGTCCAGAAGGTCGTGGTAGGAGCTGATATGAGGCAAAGAGGATTCATTAGTGGGCCGTGAGCTCCCAGAAGCAGGAGACTCCGGCACGACGGGAGGAGGAGGTGCGAGGATGGGAGACCGCGACGGGACAGGGGGGTGCATATCTGCGCCCGCCAACACCCGCGGCACTTTCCACTCAAAGCTCAGCTCATAATGCCGTAGCGCCAGCGTCCGCGTCTCACGGTTTATGTGCAGTAGTACCGGGACGGCGGGTCTGATGGCCGGATGCGGGCCCCAGATCTCGTCGCGCTGTACCTCGACGGATGATGTGCCGTCGTCGAGACATACTAGTTTTTGTATTCAGTAAGTACTAGCCGGCTATCTAGGACCAGCCCGGGGAAAGAAGGGTGGCGGAGAGATCAACGGGTATAGGATAGACAGATATATAAACTTACGACATGCTATCCCCACGATCCGCGGCGCGATCAGATACTCCCAGACCTTGAGGCGGAGCTCCGTAGGCAGCGCGGAGAAGAGGGAGAAGACGGGCGTGTTTCCCTCATGCCATGTCGTCAGTGGCATGGTGTGGACTTCGCTGGTCTGGAGACCGTCGCTCAGCAGCCGGAACTCGAGCCAGAAAGTTGGCCGTGAGTACATGGTGGGATGGTGGGATGGTGGGATGGATAGTGGGGTGATGTGATGAGTAAGTCTAAGTATTCTGCCCTACTATAGTGATTAATAGGACAGGCCGGATAGCCTTTGAGGCAATTTGCCGTATGCCCCTCGCCCAAGTAGTGAGCTGGAAAGTTTAACAAGGCGTTAGGTTAGTCGTTGCCTCTTCTCCCTTGTTTGATGATGACGCCGCAGCCCTATCTGATGAGCGTTACACTAGGTAGGTATTGGCTTAGATGTGTCGCTTATTCACTGGTACCTCTATCGACACGTGCTGCCCTAGCTAAAGAATAAAAATACAGAGAATTTAGGCAATGAGCGCATAAGACAGCTTGCGATTTTGATGAACGTAATTGAGTTCTGCATGTTGTAGATAGGCGACAAGCTTGATGTTGACGTCGTCGCACAGCATTTTGGGCTGTCTGTCCGGCTTGGCATCCGATTTGTCCCCGATAAGGTCGGCCCATTACCCGGGTCGCGTGTATATTATCAACTGGCATTGGAGGCATACTAAAGTGAATCATCTCCTGAATTCTTTGTATATTGACAGTTTTGGAAATAGTAATGAATGAACATCTAAGTATTTTTTATTTTAACGCCCCCACAGGCCACAAACCGACAGGCAATATTAAACCCAGACTTCAATTGTGGCATCCAAGCTAGGCTCCCAGTTCGCATCAGCATAGTTGAACTGATAAGATACTGGACTCATTCTTGTATATACCATTGAACAAGTGGGTGCCAGATACTTAAGTTTTACTCTAGGTAGCGATATAATTATTCTAGTATCAGAGCAAAAGAAAGCGTGCAGAGGAAGATATAATAAAAGGGCAGAATGGCCCTCAGAATAGACGAGCAAATAAGTAAGAACACAAACTTGTATATGATATAGCACGAAGCTTAAAGGATCGAGTGACACCTGCACACCATGAACAGAGTGTGTTGGCTCATGAATGCAGGGGGAAGTGGCAGTTGAGCAGGTTATATACATATCTAAAGATATACTCTTCTCCCAAGGTTAGAAAGGGAGGGGCGACAGAGTTGCTGGTGTCCGCATATCAGTGATCCACGCGTCTTCTGTAGGAGAGCACTGGCCATCTATCTCAATTCGGGCGTCACGTTCTTGTCTTCTCCTTTCTGTTCTTGCAGCCCGTCGAGCCTTGTGGCGAGCCGTTTTCTCCGCCTTGACTTGACGACGAGATTCTTCAAAAGCTGCCACTTTTTCTCCAGCCGTAGTGGGCCTCGCACTGCGAGCAATGGCAGAGAAAGTTGAGAAGAGATCTTTACTGGTAGGCTCTAATTCCATTTTCTGTCCGTCAGTAACCGCAATCATCAACAGGGAGCGCAGAGCGTAGTGGGCATCATTTCCAGCGGCGTGCAAGTTGGCATATGGGATACCAAAAGTGTCGAGCATTGCCTCGAGTCCTAACCGATATGGTAGGCCTAGCGGATATTGGGCTGCTTTGACATTGTTGATGGTGTATAGAGGTTGTAGTTGGATGTTAAGGTTCGATAGAGCCTTTCAATCACTATGATCACCGTGAAAAACTAGGATATTATTCCTGCCTCGACGGCAAACTAGTGACTCAACCTGCGTTTTCACTTCACCTAGAGGTACCGATTGCGACTTTCCGAACATAAACTTTCGAGATGCTTTCTTGCAGTACTTGGAGTCTCCTACAACGAACTGATATGACTCCAAAATATCGGTTTTGCGCATTGAGTCCAGGCCCTCGTGTATCAAATGATACAGAACTCGGGTGTCAAGTATAGAAACACCTATGTGGAGCTGTGGATCGATGGGACGATGCTCGTATCCTTGATATGTGTCGACGTCGATTCCTATCAAAAGGACATCTTTCATCGAAGAATTCGGTAATGTAGCTCCGAGGTTAGAAGCTCCATGTGCCGAGATATCGGAGTAGCCAAAAAGCTGTCGAATCGCCAAGATTTTGTCTCGCAGTGGACTTCTAACGAGAGAAGTTATTTCTGTTGTATCGGATTGCTCGTTGTTGTTTCTCCGAACTACTAATACTGTAGCTGGCGGCCGTCGATGACTGCGGCGGCTGCATCAGTCCACTAATACGTTTGCTTCTGTGAAGGAGAGTCTTGGAATCTATCGAGGTGAAGTGTAGCGACGGTGATGTAGTATTGTAGCAGACACGCTGCGCTGTGGGAGAATGTTGATTTCTGGTTGACGAAAATGTTAGGTTACCTAGTTCAATGACGAATCTCGAGGACTCAGCCAACATAATTGACCATTATCCTTCAATGTTGGCAATGGCCTACGGTATGGGTCTATACTATCCAGTGAGCACCTGGGTTGACTTCGCAGGAAGTCATCGCATCGCACACTTCAATAAACAAATGACGGACACAACACCAGCCGTAATAAAACCTGTGTAGATGACTAGTATCAATAAAATCAGTGTCTTTAATTGCATTACTTAGCACGATCTGCGACATTAGATGGTTCGATTGCAACGTGTAAAGCTCTGCAACTAATCAAATCTGTTTTAAGACGAAAACTGCTCCTTTCGATTAGTTACCTTGCATCTACGATATTGACGTATTGGGCGTTGTATAAATTTGACCATTCAGGTTTATCCAAAAGAGGGTGGCTCGTTCCAAGCCCTGGCTAGAAGCAGCATCGCTCAGGTGCAGCTCCCATGCTAAATTTTGCCTATCAAACGACCCCTGCATTTTGTCCATTCTGTCAATTCCTGTTTGAGTTGTTTTATAAATCATTCCTTGGAGGCGCCCAAATACGTAGGCATCATTGACTATTTGTTTCTACCTAGGCAAGCTGACAGGCATGTGATGATGGGGTTGATTATAATCCGCGGGGTAGTCATGGACCCACCTCACCTCTAACCCAGAATGATATCTACACATATAAAAGTGCTTGAATGTGAGGCTGCTAAGCTTAATTTTGGCAGGTCATATGTGATGCACCGTCATCTCCAACAAGAGCAAAATGACTGCAACGAAAAGGAGGGCTGCGCCTTGGTGTTTACCATGTGTCGCTGGTCATCCCATATCTCGAACTTGCCAAGACCTGTGACGTTCCATTATCTTGTTGTGTTACATGTCTTACAGAGAAAGCCAAGTTCCAAATGCTTATTTATACCACTTTGCTTGTCTAAACCTGAACCGGACAAATGGATTTCGATATGGGGTCGTCTGCGCGGTGACCGGTGACTTATGCACATGTAAATACAACCTTGAAGCGAAGAGCAGCCTGCCGGACGTAGTTACCCTGACCTGGAACCAGTTCGCCCGGCTCGTTGGTTCTAGATGCACAAGCGAACCCCACTTTTCGTCTGCTGTCGAAAGTTGCATCATCGCTCGCCCAGCCCTGCTAAGGCTACTACCCCGTTCTTACTCACTTCCAAAGTCGCATTGGATAGATGGTATGAATCGGGTTCCTCGCGACTTCAGTACTGGCGAATCGCTTTCTAGGTCAGCAGCGCTCGGTCTCTACTAACTGCCGCTAATCTTCACGCAATATCGGTCGCATCCATGCCTGCGACGCTAGGAGCAGCATAACCGAGTTCTTATATATTCTCGTCTCAGCCCGAACAAGGCTCGTTGTTCTGATTTATTTGTCCGCGCCGTTTCCCCGAACTTGCCCAACCAGAGCACATCCACTTGTCCGAGAACGACCCACGCGCGACCGCGCACCAAGACAAGCTTCTTGCTCCAGATCTACTGTACAACTTACCAGGGCCCCCGTGGGGTAGACAGGCGCTCATCATCGCTGGGCCATAGCTGGGCCATAGCTGGGCCACAGCTCCAGCTCCTGTGGGGTCTTCAGGTGATTGCGATCTTTTCCATTTCATTCTTTCCAATGTAGGTACCGATAGAGATAGCCAGTGAGACAGAGGTCAGGCGGCAGTCGCCGTCATTGGTAGCTGTTCCATCATCACCCCGATCCCTTCAACATCAGGGCGGAGGGAAGTAGTAGCACTGTCTGCCACCATCCAAAAACCGAGCGCTGCCGCTGTTGCCGAACCACACTTTCATCACTTGTGCTAATTCATTTCTTCTAAGAGAAAGCAACGTGCGTACGTGCGTCTTATCTCCGTGTGCTCGTAGCATCTCTGGCTCTATCCCATTGTGTTGTTCATTGTCCAGTTACATCTCCTAAGCGGTGTTGTCTGTGTCAGCCACCTACCCATTACAGTCGTTCCAGTTCTGCAGGGTTGGCTCGGTTATTCTATTTCAAGGTACGTGATAGCTGTTTCTGTTCGTTCTGTTAGTCTACGCGAGACCTTTGCACAAGACTCTCGGCAGATGGCGCTGGGCGTATGCGTTTGTTTTGAACCTGGACAACGTCGGCCCTGCGGAAGAGTACCTAAGCTTTTATCACACCTGCCCCAATCACGGTCCTTAGCTCAGGCTACGTTTTGAGGCAAAATCCCTCCCAGCTGTCATACCCCTAATTACGCATGTGATAATGGAACCATTACCGTGGGCTCGTCTTTCGCGCTCTCGGGATACTTAGCCGTGTCTCCACCAGACCAGCATGCTATGCGCCGACGTTACCTTTGCATCATTTTCTCTTACGTCGTAGAGGCGATTTATAGCTTGTCCCGGTCAATTTGTTTCTATTTCTCTACCCCTTCTTCTCCGCAGGGCCTAATTTAATCTCGGTCAACCGTCACACTGGGTATAGTTACTAAGTGGAGATTGATTCTCTTGGGATGCCCGTCTACTGTCTTCACGATTGTCATTATTTCTACCGCACAGCGCTGCGTGGCTTGAACATTTGCACCTTTGTCTCGCCTCTATTCGCTTGATTACCTTCGACACAAGCTGACAGGATGCCTACACAAGTTCGTATTTTTGCTATGCCAAAGTCTCTCGGGGAGACTCTGGCATCAACTTCACCTACGTCATTACCCAAGCCTACGGGACAACTCCCCAACCGGAATACCAACGGAAACACGCCAGAGCTCAAACCATCATCTAAAATGCCCATGACATCAATCATTCCCGAAGAGTCTAGAGATGGCGGTATTACTTTTGCCGCCCAGGATAATTTGCCCAAGCTACCCATCCCCGACCTAGAAAGCTCTTGCCGAAAGTATCTAGCTGCCCTAAAGCCCTTACAGGGGCCTCGGGAGCATATAGAGACGAGGATAGCAGTAGAGGAATTCCTGAAGTCAGACGGGCCAGATCTCCAAGAAAAGCTCCAGAATTATGCGCTCGGGAAAAGCAGTTTTATAGAGCAATTCTGTACGTAAGTGTCAGATACAATTGATGGCAAGACACTGACTTCCTTTTCAGGGTACGACTCATATCTTAATTTCGATAATCCTGTCGTGCTCAACTTGAACCCTTTTTTCTTGCTAGAAGATGACCCAACCCCTGCAAGAAACAACCAGGTGACCCGCGCAGCGTCTCTCGTAGTATCGGCATTGGAGTTCGTTCGGGCGGTACGCCGAGAGGAGTTACCCCCAGACAATATCAAAGGCAAACCGCTTTGTATGTATCAGTATTCGCGGCTGTTTGGGACAGCACGTGTACCGACCAATCATGGCTGCCAGATCGAACAGGATCCGGATTCGAAGCATATTGTCGTACTTTGTCATGGCCAATTCTACTGGTTTGACGTCCTCGACGACAACTCCGACCTGATTATGAGTGAAAGAGATTTTGTAATCAATTTACAGACAATTATCGATGATGCAGTTCAAACTCCGATTCAGGAAGCCGCCAAGGGTGCATTGGGGATTCTTAGCACGGAGAACCGGAAAATCTGGTCCGGATTGAGAGAAGTCCTAACGAGGGAAGAACACTCCAATAATGCCGATTGTCTTGGCATCGTCGATTCTGCCTTATTCGTACTATGTCTCGACTATACCGAGCCTGCGTCGGCGGCTGAATTATGCCAGAACATGCTTTGCGGCACAAATGAGGTGGTCAAGGGAGTGCAAATTGGGACGTGTGTAAATCGATGGTATGATAAGCTTCAAATCATCGTTTGCAAGAACGGAAATGCAGGTATCAACTTTGAACATACCGGCGTCGATGGCCATACAGTACTACGGTTTGCTAGCGATCTTTACACAGACACAATTCTCCGGTTTGCTAGGACGATCAATGGCCAAGCGCCAAGTCTCTGGAAATCAACGAGTCCAGATCCCTCAAGAAGGGATCCAGAAAGCTTCGGGGATGTTAACACAACTCCTCACAAGCTAGAGTGGGATATGACCCCTGAGCTCACCGTCGCTGTACGGTTTGCAGAGACGAGGCTGGCTGATCTAATTAGCCAAAATGAGTTTGAGTGTTTAGATTTCAGCGGATACGGCAAGCACTTCATAACATCTATGGGCTTCTCTCCCGATGCATTTGTACAAATGGCGTTTCAAGCTGCTTACTATGGACTCTACGGGAGAGTGGAATGCACATACGAGCCGGCCATGACGAAGGCTTATCTTCACGGTCGTACTGAGGCTATCCGTTCTGTAACAGAGGAGTCCGTCAATTTCGTCCAAACATTCTGGGCTGACAACCCAGCCGAAGCCAAGGTTGAAGCCCTTCGGAAGGCCTGCGAGCATCACGTCAATAGTACCAGGCAGTGCGCCAAGGGCGAGGGTTGTGACCGCCACTTGTATGCGCTATTCTGCCTGTGGCAAAGATATGTCAATGAGCAAAGTAGTCGATCGGGAAGCAGCGCTGGATATTCTAGCCCAATGGAAAATGGCTCTTTCCGGGATTCTGTTGTTGGAAGCCCCGGCAGTGACTCCGTAACCTCGATAGACATGGACATGCCGCAGCGTCAACGAGGCGACAGCACAACATCCAATCCTCGATCGCGGGATCTTCACCCAGTTCCAGCAATATTTGCCGATGGGGGCTGGGACAGACTGAACACGACAATCCTATCGACGTCGAATTGCGGAAACCCGTCGTTACGACAATTTGGATTCGGTCCTACATCCGGTGATGGATTCGGCATAGGCTACATCATCAAAGACGATGGTATCAACATCTGTGTCTCGAGCAAGCATCGACAGACCAAGCGTTTCGTTGACGCCCTCGAGAGCTACCTGCTCGAAATCCGCCGCGTGTTGCGTATCACGGGACGTAAGGCAGCAAGCGCCAAGCAAACGCGGGCCCGCGAGATCGACCACACAAAGGCGAGGCCCAGCAATCGGCTCAAGGCCCGCGGGCGTATGATCACGGGCTTGGATAACAACGCCATGCGCTTGCGGCTGACTAACGGGTCGTCCACCGGCACGCGATCGCCGACCGAAGAGAGCGTGCTGATGAGTGATGATGAATTAGGCGGATGTAAGTCTTCGCCCTATTTTTCTAGATACCATGATAGAGAGTTTACTGACGTCTTTCTTTCTAGACGGTTTCTTCGACGCAGGCATGCTCCTCCAAGCCCTTAAGGCCCGCGGCGACGCATTCGATTCCGGCGAGACGAAGGCTTCCGAGCGTGCTGCCGCTAACGCGAGAAGGAGGGAAGTAGGGAAGAAATTACGGCTCGCCGAGTACTGATTTGTATGCAAGGAATTTTTTATGCGTTAAGCGTCTCACAGAAAATGTATTTTATTTATGTTTTTTATGAGTTTGGATTATTTATGATGAATGTTCGAGATACCATGAGATTGTTGAATTGTATGAATTTTGAAGGAAACTCTTTTCCGTCTTCTGTCGACCAGTTTTGGCGATTTGGGTATTACTATGGCATGATACATTGTCCCACAAGTTACAGACAGAGTATATGTTAGTGCTTTTAGGTCTTGGGTTGTATTGGCTAAATCACGATTTACTATTCTCCGTCAAGCCACTTTCGTGTACACGAAAAGTCCATACGATGTCAAAGACTCCTATCAGGGATAAGATCAAAGGTATATTAAACGCAAGAACCACGCTCCTTTCTTTCATCATATTAATGCCCCCATCCCAAGACAATCAAGGATGCCTTCAAACTCCGGAACTCGATGCATCCAACCCAATATGTCCGCATATCTAGCTATCATCTATGCTAGTGTAGTAGATAGAATACTTGATATGCCGGCTGCGAGAGTATATATAAAAAGCCTCCCATCTGACTCGTGCGTAAATACATATCTCTATTCATATCTCAGTACCTCCTCTATCAGACAGACAGACATCTACTAGTATAAGCTGAACAGACAATTGTTTCTTCTTGTTTTCTGGTTCTAGTCAAATATTATGCCATCTCATGGAATTGGCCGCGGTGATTCGAGTTATAATCCCTTTCACCGACGACGTTCCCACCAGCCTCGTGGACGGTAGGGGGAACGTTCGGCGAACCCGGATGGCCTGATTGGGGGCCCCAGTTCGAGTTGAGCGTCGTGGTCGGGCTATGAGGCTGCGTGCTATATCTAGGATCGGACATCTGCGAGACAGGGCTCGTCGAGTCGTGGCGGTCTGGCACGCCTGTTGGGGTGAGACCGACGAATCCGGTGGGTTTCTGCTCGCCCGTGGGATAATAGCCTTGCGGCGGGGGAGTCTGTTGCTGGTATGGTTGTTGGCCGTAGGGCGCGTTGTATCCTTGAGGAGGGTATCCGGCGGCGCCATTTGGTGGCGGGGACATACCGCCCGCTCCCGCTGTCTGCTGCATTGGCTGTCCGGGAGTGGCGGCGTTCTTCTTGTTGTGGCGGACGATGAGGAATATGGCGAGGCCGATGAGGGCGAGACCTCCTACGCCGCCTACGACACCACCGACGATGGGGGCAATGGGCGTAGACGATTGCTTTTGGGCGGGAGGGTTGTCATTGTTGGTATTGCCGCCACTGCCGTTGTTGCCACTACCACCACCACCACCACCACCAGAGGTCTGGGTATTTGATGGAGCAGCTTTCGAAGTGATGGAAAGGCCAAACGATCCATCGTCAGTGGCGCTGTTGAAACCAGTATTGCCAGTTCCAGATGCTGTCGGGGTTATGATGAACTGTTGCCAAGTTTTGGCACCAGTCTCCCCACTGTATGTCGTATAGAGCTGCTGAGGCGTCGAGATATTATATGAATTGCAGTAGAAATCTATGATGCCGCTGTAGAATGTTTCCGTATTACAGAAGGAAGCAGTTGTCTCGGTGCTGTGATAACGTAAGTAGACGTCCTTCGATATGATTGTTCTCAACATACCACTTGAGAGTAAAAGTGTCCTGGAGACATCCATTATCACAGGCGCTTTGCGAGTACACTTGGTTGTAGTCTAGACATGTTGCACGGAGACCGCAATTATCGCCCTGACAGCAGCCAGCTCGGCCAAAATCTTCCTGGATTATAAAAGCGCACGTGTAATCATTATTGCAGGTAACAGCAGCACCTTCAAAGGATAATCAGCATGGATCGGCATAACAAGAATAACACGACCTTACCGGGCCTCCCAGATACATAACCGCAAGTATTGTCTGGTGCAATGAGAACAGTCTGATCCCCTGTGGCTCTCTTGAATAGTTCTAAGCTAGGAGCTTGTGTGATTTCTGGGAAATTGAAAGTAGGAACTGGGATGACGGCGCCTGTTGCTCGGGCTGGCTTCCCATCGAAGGCAAGCGCTCGGACGGCGGTAGCAAGTGTTGCGGTGGCTAGGAACCTCGACATGATGTCTTTATCTCTTGTGGTCGAGTCTCTCTATTGTTTTATCTATGGCCCGCCCAACAGAGCAAATAGGACAGTCACTTGCAACCAAGAACGCGTCGACAAAAAAGAGGAAGAGGGGCAAGAAGGGCCAAACGTTGGAGGTATACGTGGGCTGCGTATGTTTAAGAGACAGCTTGAGTGAGACCCTGATCTCGCTAGCTCTCATAAGGCAGCCCACCGAAGCCAAGGCGTATTTCATCTCATCTTTAGCCCGCGATGAGCTGGTGGCGCCCTAGGCCTGGATTCACGGCGTCCAGCTCGTAGCCCTAACGGGCTTGGCTACTTTCCATTTACGAAGTGAATCACTGGAGAGGAGATTGCGGGTCAAGCATCATGGGCCGATGGTAACCAATGGCGACTGAGGTGTCGTGGGCGACTTGCAGGAGCTGAACATATTAATGGGCCGCTAAGACATTATTGAGGATAGAGTTGCCACGAGATCGTGGATGTGCGGCTCTGGGGTTCGGAACAGTCTGCATAAGCCAGATGGAGGGTCCAGACCGCCATCATTCATATTTTGGTGTATGCTCCAAGTTTCACTGCCGTCTCCTGTCAGCATTTCAATCATAAGAGCGGGATTGATTGAATACCTAGATATTCAGGCATAAAAAGCGTCAACAAATCGAGAGCCATGGGGTGACCAACATCGGTGGCTGCTAATGCGGTGCGGCTGAAGACAACCCCAGTAGTGGTGCTACCGCACTCACACTAACTAGACTAGGGAGGGAGAGACATGGCAGAAATAAGACGGAACAACTTCAGCTTGTGTGCCCATCTCATCTCGCACATTTTAGCTGGTGCTGAAAAAGGGAAGAGTGCCCAGACCCTCTCTCCAAGACCTCGGTGAACGAATTCGGAACGAATGGTCATAGTTGGTTACCCAATTTACCCAGCTCACCAACAAAAAGGGTGTAAATAGGCGAAGCATGGAGAGAAGTGCCATCCGTTGTATCAAAAGATGCCATCCCTTAGCTTGTTCTACTGTCTCTTTATAAGTATGAGTAGGTGTAGGTCGTGCAGATACGATCCGATGCTGAACTGCAGGACGCGGCGTGTCTCAGCTTCTGGCTCATTTGAGCAACTCGAAATTATATGAGCTGATGTAATCATGCGAGAATCACAACTATGAGAGCTGCCGGGCTATTTTTGGCTTTTCAACTGGAGGCGGTTATTGATATTGTGAAAATTGTAGGTATAAGTTTGGTATACGTACTTAGGCACTGTAGCAGTGTACAAACATAAGCCAAACTGCTCCGTAAGGCATCTTGATACACACTGTCCCTTATAGATCACCCTGAATTTCTGTCACAGCTGACAGCAGGCGGCAAACTCACAACCTCATATCAAGCCCCCAAGCCCCAAGCCCCAAGCCTCAACATTCAACTACTGCAGCAGTGGTAATGAAGGAGATCTTTGGCGCATGAACAGAGGCTGGGTAGATAAAACACGAACTTTACGGACAACCTCGCTTGTCAAGTTCCGTCCCGTCCCTTCCGAGGCGCTCCCGGGCTCGGCACGGCGAACCCGCAGATGCAGCAGCGCTCATGACCGACCTGTCCCAGGTCCTGCCCGACTTTCCTGTCGCCCAGTATGCGCGTCTGCTGCCCGCCATCGAGAAGAACCAGCTGACCGTCACGGATCTGCTCACTCTCGATCTGCCTGACATCGGAAAGCGCACTCAGCTGCCGCTGCTGGACGTCAAGCGGCTGTGCAATGCTATACTAGCTGCCCTGCACGCCGACCTCGGTGTGAGCGCCACGGATGAGGGCGACGGGAAACAGAAGCAGAATGAGGCCAAGAAGAACGAGGCCCAGCCGAAGAAGCACTCTGGAAAGAAGGATGGTTCTCTAAGGCAGACCGGTACGGAGCTCTTAGCACGTCCATGGCGCACCATCAGCACTCTCGACGCCTCATTGGATGCAGCTCTCGGAGGCGGCGTCCCGAAAGGCTACATCACAGAAATCACAGGCGAGAGCGGCGCGGGCAAGACGCAATTCCTGCTCACGCTGCTCCTATCCGTGCAACTCCCACCACCGCACGGACTGGGACGGCCCGCGCTGTACATATCGACAGAAGCAGCGCTGTCCACAAAGCGACTATCTCAGATTCTGGCCCAGAACCCATTCTTCCGCACCCTCGATGCAGACATAGCCAGACCGTCCCTCGACCGCGTCATCAGCACCGTGACGCCGGACCTCGAGTCGCAGGACCATATCCTCACCTACCAGGTCCCCGTGGAAGTAGCGCGGCGGAACGTGGGCCTGATCGTCCTGGACTCGGTGGCCGCTAACTACCGAGCCGAGTTCGACCGCGGCAGCGGCGGCTCTAACATGGCTGCGCGCAGCGCCGAGCTCGTGCGTCTCGGCCACCTCCTGCGGGAACTCGCGCGGAAGCACGACCTGGCCGTCGTTGTGGCGAACCAAGTAGCAGACCGCTTCTCGGGAACCAATCCATTCGCCTATCCATCCTCGCACTCGCAGCCGTATTCGTCCGCTATTAAGAACGGTGGAAGTAGCGCTCGACCATCGACTTTGACGCAGCACCGGGGCCTCGGCGCCATGTCGCAGGAGAGTCCCCTAGCATCTCGCAGCCGAAACGTAAATCCAAACAACGCGGCCGCAATCCAAGACGTGGAGCCCTCCAGCAGCACTGCCGATATCGTGGTGCGCTCCAGCATGCCGGAGCCGCCACCCGAGGACTTCGTCCCCGCCGCCCCGGCCGCGCTCTCTCTCGATCACCAGCAGCGCTGGTTCACGGGGTGGGGCGACGACCCTTACCAGCATCTCAACGAGACGCTGAAGACGCCCAGTCTGGGACTCGTCTGGTCAACGCAGATCGCGGCGCGCATCGCGCTGTTTCGTCGCCCTGCTTATGGGCGGAAGGTTGTTGTTGGGGGTGATGATGATGCTAATGATGCCGACGATGAGACTGCTGCGAGTGTGGGACCCTACATCAAGTCCTGGCGCAGGTGGATGAAGGTCGTCTTTGCGCCCCATGTCCCTGGTACTGGGACTGGACTTGAGGGCGCTGTCGAGTTCGAGGTCGTGGCTGGTGGGTTGAAGGGGGTGGAGCGGGCGAAGAGCAAGAAAGCGAAGAATGTGAGTGATTGAATGTAGTGATACGATTATATGGCGAACGATCGTTCTTGATAGAGAAGCGTTTCATACGTCAACATACAGCTGGCAATGCTCGCCGGAAGGAACAAGAATATCCACAGAGCCCGAGTAAGATTGTAATGGCAGGATTAATAGATACACTAATTTCACATATTATTTCATCGTGATTTGGTATCGATGCAAGCAATTTTGTCTCGAAAAGCTTTTTGATATCTGATTTTGAAGCAAAATAGACTACTTAATACACTCTAGCCACTCCACGCTTGAATGTATGCGATGATATCTGATTCAGAGAAACGCCTTCCAATGCCGAAAACAGACGCCAACCATATTTACATCAATCGACACATCACCTCGGATGAGGGAACTCGTCTTCCAATTGCAGTCGTACACCCACATTCATACTGATCAATTCCTGCACTAGCAGCTTCGCAGCGTAAGGCATCGTCATCTTCGCAACCTGCTGACTAGACTTGCACGTGTTGCAGTAGCCCTTGGATCCGAAGAGACCGCACCGCTGACAGACGTCAAGAATGACAGCGTCCGAGCTCGTCATGAGACGCTCGAGGAGGAGCTGCGAGGCGCCGTAGGCGACAAGACAATCGCGCTCCATTTCTCCCAGACGCAGACCGCCGTCCCGCGATCTTCCTTCCGTGGGCTGACGCGTGAGGATGGCGCGGGGTCCGCGCGAGCGCGAATGCATCTTGTCTTGCACCATGTGCTTCAGCCGCTGGTAGTAGATGGGGCCATTGAAGATGTAGGCTTGCAGGGGCTCGCCCGTAATCCCCGAGGTGAAATAATCCTTGCCTTCCCACGAGAAACCAGCATCAACCAGCTCCGCGCTCATCGCTTCCAGGGGATGCGAACGGAAAGCGTCTCCATAACCGTAGTCTTTCCGTCCTTTGATGACGGATGCCTTGCCCGTGAGACATTCTAGTAGCTTCCCGACTGTCATACGTGAGGGGAAACCATGGGGGTTCATGATAATGTCAGGAACTATTCCTGCGTCTGAGAATGGCAAGTCTTCTTGATCTACGATAATACCGACCACACCCTTCTGTCCGTGACGAGACGAAAACTTGTCGCCTATCTCGGGCCGTCGGGTTTGCCTCGTTTGAACTTTGATAAGTTGGGTCTCTCTGTCCGTTTGGGTGATCATGACCTTGTCGATATAGGCAGGGTCTGCAGCTTTGTACGTAATAGGAGTTTCGCGGAAAGCTTCCACTCTACGTTCCATTCCTATAGTTGAGCTGGTAGTGTCCTGAGGGCTCTCTTTCTTGATCATGACCTGGCCTGATTCTACCATCCAGCCGACGTCTGCGAGACCGTCCTTAGATAGAGCCTTGTTCTTATCGAGTTCCGGATCTTTATCTCCAATGCGTTCGCGGCTCCCATTAGGGTACCTTTGAAGATCAGCCGCATACTTCTTAAACACTTGGGCCCGCCCGAAGCCACGGTCGAGGGACGCTTTGTTGAGTACAAGAGCATCTTCGATATCATACCCAGAGTAGGACATGACAACGACAGTAGCGTTCTGGCCAGCAGGCAATTTGTCGTAGTGAATAAGCTCTATCGTCTTGCTGATCACCATCGGTCGCTGAGGATATACCATAGTCAAGAGGAGGGTGTCAATGCGGTTGAATTGGTTGTAAGCAATGGCTCCAATCGCTTGTTTACCCATAGCACATTGATACGTATTTCGCGGTGATTGGTTGTGATGTGGGAAGGGGATAAGACCAGCAACGGCTCCAAGCAATGTAAAAGGTTCGATCTCGAGGTGGGTAGTCGCTTTAGTTATATCTTTCTCAGTACCGGCAATGAGAGTGTCGTTCTCTTCATTCGCGTCGAGGTATTCGACGACACCGTTTCGTAGGAAGTCGTCAAATGTAATTTTCTCAGCTTGTAACATCCTCAGCTGGCTCTCCTTTATCCTTGATTTTCCATTTTTAACGATGATATATGGTCGGCAAATCCGGCCTTCGTCAGTAGCGATATGCACGGCCGACAGATTTTCGTTGACATTGATACTCACGAAGGGAGATATCCAGCCCCGTCGTCGCATAGTACGGAAATTAGCGGCGAATTTCTTGGGAAATCGAGTAATAGCGAATGGAGTTCCGTTGATGTGTACTATGTAGGTGCCTTTCTTTTGCATCTCTGCGCCGGAGAAGTTTCTCAGAGGTTGCGCCGGAGGATCCAAAGTGAAAGCCCATCTCTTGATGGGTGTTTCATCAGCATCAGTGGTGATGTGTGTCATCAGTGCTAAGTTTTTGACGAGACCGCACGCTTCACCTTCAGGGGTATCAGATGGACAGAGCATACCCCATTGTGACGGCTGAAGGGCACGAGGACCGCTGACTTTGCGGGTCTTCTCGAACTGACTGCTGATACGAGTCATCATTCCAAGTGCAGCTATATAGCTAAGTCTGCTCAGAACATGGGTGACACCGGCTCGATTCATCCTAAATCGTTGGACTGTCCAGTTTCCTGTTTGTATTGCACGATTCAGCCCTTCCGTGATATGCTTTCCCTGCGCACCAATTTGCAGGAGAGGGTCTGCTGGAATGGCACGATGCTGCTTCTTAAGAGTGTTCTCGATGTTGAATTTGAGTGAACTCAAAAAGTTCTTGAACAAATCTTCGAAGAGTAGTGATAGAAGCTGGCCTGCAAGTTCGAAACGTTTATTTCCTACGAAATCCCGATCGTCGACCAGCTTCGGGTTGTGGCGGACCATCAAGACTCGTCGTGTCATCATGGCCACATAGACAGCCTTAGGGTAGAAGTCCAAGCCCTCGACCGGAATATGCGCAATGACAATGTTTGCTAGAGCATCAAGCCCCTCTTCAATGACACTGCGACGTGGTTGTGGGGGGCCTCCTCTGGCTGGGCGTCCTTTCATACCCATCTTGACTCTCGCGCCAATGTATTCGAGTGCCTGTTGCTGGGTGAAGACCTCTGCTACCACGGCTTCGGAGAAGTTGATCTCGAAATCGTCTTGATACCGGGCGTCGGAGCCGGTAACCAGCTGCATTATTTCGAAATCGGTGAGACCGCCAAGGGCCTTGAGGATGATGACAATTGGTATCGGCTCGGCCAGAACGTTGTGTTGGAGATTAATGCGCTCCTTCTTGAGAGTAACGTACGTCTTAGACTTCCTTTCGTGTGTAGAACTCGTGACGGATGCAGTAATGATATTGTTCTTTTCGTCGGCTTCGATGATGACACGATTCTTGCTAAGCTGCTCCTGAATGAGAATAACCTTTTCCGTTCCCCGCACGATGAAGTATCCGCCTGGGTCGAGGGGACACTCGTTCATGATCTCCATCTTGGCATTGTTGGCTCCATACAAGTGACACTTGTTGCTTCGGAGCATGACAGGCATGCGGGCGAGCTCGACGTTGCGGCGGATGATCTTCTGCCTCTCTCGGGTGTATGCGACATCGACGAGAATGCGCGCAGAGTAGGTGGCATCTCTCAGGCGGCACTCTTGGGGAGTGACCTTGGGGTTGGTGGTAGATCCATTCTGGCCGACGCTCTCCGGGCTCTCGACCCTGATGTCAAGGAACTCGACCCAGAAACTGCTGTCGACGTCGCTTTTGACAATTCGATTGGCCCTCACAATTTCCTTGATCTCATGGTCAACGAAGTAATTGTACGAATCGATGTGTCTGGAAACTGGTCAGCAGCTTGGTACTTTGATGAGACAAAATGACATACTGCTTCACGAGACCTGGAGCCGACATCATGGTTAGCTATGGTGCGCGTATGCGTATTGGGAGAGGATCTACACACCTTTCACCTTCAAGAAGGCGGGGAGCAGCTGATTCTTGTCTTCCACGGCAGAGATTGGATCTGTCAATTTCTTGCCATTGTAGAAGGGTTTGGTGAGCGCCTCGAAGCCATCGTCGATGAAGGGCATCGTGACAACGAGCTTGCCGAACCGTGGCAACCGCTGCTGCTAGTGGGAGGGAAGAATCCCGAGATGACTCGTCGCGATGAGCAATGTCTTGTCCCCCACCATTGGGCGCAAGGGTGCCAGGATATTTTCCGGGTATCACCTTATCGATAAAAAGGAGGCTCAAAATTTAAGGTTATCGCACGAGCATTACTGCAGTAAAGACAATTGCATAGGCGCCCCGATAAATTAATGTTCGGGGTAGTGGACCCCTCCGACCACCTTCCACTCAGGCTTGTCAAATTACCATTTCGGTGCTGTATTAAACGATCTTGTAATTAGAATTAGTCACAATGACCACATAGCATATACAACTTCAAAATTTAGGAATTCATACAGACCAGTCAAATTCATAGGGATTCAGCCGTATCTTTTTTCCTTTCCGCGATTCGTAGGGCTGGTTGAATTCAGGCGATCGTTAGAGACTTGGCTAGTCGTATGAGTCTAGACTTGCTGTCTATCCACCTGTATAAATACTTCAGGTGGAACGTTGCGTGCCGTTTATCCGTGTGGCTTTTCAAATAGTCTGGGGTGAGATGCAAGAAATGGACAGATGCTTGAAAACTTAGCGAAGCAGCCTTGTTCGTCGGGAACTCAAACACCTACTCACTTGTGCAATTATCATCGGAGCGCGAGATAAGCTACCGTATTAGGTAAGTAGTATTGTTAGGATTCGATTAGTCAAGCACAATGCACGCTAACATGCTTTTGATCTGGAAAATGACTTCACTTGGAGTCTCTACGGTCCCGGATTTCTTGGCTGTGTTTTTTCAGTCTGAGATTGTTGAGGCAAGTGGCCAATATACTTACTTGCCGTCTTGTCTCTGGCTCTTCCGCTATTAAGCTATTAAGCCAAGGCAGCCAGTGGACATCTCTATCACTCTACTCAACGTGGACTTGAACTAACGTAGCAGCCCCTCTTTACCCCTCCATCATCCCTCATTGCCCCTCCTTTTGCAGCTCACCACTTGCAGCTGCTCTGCATATCTGCTGCAGGACTATAATGTTGCGCTGGCACCGGAATCCTTGTCATCGGACCTGTCAGGTCGCCTCAATAGTCCTTGCCCACAGTAGGATCCATTTGGACCAGGCCATAACTGGGTGGGCCAGCTGCCAAATGCAACGCTCGGTCATATATGGACGAAGCGGGTGGTTGTTGTTCGCTATGACTCCAAAGGATTGTTTCTGGGCAGAGGGCTACTGAGAAGTTATTAGTGCAGGTAGTTGGAGACCGTCCAATACACTCTGACATTTACTATCGTAATGCTTTATTGGCACATCTCGTCTAATTCCTGCAGTGATTGAATTACAAGGGTGTTTTTAGTATGAACCCAGACTCTAAGCTTTATATCTCCCACAATTTCGAGAAGACGCATGAAGATGGAGATCGGGGTATACTTCGAGCTATTCACTAATGTGGATTGCAGATGGGAGCATACTGCAAATGGGATCCGACTCGGCGCGGTTAGTTGAAGCTGAGGTGAGAGCGGGCTCACCTTGTTTGAAGTTGGAGGAGATAGCATGTCATGGCTGGGCAAAAGTCGGTGAGAGTGAGCCGCACAAGTACTCACAAGGTTACTAATCAACAGACTGAAACTCTGACGACATCGTTAATATATTTAGCCCTAGAAGCCCACTCTGACTTGTGACCAGTGAGTTGACAGCGACAAACTTGCCTCTCTATTGCCGATATTGCCACCGAAGGGACCATGTTCCTATCTCGGACTGTCAGGCATAGTGTGTTGGTATGTTCAGATTATTACGCCATGCGAACCGGGACCTGTAGTAACAATCTGCTGGCGCGGGGGTCTATCTGTGGTACATGGACAAATACCCAGTACCCACAGGGATTCTAGTACTCAAGCTCCATTACTTACAGTACCCTGGAGGCTGTTCACATGGCGTGAGCGGGGAAGACTTATGTAGTATGACGATATTGAATTCTAGGATTAGATAGTCTCAAAGTGGCTTGTCCGACCTGGCTCACCCTGACAAGGTCCTTATGGGTATCTCTGGTGGTTAGAGCAAGTACCTACTTCACGGACTGCGTGAACAAGGCTAAACCGTCTGCCGAAATAAGCGGGAAGACCCTGAATTAAATTTCCAGTTAAGCCAGTCAAAACGGTACCACCTCATAAATGAGATCGCGTGTGTAACTACTGTACGCCATGGAGAGGGGAGAGGGGTGGGGCCATGCAGAACCATACATAGGTACCCAAGTTGATCACTTGTTGGACATTTGGTTGAATGGTTAGTTGGGCAGATCCGGTGCTAGATTTGGTACATGTATGTAGGTAGTATATTTATATTGAGCATGGGGCAAATTAGGTGAATACGTAGTAACATAATTTGACCCTATCTAAAGTTTGAACTTACAAGATTTGAACGAAATCATCACCATTTCACTTTCCAGGTATTATTCACCACCCCCATTGTCGTTGGGCATCTGAGATGATCTCGCAGATAAACGCGTGCCGCCTGCGGGGACAACCTCTTTCGAGTCGAACTCACAGAAAGAGAAAGATTAGCGCTCAAGGTCTAGACGCCAACTTGGTGGCGCAAGTTGGCGCCCTTCAAAGGAACAGGTCTACAGCCTATTAGACACGGGCAAGCGTGAGACTAGCTTGATGGTGAGAGAGTTCGCTCGTTCTAACTAAGCTAGCTCACATGGCCGTACATATGGTAGTCTAAACTAAGGCTATCAGCCGTTGGTTTTTGGAGAGGGGAGCAGCATACGTATATGTAGTGTACCGCCTGCTGTACGAATTCGTACCTTCCCAGGTAATCCTAGTTCCAACCAGAGTCGAGGTTGACATATCACAGAAAGGTAAAATATTGGCCTGGTATTCTATGCGCAAGAGTTGAAGAATTATTCCATGTCCGATCGCGGGAATACCACAAAGGAAAGAAGAATGGAAGACCCCTACCGCATATTGTTGGACGACGTTGTTCGGTACTCTGCACGTACAGCTGTACAGCAGCACAGCATGCCAGCAGTGACACCACCAGTACTACGGTACCTACTACCTTACTAAGTACATACATAATGTGTGTACGGTACCACGTATTAACCCAAAGGGGCAGCAGATTTCGTGCAGATAGTTCGGGAGCTCCCCGCACTAATGGGCGCGCTTATCTACGCTAAATGCGCAGGGCCTCCTGGTAATTGGTGAGGTCAAGCTGGGGCTAGGTAGGGTATTGTATTGCATATTTTTTTCCTCTCACCGCTCCCTAGTGTCGCAGTTTTATTCCGCCCAAACCGGCTACAAGAGTCAGTGAATCCCTACGCAGCCCAGTATAAGTAGAAGCGGACCGTATGCCACCTACGAGTAAAAGAAAGAATTAAGAAAAAGCAAGGAACAAACGAGTCATGCCTAAAATGCTTGTCAAGCCATCCAACTTGAGAGCTGGAACCAGCCCTCCAATTAAAGTTCAGAGTTTATTGTGCCTAACACCCAGCTGTTTGGAGAGTTCAAGGCGGGCAAGTCCACTAGCACGAATGTACCTGGATATGCCCTGAAGCTTACCACCAGACTACGCATAGAGGGGGGTGGGAGAAAGCGGCATAACAAAACAAGTCGCGGCCTTGCGAAACCGTGAATCTTTACTTTACTCAACGGAAAGTCGACAAGGGACGACGGGATCAAGGAGACCAGGTCGACTAATTATATACTTGATTTCACTTTTTAAAGCCAATCAATCGACGACAAGGCTTTGGCTAGCACAGTCACAGTCACAGGCATCCGACTATACTAAATGCGCCGGCACTTGTCGATTCGGCATACTAATTGAGGTCGACAAGAGAAAGACATTCCATATACTACCCGATACTAATTGCCTACGCATGATATAGGTAGGTTACTATGTAAATTTGAAGTAGTAGTATTAGGTGTTCACCGTTACATTCGACTTTCTTCGCATCAACGCACCCCGACACCGCCCTATACGGCGGCACAGCGGCAGCGGAGCAGGGATACCCTAAGACGTTTAGACGGTTGAATTTATATAGGGCCGGATAAGACATAGGACAGTATACTTACCTAAGGGACAGGACACGCAGCAGTTAGTTACCGACTACTACAAAAAAGTAGGTAGGTTACTTACATACATGACATACTACTGGGAGCCTAGGAGCAACCTGCCTTCTCTAAACCCAAACCCAAACCCCCCTTCCAATCCTACCTACATAGTACTACCTGAGGTAGGGTAGGGCACCTAAAGTAGTCAAGCCTGCCGGGTTGCCAGTAACTAACCTCCTTTACCCTGCGCCTCGTCCAGTCCACCTTACTTCCTAGAATTGAAACATCGATCTTCTGCACTTCGCACAACTCCACTCGCTTTTGTTTCTTGTGATTTGCAACCTTTCCCCCTCATGCTGCCGCTCCTGGCTCTCCAGGGCTGCCTTCGCATAGGTGCTGTGCTATAATTGTTATTATCACCAATGTGAGTGACCCGAACCCCGTGAAATTCCTATCCCCATCTTCGTCAGCTCGCCGGCTATTGCGTATCTCCTCCTCTGGGGAGGGGAACGAGCATCGTCAACGGCTCTGGACGGCGCGGTTTGCGTCTCTGATGAGGGGCATGCGGCGGCGACAGCCAGCAGAGGAGCGACGATGTGCGCAATCCAAATTTCGAGCTGTTGCGCTTCCTCTCAGCTCCCAGCCCCTCGCCCAACCGAGGCATATTTGATTTGCCTCGACGACTACATGTGCCGTAGTCGCCGAGTCTATGTAGACAGACAGATGGACTGACGAGCAGCCACGCAGTCTATAGAATCCAAAACGACTGCCGATCTGGGCGTGTACGAAAGACATTCGTGTTGTAACGATAAGAAGTAGAAAAAGATGGACGATTACCGGTTTCGCTCTCAGCAGCAGCAGCAGCAGCAGCAGTCCCCAAGAAACGAAGCGCCAATGAATTCCCTTGTCTCACCGCAGCGAAATGGCAGAATGCCTACGCAACAAGACCCTCGAGCCACCTTACCCCGACGATTCACGACCGACTCGGGGCGTGTACCAACATTGACTTCCATAGCTACCACCCAGGCTCAGGAATATTCTTCGGTCGTGAGTCTTGCCCATACCCTCGGCCGGTGATTTGGATCAACTTGCGATGGTTATCTAGTCTTACCGGTCGGGCGGCATGTTTCAATATGCGAATTGGATGTCTCGCTGTTCTGAAACAGTTAGCTGATCATGTGTAGCTACCTGCTCAACAATATAAAGTCCAACTGGTAAGATCTTACCCCTCAAAAAGCGGTATGAAATCGCAATGTCTTGCCAATCTCCGGATTGAGAGCACTGCGAAAAACATCCGTGAGATTTTGTGGAGTATCGAATGGATGCTGATTGATAATTGCAGTTGGAGAAGAAGAAGCTTGAATATGAAAAACTTCGGGAGCAGAAGCGGCGATTCGAGGCCGAAATGCTGAAGCTAGACCAGCAACAGCGGGAGCTGCAAGAGGACCTAAGACCTGTTTTTGGCTTGACCGGCCATCAGTCAGAGCCGACAACCCCTCCTGAGTATCGGGAGACGAGCACCGGCTTCCCAACCATGTTCTCCAGGCCGAATAGGTACTCCATGTCGAGCCTCGTCTCTCCTCCGGGCTTCTTAAACCGCCCTGGACGGTCTGGCTCGCTCCTCACCTCCCCTCAGTCAAATATGATTCCTTCCCGCTATCAGGATGACCCGTTGTCCTACCGTTCGGTACCAACTACCCGACGGAACAGCGACGATGATGAGAAAGAGGAGGCCCTTCGCCAGGACCCAACCAGTCATCTATCCACAACCGCGTAAGTGTTCAATTCCGTGATATTTGTCGTTTAGGAAACTATTGTATCACCCATGTGACTTTTGGTGTTGGCCCTGTGTATTTCAAGTTGCCCTTGACAGTTCTCCCATAGCCAGATTCCCCATAAGTGGGGATAACAGCTCTTGCCTTGAGAGTGCAGACTGCTTATTTGGATGTTATTCGCGATCAATATCCCTCCTGGTCTAGCGAACATCTTACTAGTCTTGAACGTCTCACACACCTTATGGGAAGAGCTCCATTCAAGATCCAGCAGGTACAAAGTTGTACCTTTTCGACTGATCTTGAGCTTCAACATTCACTCGCCAATTTACCTCGAGAACAATCCAATTGTGCATCCCCAAGCTCTTTAAAGCTATTAGGGCTATCCATTTTTATAACCAAACCTCGAAATTTCCCCCCCACTAACATATCAACCACACCTACTATACCTCGCACTTACAACCACAAGAAACGCTTTCAAACACCTTCCTTCTATCCATTTTGCGAATATACGTACCTCTGCGGCAAGCCCTGGTCTTGCACTTGCGGACGGTTCTGCACTTGCAAGTTCTTGTGCTTTGTAATTCTTCAATCCCCAATCCCCAACTTTACTTACGCTTTGAGTTGCCACATTTTATTGCAACACGCATCCCATCTACAATAGTTACCACCTCTTGTACCTGTTCACATGCAACTTCTTGCGGCGCTGGCACTAATTGAAGTTGGTACACCCATAGCCTTAACAGGTACTCGATGCCTGTAACTCGCAGAGGTAATATCTACGACAACATCGACCAGACCAACACAACCGGATTTCTGTTCAGAGACGACGACTCAACCATGGATTCTGGCAATTACTCCAGCATCGATGCGAGTGAGGATCTTTTCCCTCAGCTCCGTTCTCAGAAGAGTAACCCCAATGTGGTAAGTTATTGCGTCACTTCCTAGATCTTGTGGAAAGCAGCAGCAGCAGACTATTACCCCACGAATGCCCATCTTGTAAACCTACCACTTCACTTCTCCTCTACTCATTTGGTCCTATCTGCGATTGCAAGGGAAAGGACTTCAAGTTGTGTAGTTCGGGCTGCTGCTCACCTTTCCTGTCGCTAAAGTCCTGCCTCTCATCAATGCCACTTGCACAAACCACACAATGAAAATTCCATGAATTCCCCTGCCAATACATCTCATCTTTTGTTCACATTTCGTTCCGCCTCCAGTCAATCAACCCCAATCAGCAGTGATAGTTCTTTCGCGAGATACTAACACATCGCACAGCTGTCTACTTCAACCGCCGCAGTAGACCTAGCTGTTCAGCTCGGAAGTGGTGAAGGAACAACTACGAACGGCTGGGGCAACATCTCTCGCCACCGCCAGCAGCAGAGCCTATCAAACGTTCCTTCTCAGATTGACTCTATGAGTGCCGTGCAGGATACTACTCCCATCGGGTCCCGTCCCTACCGTCATTCTATTGATTTAAACCATCATTACAAAGAGAAGACCGTAGAGAACACGCCCACTACCGCCATATCCCCATCCACCACACAAGTTCTATCCACACCTCCCAAACTGCAGAGCTCATTCTCTGCTAGCGAGATACCAACTGTCAAGACCATGTCTGCCGCTGGAATATCTTCTGCCAATGCTCATGCCCAGCAACACTTCCACAACCACAATGCTAGCATTGGTCGCATTCCTCCTGGTGCCATGAAGCGACACAGCCGCGAGTTGTCTGGAGATAGCCATATTGCTGTCACCCAGGCAGGAGGAGCATTCCCTTCCATTCAATCCCAGCTACAAGCCAATGCACCAGCCTTCGGTCCTATCGCTTCAAGCCAGGCCGCTACTGTCCAGTCTCCTGTTTCTACAGGCAACAACTCAGTAGCGTCGGCTTCTCCGGCCGGTGGCTATCCGTACTACCAAGGATACAACCAGACTGGCCCGAACGGTGGCTATAATATGGGAATGCTAGCAATGGGTATGCAGAACATGAACATGAATGGATATCCACACCAACAGAACTACACCGGCTATGGTGCCGTGTATCAGCCTACTGGTCAGCCTCGCGATTCGCAACAGCGTATCATGCAGCAACGCCGCGCTCAAAATGATGATGGTAAGCCTCAACACTGGCCTCCTGGATTGCTTATCAGCTAACCTGCTTCTCAGCCATGAATCGCTACATAAATCTGCCTCTAGAGCAAGTGGGAGGCACCATCTACGAACTGTGCAAGGATCAGCATGGTTGCCGATACTTGCAAAAGCAGCTTGAGAGCCAGAATCCTGAGCACGTTCATATGATCTGGATGGAGACGAATCAACATGTCGTCGAGCTTATGACGGATCCTTTTGGCAATTATTTGTGCCAAAAGCTCCTGGAATATTGCAATGATGATGAACGTACTGTGCTCATTCAAAACGCCGCTAAGGATATGGTCCGTATCGCGTTGAATCAGCATGGTACTCGCGCTCTGCAGAAGATGATCGAGTTTGTGACTACTTCAATTCACGTTCAAATCATCATTGAAGCCTTGCGCGGCCGAGTCGTGGAGTTGATTCAGGACTTGAACGGAAACCACGTCATTCAGAAATGCCTGAACAAGCTCGGTTCCGCTGATTCTGAATTCATCTTCCGCGCTGTTGGTGAGAACTGCATCGATGTCGGCACTCATCGCCACGGATGCTGCGTTCTACAGCGATGTATCGACCATGCATCTGGTTCTCAGAAAGGCTGGCTAATCTCCCGGATCACGGAGCATGCCCTGCGTCTCGTCCAAGATCCATTTGGCAATTATGTTGTTCAGTACATAATTGACCTGAACGAGCCCAGTTTTACGGAGCCTCTCGCTACAAGATTCCTCGGCAAGATCGGAATGCTTTCTCGCCACAAGTTCAGCTCTAATGTAGTCGAGAAGTGCCTGCGCTGTGCTTCTGACGAAGCCAAAGACAGAATGGTCAGCGAGCTCCTCGTCCCCGGCGAGATGGAGCGCCTGCTCAAAGACTCATTTGGCAACTACGTTGTCCAGACTGCTCTGGAGCATTCATCAGCGCACATGAAGCACCAGCTAGTTGAGGCTATCCGTCCCATGTTACCTGGTATTCGAGGAACCCCATACGGACGACGTCTTGGAGCCAAAATTGGACAGCATGATACTCAGAGTGCCAACAGCAGTGGCCAGACCACTCCATCTGAGTCTACGCAGGGTCAGATTGCGCTCAATGGTAATCAAGGCCGTGCCATGTCGAATCAGTCGATTCTCTCGCCTGGCGTCTACACGAATGGTCTGAATGGGACTCGCGCTCAAATGACCTATCCTACCCCAGCTCATATTACAATGCCGAATCCACAAACCGCTCCCCCGCAGCCCCCTCGCATGAATACCTACCAGACCTACCCTGGCGCGGGAGGCCATCTCGGAAATGGTGATGGCTCTTTCATCTAGAGCACCAACTACCTAAAATCACTATTGTAACGGTACGATACACGATCTCAGATGACATGTACCATTGGCGGCTTTCTATTTCTCTGGGTTTTAATGGCCTTTGATAGCATGAATGGATGCTCTCTACGACCTTGACGACCTTTCCTTGATGACACTATAGTCTTCTTCTACTTTGGGCACTGAATCATTCATGCCATTGACATGCACCACGGAGCTAGCTCATTAGCAGCTACCATTTCAAGGGCTGCTCTGTATATTAGTCGCGCCGTGGTGCATGACACCTTATTGCTTCAGCCACTCGTGCTGCTGAGATGTTGGGAAATAGCCCCCGTCATTAACAACGCCCCCTACCCCGCAAGGTGTTTCTCAGGCTACTTCATGTACTTGGATCCCAGCCCGATCTCGACATAGACTTCCTTTTATCTAGGCTTCTTTCTTACGGCTTTCTTTCGCACAACAAATCCCCCCTTATGCAGCCTGTCCCTTGGTCAGCTCGCATCAAAGCTCCTGAGCCAACAGAGAGTTCCACCATCATGGCGCTTCTTCGACAAAGCTGACAAGGTACTCGGAGGAATACGAATGGTGGTTTTGTAACATCGCTCAATGATGTGCTCGGCTCGAATCGGGGAGAAGAAAACTTCTCTAGCCATTATATCATACGTTATCGACGTTTTTAACAGTGGTGGCATCGATTCATGGGCATGAGCACTCGGTAATGATGGGCTGGAAGTGGTACAGCCTTCTGCAATGCTGAGGAGGACTTGGTGCATTGTGTTATTTGATTCTCAAACATTTTTTGTTCACGACATCTTCCCTTGCGATAGTCTTCTTCAATTCATGTATGTGGCGGATCTTTGCGAACTTGGCATTGGACGCTTTTCACGCAATGATGCGCTTACCCGGAAGATTTCTCGGTAAAAAGATCTGACTCGCTATATTGGCAGATAGGTTAATCAACCAATAAAGTACACTGTATTCCCCGTGACTCTTCTAGTAGTGGCCGAACCATGTCTCGTCTATGATGTCTTTTGGATATATCTGCCTGATATCATTTCCGTCGGGCGTAGTTAGGTCAACCAGGCCACTTTCAACGCCAATCATGAAGTAAAGTACAGTGTGAATGAGAATCCAATTCAATGCTAGACACCTGTATTGGTAGGCTCTAGAAATATTTATTATGTGAATGATAGTGAGTCTACTAACAAACCTATAAATACAGGTACATGCCGAAGCAGACAAAATAATATTGAGTGGTCACGGATTATAGAGTAGATCACCATTCACAAACTGACTTGGGCGAATTTCCAAGCCATTCCCTCGACCACTATTGTAGGACGTCACTAGGAAGACTGGGCTTGCACGGTGGAATGTTTCACAATAAACAGGACTAGATCAGACTACCTAATCGTGAGGAACTTTGCGTAACTACTGTGGTAGGTAGTGCTTGATAGACCCTGCGGTTGGTCATACTTCTGCCGCGCGGTTTCTGACGAAGTAGTGTCACGGCAGAGAAGTACGATGAGCTCGGGATATGGAATCCGTGACTCTATACGTAGTCACTGAACGCGAGTCCCATGCCTCTGATGGTCCACGGAGGACTTTAGGTAGTCGTGATACATGAAGTAGGTGGGATGCTGTTCGACCGACCAGATTCTGCGTACGGGTATTGGTACCGCGTAGGGTTTGATCGATGAGAACAAGCTCTTAGGACTGTACTAGGATATCAATGAGAGAATATCACTAGATCGGGACCGGGGACTAAAAGCTGTTCGTGAGTCGGGGCTTGAAGTCAGACGAAATTCGAGCGTAGCCACTCTGTTTGTCACGAGGCGAATGGAATCCTCTCGCAGTAGATACCACAGTGGTAGGTCAACTTGGGACATCGAAAATCATACAGCAGCGAGTCTACCTACGTCCCTTTATGCTCGAAGATACGATATATCTCTCGTAACCGCAGCACGGAGTTATGGGTAGTCATCATAACGAACAGACTTCGCGTCGCGCCGAGTTATTCTTGACTCTCATTTCTTTCGCTATAATATGGCATCAATTTGTGAGGTTTGTGGTGCTGTATACTACACGGTGCCCCTCGTGGTTGGATCGACTGCGCATAGACTTAATCATCAGGCACCCGACACACTGGCCTGCATGTTCCTTAGATTTTAACCAAGCGGCATGGGCTCTCCCTCATATGAGCATAACGCTTCACGGCCCAGGATTGTTCTGAATGTAGAGACGGTGAAGTGGGAAGTTGCTCTACCTATTAATTGGACTTCTAGGACCATACTAATACCATCTTAGTCTAGACGAGCAACAAAGGTATTAAAAAAAAAAAAAAAAAAAACCTAAGTGGAATAAGTATGCGACTACCCTCCGTAATGCTGGATTGACCCCTAAAGATTTTGAAGTTCATATAACACCGTTGAACATATTGCCTACGTAGTGCATACACAGGAACAAGATATAGAGAAGCGGACTGACGAATCGGAATATAAAATAAAAACGGATATACCTGATGTTGAGACAGCGTGAGTGTTATCTCCTCCCACGCAACTCTTTCATGAGAAACTCGAGCAAAAGCTCGATTGAGGCACCTATCCGCCTATCAAGCCCTCTCAGACCGTGAGTCCTACCTCGAAGAAGCGAAACAACTAAAAAAAAACTAGACTCGGTAAGGGCGTCGATATGGTTCACAACGCGAAGCAAGATAGTACTCGTCCAGAAGACTAAGATCGCACTAAATCATTGATTAAATTCACAGCAAGACAGCTCCAACACTTCAACGCTCTCCTTTTCCAACTCGGGCTATCTCTCGTTCTCAGAAGACCTAAGCAGGGAAGGGATTAAGTGTCTGATTTTCGTTCTCTAGAATGGCTTGGTTGATTCCCAAATATGGGCAGGTTGCATTGAACTTTCTGCTGGCCCTTTATACATCTGCATTCATTCTTCTTGCCTCTGCTCACCTGTCGCTCAACGTTCGACCTAAAGAGGTGATTGGCATAGAGGCGTTTTGCGGTCCTTGGGATGAATAGATCAACATTCTGTGTACTGGAGGTTGACTGAGCTCCTTACCAAACTGCTACTCCATTCGAAGACAATTTACGAGCCAATACGCCTACATGGTTGAGCGAAAGTACACACGGGCAAATGACAGGCTGAGAAATCTCAGTAGATTATTTATCAAACGAAATGATATCACAAGTCAAAAAAACGCAGCATAATAGCGTAGCAAGGAAAACTTTTTGTTCCTTCTCTCACTAAGTAGGGTAACTCCAGGCATAATTCATGAGCCGGACGCATGCCCTATTGACCGTGAAGCAAGACCTCACTCCATCCCAAATCATGAACCAAGTTTTCATCCCCCTAATCGTAACCGCACCCACTGCCTCAAGCAGCAGAATACGTTTATCGGTAACGCCAGAGAGAGAGGGTGTTGTGCCTCTTCCAGGTCTTTCTGCGGCCAGCCTTGGTCTTGTTGTAGCGGTGGCCCTTGTTGAGACCACGGGACTTCTTGCCGGTGGCGGTGAGACCGCGGGACTCGCGGTGCTTGTGGACGGGGTTGACGATCCAGTTGATGCGGGGATCCTGGCGGATGGCCCTGTGCTGGGGGTCGACGAGGATGACCTCGTAGTACTTGTAGGTGGAGTCCTGGTTGATCCAGTACGAGTTGAGAACGCGCAAGTTGGCGCAGCGGCGGCCGACACGCTCCTCAGCGGTGGCCTTGAGCGATCGCTGGTACTTGAGCTGGTTCACACCCTGGTTGGTGGGCTTGCCTGTAGTGCGGATCGTGGTCAGCGGCACGTCTCGAGCAACATCTGATCTCTAGTCGACTTACCGTAGGTGGCACCCTTGGGCACGGGGCGCTTGCGACCACCGCGGCGCACACGCACACGGTAGATGACATAGCCCTGCTTGGCCTTGTATCCGAGGCGGCGGGCCTTGTCGGGGCGCGAAGGGCGAGAGGCGCGGTGGATGACGTTCAATTGACGGAGCTATATTAATGCACTCTCAGCTAATGTTCAACGAGTGTATAGCAAAGACACGTTCTCGCGAGAGAGAAGACAGCGTCCACAGGAATCCACAGCATCCACATCCACGTCTCGGGGCTCGATTGTAGATATAATTGTGTGCGTGTGTGCGCTTGTTCGCGCCGTCTTCCGTGTCGGACAAGGTTCGGAGGTTTCAACATACTTCCCAGCAGCGGACTCGGGAGAGGAAGAGCAGGACATCAGACTGCTTCTTCTTCTGAAGCTCTTCGACGTACTTGAGGGCACCCATCTTGACTGTGGCAGGGACAGGTAATGTTAGCAGCACGCACACACGGAACACCCAGATATAGATGTTAAATAGAAATGCGAGTGAAACAAGGATTGCCGACGTACCAGGTTGGGAATTGAGGCCTGCAACAATGGATGGTCGAGGGTCGTGTGGTGGTCGTGATGAGAGAGGAATGGAAAATCTCCAAATCAATCAGTCAGAAATTTGGTGGTGGAGGGGATTGTGTGGGCGGTTATGCTGGAAAAATTAAGCGATTGTGCGCTAAAGCGCAATTTAGTATAGCGGATGTGGGCTTAGTACTCACCAGCCACACACCCTAGGTACTAATATGTGGCTGTGAAGGTCCATTGAGAATTCCGATGGTAACATTGTAATAGAGGTACCTAGGTATTAACCTTGCTTCGCATCCTCTTATCTGCTAGCGACGGTGGACTACAGAATATGATAGCTTAGTATATTGTTGCAAATGATCAAGATCTTCTCAACCCAACATAAATCATTGCCCCTGTCTCTCTGGCTGCACCGTTCTTGCCATGGCTGAGAAATGCTTTAATTGTTCTTCGGCGACTTGGCCCCATGTCTCTCCATCCAGACCCTCTTGACAGTCCTTGAACAATCCCTTGATAAACTGGTCTTCCTCGTCTGCATTCTGTTGGTCGACTGCCGGGTTGGCGGCCGACTCGGGCACTAACATGTTTCCTATCAGTGTCTCTCCATACCTTCCACTGCAAGTCAGAAATTCTCTGATTTCCTCATTATCTTGCTTCCATTTGGCCACGGGAAGCTCTAGTTTATCAGCTTTGAGCTGTTCTTCCAAGAGCTTGAACTGCTTCACAAGTGACTGATAAATCTCTGTGTTGGCCTGGGCTTGTTTGAAAAAGGGGTGATCTTCCTTGCGAAGATGGCCTAGCTGTCCAGCTTGCCCATTGGACAACTGCTTTGAGAGCTCCTTGGCCACGGGGACAGACATTTCTTGATCCTTGGTCCTAAAGGTTCAGTCAAGTTAGTACATATAGATTGGTTCGGACGATGGAATCAGATAGTCACTACTGACAACTCTTGTTTGTGTTTCTGTCTGTATGTCTTCAGCTCTATGCATTTTTCTTTCGCCATATTGCGAAATTCTTTGATGTAGGCCTTGGAGTTTCTCGCCTCTTTCGTCGTGTGGTTCTCAAGCATGCTAGCCAGTTTCTGATATTTCCTATCCGTCAGGGTAAGTTTTCGTGTAGGACTATGAATACGACGATCCTGGATGTGTGCTCACTGGCTCCCGGCCCGCCCGGGATCTTCATCATACTCTTCTAGACGAGAGAGCTTATTTTTCTTGCTGCGTGATCCCCTGACAAACAGGCCGTCCGATTCATCACCGTCGACATTCTCGGCGACTTTGGCTTTCGCTCTGGGCATTTTGATTCGGGTGGGAATGGAAAATGGAAGGGTAGAAAGTTCAACTTGCTATACTTGATTGAAACACAAAATATCGGTCGTCCCAGTAATTTGGCAATTAATGCGGAGATGGAGACAGGGTCACGAAATGGAATAATTGCAGCAATGCAACAGCCCTGAGGAATGACGGACTTGAGATGGAGGCAAAGACCAGAAGGGTTTGAAAGAAATCGAGTGAGATCAATATCCACAAGTCAAACTAAAACAGGATCAAGTTGTGACAGCAAAGCAGGAGCGGCCCTGCCCTTGTTGATGCGAACAACCGCTCTTTCTTCGGTTGGGACTTACCTGCTGCTTCGACTAGCAATTAGTTAATGGGGCAATCAAGAGAAGTTGCGATACGGCTATCGTAGATGCCTTCTCGATCACATTTGAAGGTTATACACTCGCTGAGCCGGTTTCTGCAAATCCCCGACGGCATGTTACTGCCGTATCTAGTGACGCCTCGGACTTGAGTATCATTCATCAAAAGTTCATGTTAGATTTGTCTGCTTTGGTTGCCAGATATGAGAAGCCGGTATTGTACCTTCTCTTATCACTAACATTAATCTGAGAAGCTTTCCACTATTCGAATATTTCACATTTGTCAAGATCCAGCCTTCATCAGGAAGCTCGTAACAGAGACAGATGCACGAAGAGCAGGCGTGTGGTAAGGAAAACATTATATTTGCAATCCCTGTTCCCGGAGCGGGTCTACATGCCTACTAAAGTTGTCAACTAGCTGCCGTATCTTGTCCAAATGAACATGACAGCTAGGTTCATACAATTTTGCCCCTTGCTTTGGTCGTACACGAATTTACCGCAGGAATACCCAACAATAACAACAACAGCAACAACAACAGCCGAAAATCCCTAGTTTTTTCACGAGTCAAATTACACCTATGCCGTGCAACCATCTCAGTCTATATTCGTCTCCCTTGGATCCAGTGGTAGTTTTATCTTTGTTGCCAAGTCTTAATGCCGTCGTCATGAGTCAAGTGAGTCGTAAGGGAACAGAACGGGCCAGGCCCCGTCTTGTGCCTATAATTCCATCTTTAGCCGTGTAAAACAATGCCCGGCCAACACCAAAATCTCATCTTCATATTCTTTATCTGCCCTGTGTTCTCCATGAATGATATGGTACGAGTTAAAGTATAGTACGAGAAGTGAATGCATAATGGTGGCGCATGTCCAAGTCGATAAAACATAGGATACTTTTTAACGAGTGTTTAGGGACAAGCCCTGAAAGGCACCGACCCATTCGTTCGGGGTCGCCAGGCTAGGTTGTGCTTGTTCGTGTGAAGAAGGGGCGTCGTGACCCGCGAACCGCGCCCGCGACATTGTCGGGAATTCGCCATTCTGCGAGAAGCCTGCGCCGTAGGCGTCCATAGTTTGCATCATGCCTGGTAGGAACCCCGTCGCTCTGGGAGCACTGCCGTAATTCCCATACGCTGAATAGGGGAAGGCCGACGCCGGATAGGCGGAGCTAGCCGCTGCCGGTCTATCCGTCGTAGCGAATGGGGAAGTGAATGTTGGCGGCTGGAACGAACGACCGGTCGGGTTGGCGTTAGCAAACGTACCCTGTGCGTCCTGGGCTTGATTGGCTCGTCTATCGGTATTGTTCGAACCACCACCAGCCCTTCCGAGCCCTACAGCACCAGGCCCCACCCCGCTCGGCGCTTGCAAACCGAGTGTTGGACTGGCAAACGAAGCTGGATTAATGGCGGACATCCAGATCCGCGTCTTGTATATCTTGAAGAGGTCGGTTACAAGGGAGTTGAAATTGATGTAAGAATCCGCAAAATAATAAAACGTCAACTTCTTCCAGTCCCTGAGAATGGAGTCAGTAAAGGCCTTCCTCCTAATCGTTAGACGATAGATAGCTTCACACTTACATTTGAAACTCGGCGTCGAGAATTTCCATATTGAGCCCGTGCTCTTTTACTTTCTGCATGCACATACGTTTCGCTTTAGCTTCATTCCCCTCCTTGTCGCGGAGGCTGTGGATCTCGTGACTCTGGGCGAGGCGTTTAATCATCTTTGGTTTCAACTCGCCCGAGTTCGCCTCCTGCATATGGTGTCCGCTTGGAGGACCCATCCCGCCGATTGCGCTCCCCTGGAGACCGTTCGAAGCAGCCATCAGGCCGGCGCCGTTGCCCTCTTGTGCAACAGCAGCATTTTGCGAATACATCACCAGCCACTTGTAATGCTCCTCGGCGTAGTGCTCTTTTAGCTCTTTCGCAGTCTGCCAATCAACGTTCTCTCGGGCCACGGTTCCGAGGTCGGTTCCCCGATCCGCTTCCACGATGACTAAATCGCCAGGTTTGACGGTCAAACCAGTGCCCTCTTGGATGTAGAATACGTCTGCTCGCGAGCACTTGAAGAGCACGATATGCAATAGTTGATTATGCCTCGGTTGGCTCATACCATACATGCTCCTATGTGGCGATGGTGGGCGGTTAGAATAGCCTGGAGTCAGGCCATACGACGGTTGGTACGGATTAGCATAAGCAGATGAGGCAATGGTCTGATGAGCGCTCGGAAGATTAGAGCCAGCAGAGTAGTACGACACTTCAGTGCAAGTTAGCTTAGTGGTCATATACAATAGATGAGGAAATTCCGACTCACCAGGACTAGTTGTATTGAAAGCAACCTCCGTGAACCCAGTAAACTCCTGGTTTTGAGGCGCATCTGGCGAAGTTGCATCGTGTAGAGACACAGCTTCTCCCATGGAACTAATAGAAGGTTGGCGAGTGGGCACGTCGGCAAACGAATGCCGCCGACTCTGAGGAATATCAGACAATCCCCCGAACCCCAAAGAACTCTGCCAGATGGCTCTCTTGACGTGGTCCAGCTTCCGGTTTTCCGCGGCGTTGTAAGGAGATCGGTAGGAGCCCGCGTATTCGCTCATACGTCGGGCAAAAGCTCGCTTCATCATAGGGTCTTGGCTATCGTTTAGCTCGTCTAGCTCATCCACTGCATAATCTGATTCCTCAGGTACCGGGTCGTGGACACTATATCCATTGCCGAGTCCATAACTATTACCAGCAGGAGCACGAGATCGGAGTCGAGAGCTCTGGTACTGCTGCTGTTGTCGTAGGAGGGCGTTCTCACGAGTAAGCAGTTCGATCGTCTTGGCATCGGCACTTTGTTGTTGTTGCTGGTTTGCTTGGGCCGAGTCGCTCGCGCTCTCTTCGTCATCCTCCACCTCTTTCACCTTTCCAAGCATAGCACCATCGCTCGACATCTCGCTCAGCATACTAGGCCGGGAGGGACGATGTTGTAAGCCTGGAGGACCGACAGGGCGTGCTCTCGCCGTTATTGTAGATGTCGCGGGCATCGTAGTGGCCAATTCCGGATCTAACTGGCCGACAGAGTACGACTGTGACCGATACGTCTTAGGAGTTGGATGCAGCGGTATAGCGAAGGGAATTTGTGAGCTGGTCCCTTGCTCTCGGGGTGTAGGAGACGTCTGCGATATCGAGTTTTCACTATTGAAAAAGCTCTGGCCCGCCGGGACAGTGGAAGTCGGTGATGGCAAGACTTCCGTCAGCCGTGATGGTGGCTCTTTTCGCTCAGAAGTCCATATGCCTGTTCCCCATGGGAACGACGACGGGGGATGCCCGCGACCCATTGCGCCAGAAGACGAGGAATGCGATGCCCACACGCCGGCACCCGGTTCAGCCGAGGGTGTGCTTGGATGGGACGTAGTAGGGGACATGGAGCTGCCCGCAAATGAACCTTTCCTCCCAGGGTGAGGAAGCGTGACTTGCGATGTGTCGTTCAGCCAAGACGCACGACGAACAGGCCTCTGAGGTTGCACTAGCGCTTGGGGCGTGTCTTGCCTGTGATTGTCCGGTTCGTCATCGGAGCTAGCAAGCGCCTCGGAGTCCGGAGTAGACCTGCGGACGTTGAGCTTGTCTAGAAGAATAGATTGGTTGTTGGGCGCAAGGGATGACATGCCCCCTTGGCCGCCCTTGGGTGCGGATCCTTGCTTGATGGTGCTGGCACTCATGGTCCGTAGATAAACATGCAATTCTTCGACTATATCGAATTCCAAAGCCACTCACATGGGGCGACAACCTCGAGACGTATATGGTTCTAGACCGAAGCAACGAGAGATATGTGTACCAGGTAAAATAAATCGGGTGGATCGGGCTATCTAAAGAGAATTTTCCTGTTTGAGCCTTGCAGAGTTGTGCTTGCTTGTATTGTGGTGTCGATCGCGTCGTGAATAATCTACAACGAGCAAGAGTTAGTCCAATATCCATAGTAAAGACCTATGTCAGAGGCGTTAAGCTGGATTATTCAACGTTTAGTTGAAGGCGCAGCCGAGGTTGTTCCCCGTCGCAATAACCAGATTGTAAGGATCTGAGAGCACGGTACCAGCCCAACCCAGTACCGTTGATGACAAGGGTATATACTTATAGCACGACAGATAAATCGCCGAATTTATTATGCGTAAACGAGAGAATAAGACGAGAAAGAACATGATATACTGACCAGTTGAACTAATATTATGTCTATCATAGGGTATCGCAACGCAAAATCCGTCTAGCAACCGACCAGAGATTCAAGGAAATAATAACGTAAGAAGAAAAAGAAAAAAAACCGGCAACGGCTGCACTGCTGAAGAAATGTAAAGGTCGGGACGCTAGCGGATTGGCCAAGGCTTTCCCTTTCTGCAAGCCTAAGACAAGAGGAACTAAATGTAGATAGAGGAAGACGGGTGTCAACTGCGAGAAACCAGGTCGCAGGACGTTTTTGTTTTTCGCGTGTCTCGCGTGGGACGTGGGACGGGCCGGGAAGCAAGGGTTTTGGGAAAATATTGGACGACTCTAGTACAATTGGCGCCGATGACGAGAGAAGTACAAACGGGATTACAACTGTAGGTGAGACGGGACGGGCGTGAGATGGTTATGCTGTCAGGCGTCTGGGGGGTATATATTCTTCTTCTTCTTCTGCTTCTTTATCTTCTTGTTTCTTGCTCTCTCTCACTCTCTCTCCGTGTCTCTCTGGCTCTTTCTTTCTGCCCCTTCTGATCCAAGGTAGCTCACTTCGACGAATTGCGACGGGGGCTATACGCGGCAGCCCATTGTCGAAAGGGGGCCGGATCGTCGCAGAGCGGTTAAGACAAGCGTGGCGTGCCGGCAGTGCAAGTCAGTCGAGAGGGGGGCGTGTCGGCACAACAACGTGAGGGTACGGCCACTTGGAGGATTGCGACGAGACTCGCAGGAGACCAAAGGAATTAAAAGGGGGAAGAGGGTGGGAAGAAGAAAGGCAAAAGACGAGAACAAGAAGAGCTAGGTTAGGTAGATGATTTGAGAGCGGGGAAAGAGACTCGAGGGCTGTCTGCGCTGCGCTGCGCAGGCCTAGTCCAACTAACTGACTACCTACCACCTCCTACTCACCAGGTATGTACCTACGTACTTACAGTGGACGGCGGTAGGTTAGTCTAGCCTGGGCAGAAAGAAGGGTTCCTACGTCGCGACGCACACACACGACCACCGCACCCTGCTCCTTGTTCTTCTTCTGCACTAAAACTACACGGAACCTAGGCAAGTCTACGTAGCAGGTACCTGGGGAGGCGCTGGACGGCGCAGCTAGCGTTATGGTCTACTGCTGTACCGCCGCTAAGACTGATCCGCGTCCGCTTTGTAGCGCGGTGGATGGTGGCTTGGTGGAGAAGAAAGATGGGCGATGTTTTTAGAGTTCGCCAGTGCGTCCTGGCGTCGCTGAATCCGTACTGTGATCACCCCGGACCTCTGCGGACCCCCTGCCCCTACCGGTCCCCGTCTGGCCCCGAGAAGTGTCTGTGGGCTATTGGAGGTTGGAAGTACATTACAACATACTACTACCCACCTAACATCTGCCACAGAAGTGCTTACAGGGCGGATAGTTAGATTCGAAGTGCCTAGCAACGCTACTTCAGTGACAGGCAATATCACACTTGAGCACGATTATCAAAAACACCCACCATCATGCGACGGATGCGTCTCGGACGATTTGAACGTACAACGGCTGTCATTTCCTGGTGATTCCAGTTCACCTAGCGTAGGCGTCTAAATCCACTAGGGCCACCTAGCCAGGTATGTATGACCTACCTACCTAAGGTACACTTAAAAGATGGGGCCGTCTGGAGCGATCTTTTTGAACTTTGCGTACCTTAGCATCAAAAGACCATCTAAAACTCACTGCAAGCTGCGTCACTAGCGATTTGTGTATCGCTCTGATGTCACAAGTCACATACCAAATACTCGACTAATTTACCTAATCACGTCGTTCAAACTATGAGCGTATCCTAATATGGCATAATATGGCATTCAACAGACGACAAGAAGCAGGAGCTCGTATGATCGATGTTGGAGACATCTCGAGGGGTGTACAGTCGCATACGTATGGACCTAATAATGTGCCTGGTGATATAGATGCACGAACAAGGATGTCTGTATGCAAGTACCTAATGCCATTAGGTATGAACACTCTCCTACCAGCTGTCAATCCAATGCTACCTACTACATACCTACATATAGCAACATGTAAGTTCACAACTTCGATATAGGATGGTAGTTGTTTCTACAAAAGAATGGAAGGCAAGACATTCTGTACGTATACGTCTCTGGCAGAAACATCTCTAACGGGATCCTAAATTAGATAGTCTCACCCTATTTAGTAGCAGATAAGAAGTAGGTAGTCTAATAGCAACCCCGAATTCGTAACTTGTCTCCTTGCCCCTCTTCACCTCCTTATTACCTCTGCTATTTTCATGCGTACGAAGCAGTAATATCTTTTCTTATAGTCCGATTCACTCGAATCCGGAGGATGCTGTGCTAATTCCCATTTCCTTGCTCATGGCTTAATTGGGTATAGGGGTAATATAATATGCATGCATCCGGCAGGTGCGCTAAATTTGGTGTGTCAATGGGGTTCCTCGAAACCACTCCAGACTCTCTCTACCTGCCATGACTCCTTAGCACCCGTTCATCTATTCTTCAAGAACGCGTCTGTTCATATATCGAGACCGAACAGACAAACAATGTGGTTCAGATGAGCAGGGCACCGAACCAATGACGTCCAACTCATGTTGATGACCTCTTCAGGACGGGAACAGATTCCCGAACGCCGGTCAACTCTCCCTGTCGTCTCAGCGCAAGCTCGTGTGTGCTGGCCATGTGGGTATGTAGCGAAAAGGAGCGCCACACGAAGCAGCCCGTACATAGTTTACCACTTCGCGTCGTTCCACTACACGTATAAGTATACGTATATTTCGAGCCTCCTAGACTCGCCAGGTAGTTGCTCTTCAGCAATGGCAAATGCACTCTCGCCGCCGTTGGAGTTTGCCTTCATAAGATCATGGATGGCACCATCCGTCTCCCTCTGTCTCTCTTAGCCGCTCTCTCTACGCCAATCAGCATGTAGTGTTTTGATGGCCACCATCTTTGCCTTTCAGCCAAGTGATGGTTCATCGAAGATCCGCCCTTACCAGCAAACTCTCGACGGACCTAGACAGCGAATGAGAACTCTCTATTTGGTGCCACCCTCCATGACTTAACGAAGACGGAGCGTTGGCTAGCCCTATTCCATGGATGTCGGCTCGACTTCTTCATTGGCTCTCTAATCAACCGCTGAACCCGCCCAAGTGCCCTTCCGAACCGGCCGACAGTTGTCAACACAATATTTATAACGGCCGACATACCTAACGGTGACCAATGGAGCTATATCGGGTCTCCTGCGTCTGTGTTTCATGCATGCAAGTCAAATGGCGGTTACCCAACGGTGGCTCTGCTCATCTCCTTACCGGGGGTGCTAGATGCCTACGCTTATGCCAGAAGCCGGCCGGAAACTCTATTGTAGCGTTCAATCGGCACTCGCCAGACCTTGCGATTTCTTGAGTCTTGTATGGATAACCTATCAGAACACAGGCCTTGACATCTCGGGATAATTGTAGCCTAAGTATCACCCGAAGAGAAACGCCTCAACAACTTTTTCAAGAAAGAAACATGAAGAGTTTGGGGCTGAGGTGGTAGCAGTGGAGAAAAGTAACTCGCCACCACCGAATCACAACCGCAGAACTTTGGCGGATGCATTGGACACGCGATATAGTCTGTAGAAACCGATTTTCGATTTTCTTCGGGCTGATTCGCATATTGGCGGCCCGCGATAAATATGCCACCACTCAAGGGATGAGCAGTGGCACTGTTGGATTAGGTGATTGGTGTAGGAGGTTGCACGGCATTAAGGTATGCGACATCTTGAAGTAGAGGAACAAGTGTGTGTGATCAAGAACGCTGTCATCATCGCATATGTTTCGCAAGCGCCGTACGTATACTATTGTCATAGGTATACCTCTGCAAGTGACAGCCTAAATACAGTACATAGTAGCAAGTCACCTTGTTACGGATCCACAGAAGGTCCGACGATTTTCAGTCCCAGCCCCCTTTTCGGTCACCACACGAACTAGGACCTTTGGGTTCTACCTCGGGGTCCCAGTATAACTTATATCCGCTCATTATGTTATGAGATTGTTTTCAAACACCCATCGTATTCACAGCTACTAATTACTCGAGAGTTTACAGGATCTCCTACGAGGACCAATGAGCTACGAGACTGGTGAATGATATGCAGGAATTCTAGTTATGGCCTAAAGCCGCTGGTCACGGCCTTGTGAGTTGTGTGCAGAACTAGGGGTTGGTCGGCACTATACCCAGTCTATAATAGGTGATATAATTCTTACCCCGGATTCTCTCCTCGATCCCTTCTTCTGCGGGTAGCGGGTCCGGCCTACACCGCACTAGCTCAAAAGCATCTGCAACATCTGTACCTGTATAGCGTCAATTGCATCCTGCCAAGCTTCGTGCAGCGAGCTTGCGGTGGACAGAGATTCATTCATTCCCGAACGCAGCATGAACATGCCTCAATTACATAACAATACAGTATTTTACAAGACAGCAAATTCGTTGTCATCAACTCATGGAGCCCTCGACTCACTGGACGAGGCAACAAGCATTGGGGTACGCTGACGTTAGTGGCGAGCACATGTAGTGGTGTAGAGCAGAGGGATGCTTGGCTACGTTTCGACTTACCAATGGTCGAGCATAGAGCATGCAGCTTGTGTCTTCACAATTGCGGTCGAATTTCGAGGGCCAGGCCTGAGCGGCTTTTGAATGATGAACGTGATGCAACAATGACTGACTCGCAATTGTCCTCCGCACGGTATGCAAACAATTGTAAAGTACGTTGTTCTTCCATTAATAGCACGAACGCCAGTGGAGGCTACCCAATCGACGTTGATATAGCACCGTTGTTGCTATGTCCCTGGCCACCAAGTCAACTCTTTCCAACCGGACCGGATATAATAAGATAGGGGGCATTATGAAAGCCGTGAGTGCCAATGCAGCTTGACGTACAATAGGTGCCTTTTTGCGGGGGCGGGAGGACGCTACCTATCTGGAAATGAACGGAGACTCGAAAGCTTGAAGCTGCACATAACTACATGTGACCAGCCCGAGACACACCCTGCTCACCATGACTACATCGGTGCACCTACCAGGGCTCGCCAGGCTGCTTGCTACCTTGGTCAAAGTTCCCTCCAAGCAAGCACTATGGATACAGTACCATTTCTTACCACCCATTACGAATGTTCGGGCAAAAAACACCCACCATGCCAAGCAATGATCTACAGTGCAATCCCCCAAGCTTGTCACGCATTTGCCAAGCGCCTGTCGGCTCAACTCTCTACTTACCAGCTGCCAGCGGGCCGCGCAGCGTCTGCCAAGCCTAGAAGCTGCTAAAGCTTGTGTGGTAGCTATGCTACGGAATTACTGCCAGGAATACTGTCGGCTGTCGCCGCCCGTATTTACTGCTGCGCGCAACACGCGCACTTATACATCAGGGTGCAATTCTGTAGAATAGCTTCTTTTCTTTCTTTTTCTTTTTAGCTTAAAATCTTCGTACAATATAGCATATTTACGTTTATGTGCTAAGTGCAACAAACACTCTAAAATATAGATTCATGCCAGTTAGCAGCCAAAGTGCACGTCGGAAGTTCTTTCGCACTGTAGAGCACTGTAGACTATTTCTTGGCATGGTGGGTGTTTTTTGCCCGAACATTCGTACCATCGAATCAAAGAGACCGGTCCGCGCGCGGGGTCAATCCCCGTCCCCCCAAAGCTAACCTACTGCATGATGCCGGAGACTAGACTGAACCCATGCGTCATCCTATCAGACCACCGGTTTATAGGCGAATTGAAAGACAGGTCGAGATCTCAACCATTCCTCCTGCGCCAAGGCTGCTGCATGAAAGATATTGGAATGGAGTTATACCCCTTGATTGCCACAGCGGGGCATGGCCAGGACAGTAGCGAGTAGATCAGAAGACAGAAAGAATCTTTAGTAAGCTGGATTTCTTACAGCATTTGAACGGATGGCAGCAATGCAGTGAAGCGACACCTCAACCTTATTCCAGCCAAGATCGCCAAGTTTCAGGGAAGATGCTTTGAGCTCCTAGTCACTAAAGAATAATGTGGAGCCAAACTTGATGCAAACATGAAGTTGAACAGGTATTACATGGAATTTATACAGTACTAGGTTACTCGTCTATCCTGGTACGGAGTCTAGGGATCCCTTCCCTGGTGTCGTCGGGGCGGCATCGGGGCCTTTCTGTGCCCGGAGTTTCTCCTCAAACTTTGCGAACTCCTGAATGGAAATCTCCTCCTCCTGGTCCATCACTTGGTGCACACCCTTGACCTCTTCAATCTGCAAGGAACTTAGTCAGCATATGTTTATATACGTCAGAAAGATAGAAATAGCCCGACAGACTCATGTCAAAACAGACAAAGGTTCAGGCACCGAAGTATACTGAATGAGACCATGACTCTTAAAAGGGAGCATTGCGGGTGAGCACGAGGGGCGAGATATAGGGGACTCACATAGTGCATCAACATGCCCTCGATTCCATTCTTTAAGGTGACGGTGCTGGAGTCGCAAGTCCGGCACGCGCCTCTCAGCTTCAGCATGACGTAACCGTCCTCGAACCCGCGGAACTCAATATCGCCACCATCCTCCTGGATGGCGGGGCGTATGCGGGTCTCGAGGAGCTCCTTGATCATGCCGACGACTTCGTCGTCATTCTCGTCGTAGGCCAAACTATCGCGCTCGACCTCCTGCGCCTCCTCGCCCGGCGCCCCGGAGGCGGACCCTTCCTTGACCGTGACGAGCGGCTGGCCCGAGGAGATGGCCTCGGTGATGAGGCTGAAGATCTCGGGCCGGATGTGCGCCCAGTTGGCGTCGGGCGCCTTGGTAACGGTGATGAAGTCGCCGCCGTAGAACACCGAGGTCACGCCGTCCGTGTTCATGAGCTGGGCGGCGAGCTGCGAGGGGTACGGCGGCGCGATCGTGCTGCGCGCGTTCATGTACTCGATGAAAGGGAGGGCGACCTCGGGCGGAATCACGGGGTGGTTCGGCAGGAACTTCAGCGCATCCGGGTTCGGTGTGTTTTCTGTCTGGATGAAGATGCTGCGGACCCCGCGGGGTATCGATGATGACGGAGCGAAGTCTGAGGTGAACGGAGATGATAACAGCGTCGGGCGCAATCGCGCTATGCGACCCAGCGATCGCGCGCTTGTGTGTGCACTCCGTGTTGCCGCCGTCGCGGCCTCGTAAAGTCGGCTACATCGTTCGGGATAGATTCGTCGGGTAGCCGAGACCAAGCCCGCGGCAGGCCGGAGGAGTCGCGCGGAAGACATCTCAATTGCTCGTGGCCATAAGCTCTAAATAGGTATAATATTACAATAGCTAATCGAGGGAGGGGTATGAGTTATATCTAGAGAGAAAACTAGGTGTTAATGTTGGCTGCGAGTGTGTCTCGTGTGTAACCACTCTTGCTGTCGACTCTAGCCAAAGATCTTATTGATGGGCGATAAGATAAGACGCTTATAAAGCAGTGGCAATGACGCAAAAAATTGTAGTACCTAACTGCCGAGATGCGACGCAAATCAGCGGCGACGTTTTGCTAATACTGGCCGAGACCAGCTGCCAGCAACTGTGCCAAGCTCCGTCAATCCAGAACTAGGTACATGAGGTCGCATGCAAAAACAAGCATCGAACAGAGCACACAGGCGCAGAATGGACCTATATTTCAGAATTATAGTGTACTACTTACTTGTCTCTTGTAGGCTTCCGAATAATTCATATATAGATACACGTGTGAATCGCAGCTTAGACTTGCAAAGCGGCCGAAGATAACTGAGTGAGACTAGATCGCCAGCCGGTAGATCATTTGAACCAACCAGGGGTTCAGTTTCTTTCCCCACAAGCCCTTTTCAGCTGCCTGTCCCATCCAGGCTCCACCTAAATAAGGCACTAGACCAGTTTTGTCTGTTAAATTGGTAAATGAGTTTCTTCTCAACTACGTCTTGGCATGTAGATATTATATCAACGACGCTGACTTTGCGATTCCAACAAACAGTAGAGGTAAGTCTCGACCACTCGTCGTTCCCTTTTTCTCCTGTTACACATGGTATATATGCTTGCAAGACACTTTTCAGTATGCAAACTTCTGCGTACGGTCTTCTACAAGCAGGTCCTCATTCTTACAACGCATCCATGCCTAACTCCCTCTAAGAACTTACTGCCTCTTGTTTATTCGCATACATGATAAACAGTTGGAGTTTATCCAATTAGACACAGAAATATCCATACCAGAGTCCTTAGTCCACCATGAACATATAAACAGAGAAACATGTCCTTCCCTACCACTACCTTTTAGCTCTACAAAGTAACGCTAACCTATGTCGATAAACTACAGGTTAATGATTATCTCGTCTTAAGTATAAATTTTACTTCATTCTATCTTATTCTCTCCATCTCTCTCTTTCCCTTCTCCATTCACCATCAACTACCCACTTGTTAAAGATAGAGTTTTTTCAAGGTATGCCCATCTTTGATTCCACCCTTTGTAGAACTATTGCTAACAGAATTCGATATTCAGACCTGGCGTTGTTACGCCTCTCCCAGTTGCTCGAGTGACTTGCATGTCGCGTCTTTTTGTTGGGAACCCTGCAATCATCATGGCCGCTACGCGCCCCCTCTGTTTCGTCTGCAATGCAGTAGAAGGCAAATATAAGTGTCCTCGCTGCGAAGAATTTACGTAAGTCCTTCAAGAAGTACCTCTGTATATAGACTATGTTAACGACATTTCGAATTAGCTGCTCTTTACCATGCTCACGTGAGCATCGTGATAAACACCCGGCTATCGAGGAGAAACCAAAGCCGCCTACGAGCACTGATCCAGCCGTAGAAGCGCAACAATTTTCTTCAGACCCAAAGCTCCCCAGCAAACTATCGGATATTGCCGATACAACGGAGTACAAGACCCTCCTGCAGAGATATCCAGATCTAGAGAAATATCTCTGGAGTATCGCTACGGCCACTGATCCTCCTCAGCCAGGCCAGCGTGGGAAGATGCCTCGTAAGGCAAATCAGCCGTGGACCAGGGAGGAGGGCATTACCAACGCTGTTCAAATGGTACAGTCCATCAAGGCATCTCCTGGAGACGTTAGAGACGCTATCCGGGAGTTCAGCGACCTTGTTTCCATCTTCAAGGCCAGGATACAGGAACAAGATGATCAAAATCGGAAACGGCGCGCAGAAGAAGATGCTCAGATCATTAGCAGTCTTTTACGAGAGGAGAAGTCATGAATAGTGGTTGGCCCGATGCCTCGTTTTGAGTCGAATTGTTGGCTCATCAGCATAATTATTCCACAACAAAACGTACTGGCGGAAACCGCATTGCTTGGCCGTGAGTTACACTACGTGTTTTGGTGTAATTCGCATAATCAAGCTGATGTCACTACCCAGGCCTGACCTATCATGAAGTTGGTACATTTTTGACATATCTCTGTCGTAGTTGCCGCCGGCGACCACCGAGGCGCGTCAAATGCTG